>CM072936.1:10389266-10751766 GCA_036971965.1 Nyctalus aviator | reverse complement strand
CCCTCTGGTTGGTGCCTTGCCTGGCCGAGGAGGAGCTTACCACCCCCTGGCTGTGAGCGGGCCTCTCCCCTGCTCTATGCCCTGCCCGAGACCCCCATGGGCAGCAGGGGAAAAGTCACTCTCTGCATCCTCAGCTTCCTTTCTCACGCTTTATACGCCGGCCACGCCTCATGTGCACGGTCCTTCCTCCCGGGAGTGCCCTTGCTCCTGCTCCTTTGCGATTCCTACTTGTCATCTCGGTGTCTTTTCAGAGGCCCATTCCCATCGGAAGCCATCCCTGGTCTTCCTCTTGGGGGCTTGTACTTCATGCTTTGCCCGCCGTGAGTTTCCGGTTCGTGAGGGTCTCTTTCTAGACCAGGGTGCAACGTTGGCTCTGACTCATCACTGAGTCCTGGCATCACACCGCTCAGAAGGACAGGTTCTACATGTTTGCTGAGGTCCCTTCCTGCAGCCCTGTCTCTTCCCGTCCCTGCTCTGTCCAGCTCTCGCTCTGCCATTTAGCCAAGTTCCCTGAGACCCTGTCATGGGCAGTCCCTCCGCCTGGAATGCTGTTCTCCACTCTGTTAGCCAGGCCACCTCCTCCTCATCCTGCAGGACCCAGAACCCACTGTGTCTTCCATGAAGCCACCCAATGGCCCAATGCCCCAACCCTCCAGGCCGAGGTTTCTTCTCTGCCTTCCAGCAGCGCGCCCTCCTGTTTGTGCCCGGTCTCTCTCAGGGCTGTGTCCATCTGGGCTCCGTCTCTGGCCCCATCAGACCTAGGATTCCCCACAGCTGGGGTTCTCCACAGTCACCCAGCGCAGAGGAATGAATTACGAGTGTCGGTTGACTCTCTAGTGAGATTACTTCTGTCTCTCCCTCTCTGTTTGCATGAGCTGGTCCCTCTGACTGGAAGGCTATTCCTTTTCTTTCCACATGACGTGAGTGAAGACCTGTCACCAGGTTCTCCTCCCTCTGGCCCTGGCCCCAATGTGTCCCTTTCTCAACACTAGTCCCTCTTGTGCCCGCACATCCCTCCCCCGTAGGCCTGTGGCTGCTGCTGACGGGCATCTAGGCTGTTTCCAAATCGTAGCTACTGTAAATTGTGCTGCTATAAAAATATCCTTTCTGATTGGTGTTTCTAGTTTCTTGGGATATATTCCTAGAAGTGGGGCCACTGGGTCAAATGGGAGTTCCATTTTTAGTGTTTTGAGGAAATCCATACCGTTCTCCACAGCGGCTGCACCAGTCTGCGTTCCCAGCCGCAGTGCACGAGGGCACCTTTTTCTCCGCATCCTCGCCAGCACTTGCCATTCGTTGATGTGCTGATGATAGCCATTCTCATGGGTGTGAGATGGTACCTCATTGTTGTTTTGATTTGCATCTCTCAGATGATCAGTGACTGTGAGCGTGTTTTCATGCGTCTCTTACCAGGGAACCCATTACAAAGCAAATGACGTGTGACCGCGGGCTCACGCCATGGGCCTCACTGGTCTCTCCTCACACCCCATCGCCCAGAAGCAGCTTCTCCGGTAAAACAATGAATGACTCCGTTATTGCTGCCACTACCCTCAAAAGCTGGGGTGGTGCCTCACAGGATGCGGCCTGTGCTTCAGGGGCTGACCCCCGTGTCACCCGAGCACATGGGTCTGGGTGTCCAGGGGTGGCAGGGGGTGTCCAGGGGCTCCCGTCACGATTCCACCCAAGCCCACCTGCAGAACTGCTGCCTCCCAGCCCCGTGACTTGGGGTGCAGCTGGCTTGGGGGTCCTGGTGCCCAGCGAGGAATGCTTCCACCAGAGGACGCGATGGGTCCCCTGAACTGGAAGTGGGACTGCCCCCTGGCCCTGGGGCTCCTCACGCCACTGCGCCAGCAGGAAGGCAGAGGATTGCCCGCATCGCTGAGTGACTGAGGCCCACCAAGGGGGAGATGGGGCCTCTGCTGCACGGCGGGGCAGGAAGGACACGTCTGGGACCCAGGTCCTGGGCAACCAAAGTGGTCCTAGTTTAAACAGAACCAGATTCAACATGTCCAATGCCCCACTGTTTTTTTTTTAATGTTTTTATTGATTGAAAATGTTATTTTATTGATTTTTCAGAAAGAGAGAGAGAGAGAGATTGATTGGCTGCCCCCTGCACACCTCCTACTGGGGACAAGCCTGAAACCCAGGCATGAATTGAATCAGTGACCTCTTGGTGCATGGGATGTTGTTCAACCCACTGAGCCACACGGGCCAGGGCCAACACCCCCCTGTTGTTTCTCACTCCTGCCTGGAAGGGCAGGCTGGCACTTTCAGGCATGGGTGTGCAAGATGCAGCTGATTGATGATTCTCTCTCATCGATGTTTCTAACTCTCTATCCCTCTCTCTTCCTCTCTGTAAAAAAATCAATAAAATATATTTTTAAAAGAAAAGAAAAGCCAGCTCCCTGACGGTCAGGACGTTTGCTTTTTGTTCAGTGCTGTATGCCCAGCAAACAGAACAGTGCTGGCACACAGCAGGTGCTCAGTCAACGTGATGCTGAGTGAGTGATGACACCAGCTTCCCCTTCTATGTCCACCTCTCATTGGCTCGCCTGTCAGATGTGAGACACCTGGAATCCTTCTCCCCTGGACCTCACAGGCTGGTGGCAGTGTTTCTGAGATGCCCTTTGCCCACAAGGCTGCCTCTTGAGGGACCATGAGAAGGTGTGGGGTTCCATCCTTGCTCTGCCACTTACGCCAAAATCACACCCTCTCACTGTGCCCTGGGCAACTTGTCTGCGAAATGGGGGTGCAACTCCCCTTCTTGCTTGCCTCACTGGGCCATGGGGAGGACCACGTGGGGGAAAGGATGCGAAAGGACCTTGAAAAGCAGGAGCACCAGAGGGTGAAGTCCATGTGCTCGTGGGAGCGTCCTGCACACCCTGGGGGCTCCTTCCTGCCTCTGGATCTCTGTCCAGGCTCCCAGAATGCCCTTCCTCTTATTCTTTTTGCTAATGCCTCTTACCCTGTAGGAGTTTGAGTACGTTTTACTTCCTCCAGGACACCTTCCCTATCTCCACCAGGAAGGGTGTGGCCCTGGTCTAAGGAGGGAGGCGTGGCCATGGCCTGAGGAGGGGGCGTGGCCCGATCTGAGGAGGGAGGCGTGGCCCTGGTCTTGGAGGGAAGCCTAATTCAGCTTTGCCTCACGTGTGTCTCTGTCAAATGAATCAACACCCATGTGCTGGGGCGGTGGGGCTGCCTGGTGGTTCACGAGGCTGGGAGTCACGTTCCTGACCGTGCACGAGCTACACGAGCTGAGCAAGTGCTCCCACCTCGTCTGCTCACCGGTCACACAGGGTTTGTGACCAGAGCCCACCCGTGCTGGCTGACAGCTGTGTCCCAGGCGCTCCACGCTCAGCTCGTTAAATCCCGACCACAACCACTGGGGAGCAGGTTCTGTCATCATCGTAGGTTTTATTATTATTTTTAAAATATATTTTATTGATTTTTTTACAGAGAGAAAGGGAGAGGAATAGAGAGCTAGAAACACCAATGAGAGAGAAACATCGACCAGCTGCCTCCTGCACACCCCCACTGGGGATGTGCTCACAACCAAGGTACATGCCCTAGACAGGAATCGAACCTGGGACCCTTCAGTCTGCAGGTCGATGCTCTATGCACTGAGCCAAACGGATCAGGGCATCGTAGGTTTTATTGTCACTTCTGCCTTACAGGTGAGGAAACGCAGGTGCAGGAGGTTAAGTAATGCGCCCAAGTTGGGACTTGGAACCCCATTCGGCCTGGTCTGGAGCTGGGCTCTGAACTTTTATAACTGCCTCTGGAGCCTCTCCTGATGATAATACAGACATCATCCTGGCTGCCTGCTGGAGCGGCCTAGGCTGGGCAGGGAGGGGGACACAGGGAGTGGGGTCATGGGGTGCTGGGCCTCACTGGTGCTCAGCACATAATATCTATTGTCAGGTTTGCTCTTCATGACGTGTAGGATGTGGCTGTGTCTCCCCACCCTGGGAGACTGGGGACCTTATTCCATTTCTGCCAGGCCTGCCGAGCAGGTGAGGGTGGGGCAGCACAGGGAAGTGTGAGGGAGAGAGACAGGAATGAAGCTATATTTTGTCATTTCCCGCATTGCAGGGGCTGAAGCAGTGGGGGAGAGGGGATGCCCGGCCCCCAGCATTCTGCTCTTGAAGAGGCCGGAGGGGCTGCCTATGGGGAGAGGCAGAGGGGTCCCCCCAGCGTGCCCACCAGCAGAGGCACTGCGAGGAGCAGGGCCAGGAAGTGCGGGGCCGGGGGCGGCGCGGTGGCCGAGGCGATGGTGAAGGGCTGGGTCACGGAGCCCCCGTTGCACAGGGGCCCCTCACAGCAGAAGCCCTGGAGGTCGATGTCTGTCCAGGGGCTGGTGGTGCCCATGATGGTGCAGGAGGGCCGGTGGCAGGTTCTGATGTACACAGGGACCGTAAAATTGTCTGGGGAGGCGTGGGGGGGGGCGGGGAGATGGCAGTGAGGAGGGGTCAGGCTGAAGGAAGCCAGTCAGGGCCACAAGTGGGTCCACAAACTCATTCCCAGTCTGCCTCCTCTGAGCGGGCCACGCCCCCTCCTTAGACCATGGCCACGCCTCCTTCCTCCGATCCGGCCACGCCCCCTCCTCAGACCAGGGCCTCGACCCCTCTGCAGACCGGGCCACGCCCCCTCCTTAGACCATGGCCACGCCTCCTTCCTCCGATCCGGCCACGCCCCCCTCCTCAGACCAGGGCCACGCCTCCTCTGCAGGCCGGGCCACGCCCCTCCTCAGATCGGGCCACACCTCCCTCCTCAGACCAGGGCCACGACCCCTCCTCAAACCAGGGCCACGCCCTCTCTGCAGGCCGGGCCACGCCCCTCCTCAGATAGGGACACGCCCCCTCCTCAGATTCAGGCCACGCCCCTCCTCAGATAGGGACACGCCCCCTCCTCAGATTCAGGCCCCGCCCCGCATATCGGGCCACGCCTCCCTCCTTAGGCCAGGACCATGCCTTCTCCCTCCAGACCAGGCGCCTTCTCCCTCCGAGGGGACCACAGCTCTTCCTTAGGGCCCTGCCTCCGCCTCCGGCTGCGCTGCCGGCGCCTCCACCCTCCGGCCTGCCCAGCCGCCAGCCGCCCCCACGCCCAGCCTCTCACCAACGCTCATTTCGCCGTTGCCCTGGAAGCAGACGCTCTGGTCCTGGTGGCACTGGACCCGCCGGGACTTCCTCGGGGCGCAGTCCTCCGGGCGGGTCCCCACGCAGGCGTAGCACTCGGTGCCGCTGAGCGTGGGCGGGTTGGGCGCTGGGAGAGAGCGCGGACACCCCCTTAGCGGGTGGTCCCCCCGCGAGCGTGCGGATCGCGCACCGCCCCAGGGCGCCCGCCCGGCCAGCTGCGGAGGCCGGAGAGCCCGGGAGCGGGGAGGCGCCCCGGGACCCCGCCCCCGCCCCCGCCCCCGCCCCTGTCCCCGCCCCCGCGCACCTGGGCTCAGGTTGGGGACGGTGTCGTGGGTCATGTAGACGGCGTTGCACCAGTCGGTCGTGCAGCCGCGAATCACCGAGTAGTCGGGCGGCAGCGCGTCCTCGTTGGACTGCATCTGGCCCCTGGGCGGGCCGGTCCAGCAGCCCTTCTGCACCAGGGTCACCGAGGAGCGGTACCCTGCGGCGGGAGGGGCGGGCCGGTGCGCGCTTCTTCCCCGCCTTCCTCCTCGCCCTCCTCTTCCTCGCCCTCCGCTCTCCCTCTGTCCCTCTCCAGTCTCCAGTCTCCCCATCCGCTCCTCTCTCTCCCTTCCTTCTCCCTCTTGCCTTCCATCCCCCCTCTCTCCCGTTCTAACTCCACTTCCCCGGCCGCCTCCTCCCCTCACCCCTCCCCTCTCCTGTCCTCATCAATCCTTTCCTCCTCTGCTCAGGTCTCCCTCCCTTCCTCCTCCTCCCGCACCCTCATCCGCGCCTTCCTTCTCCTCCCTTTCCTCCACCTCCCACTCCTTCCTTCTCCTGCCCACTTCCTTCTACACAATTCCTCCAGCCCTTCCGCTCCTCCCCTCCCTCCCTCACCCTGGTCTTTGTCCCCCCAACCCTTTCTCAATTTTTTTTTCCTCTCACCCCCACTTCCTTGCCCCTCACCAGTGTCCAGCGACAAGACGGCCTCCGAGCATCCATCGGGACAGGAGATGCTGGCGAGTTTCATGTTACTGAGGTCAAAGGGCCCGAAGTAGATGTGTTGAAAGCTGTAGCATTGCAGGGCTTGGGACCCTGAGGGAGGAGCAGGGTGGGTGAGAGGAGCAGCCAGGGATGCCCTGTCCCAGGCACTGGGGACTCCACCCTGCACATGACAGCCACCCCTCAGGCTGTTCTCTGAGGGTGACAGGGTCTGCTGTCACCACTGGTCATGGCTGTTCTACCTCGAGCCAGACTCAAGGCCTGGGACGGCACCTGCCAGTCCAGTCCCCCGCCCCCCGTCCCCCGTCCCCCAGGCTGATCCAGGTCTGGACTCTCCCGGGAGCCTCTCTAAGACTTCAACTGGAGGAGATGATTCACTGCTGCTCTGCCTGTCCCTCTCCCAGCTACACTCGTGACGTTCAGCTGCACTGCAAGGCCACTGATGGAAAACAGATGCTCCCCTCCAGGCAGCAGATGTGTGATCTTGAACTCCACATCCACAGCCAGCCCCAGGATGCGCATGGACTTAAATGCAAAGGGACAAAACTGGCAGGCTCCTGCAAACCTCACAGCCGGTCAGAGCATCCTGAAGGCATCCATTCACCCCCAAAACAACCCCACCAGGCCCCCCATAGAAGCCCCCCAGGCCACGGCACAACACCTCACACATGCAAAACCTACTCACACACAGAAAAACGTGTGGCTGTGGGACCAATAACCCCACACAGACACCCAGATACACAGGAAGCCATATCAGACACACCTGCAGAGAGACCACAATTCTGTAGTCTCTAGGACAGCCTTCCCCGTCCCCTGAGCTTGACTACATTTCACACAGGTTTCTTCCTGACTGTAAGTACAGTCCCTGACTTTCCTTTCCTTAGAGCAGGTGAGAGGTCCATGAAAAAGACCCACGAAAACGTACACGTTAAAGTCATTGATACAAGACACAGAGTCATGAGACAGAGGTAGACAGAGCGATGTGCACACATATGCACAGAGAAAAATGCAGGCCTGCCGGTCTCAGAAGTGTGTCAATACAAAGAGAGACACGGGCGTACAGAATTACACATGAACAAGTGAAGGGAGAAATAAACACACCATCAAAGCCCTTGTTCAAACACCCAGGCATCAGAACCTGACGCGGAGGAACACACACACTAGCTCAGAGCCCCCCGGGCACGGGGACACACCTACACACACTGCGTGTCTCCCCTGGAGGCGCACACCCCACCAGCTGTGCAGACACAGCTCCGTCCCACCTCTCAGCGCCTGTCGTGTAAGGACTGTGGCCCAGTTCTTACCCACACTGGGGGAGGGGGTGCCTGAGGATGAGGCCAAGTTCCCTGACAGCTTTGTAAGGAGCACCCGTGGAGTGCCCTGGAGTAGGCTCATGGGCAAGCAGGATGAGAAAGGCAGGAAGACAGATGAAGAAAATGACTGATAGGGGGAGAGAAATGAAGGGGACACCGTCTCCAGGCCTCTCCATGGCCAAGACCCAGGAGTCCAGGCCCCAGCCCTCCTCCCTCAGACCCAGGGGTCCAGGCCCCCAGCCCCTCCCTCGTCCCTCAGACGCAGGAGCCCAGGCCCCCAGCCCCTCCTCCCTCAGACCCAGGAGCCCAGGCCCCCAGCCCCTCCTCCCTCAGACCCAGGAGCCCAGGCCCCCAGCCCCTCCCCCCTCAGACCCAGGGGTCCAGGCCCCAGCCCCTCTTCCCTCAGACCCAGGAGCCCAGGCCCCCAGCCCCTCCCCGCTCAGACCCAGGGGTCCAGGCCCCCACCAGGCCCTTCTTGTCAGTTAGGCTGGGCGCTAACTTTGAGAAGTATGGCTACCTGTCAGGCAGAGAACAGACCCAAAGAGGCAGAGCAGGATGGCTCTGGGGACTCCCATTGCCAGGCCGCGGAGCTCAGCGCAGACACCGTGGACAGCTCCTCCTGCTCTGATTTCTGCCAGGCTAGTTCTCCCCGCCTAGCTCCAGGCATCCCAGCTCCCCGGCCTGGCAGGATTCCTCCACCCCCGCCCTCCCTCTCTAGGGCTGGCTCCTCCTAGACGTTCATGGGGGGCCACGAGGAAGCCCTGGCACTCCTGTCCTGGGGGCCTGGGCCCTTGGGGATGTATCAATTAAGGAAGAGAGGGAGGAGGAAGGGAATGAGAGGGGAAGGGGGAGGGGGAGAAAAGGGGGGGGGCAGGAGAAGGGAAGGGAGAAGAGGGAGGAAGAGGGGAAGAAAGAGAGAGAGGGGGAGAGACCCAGAGTCATGCATGGCATGTAGAAAGACAATGTGGACAGATGTGAAGGTAAAAGAGGGGTGACACCCCGACGAACAGGACATGCCCACAGAAGGCATTTAGTAAGTGTTTATTAGATCATTAAATGAATGAGTTTTAAAAACTGGATGAGATAGAGACACAGGCAGCTAGCCAGAGGGACACACTGTCCCCCAAGGACACAGACAGACCCGTGTGGACATCACACATAGGGCTGATGGGGACATGCAAGTGGTGTCCCTGCGGGCAGTCGGAGCTGGGGCCCAGACCCCCTGTCAGCTCCTCCCTGCCTGCAGGCATCACACCCACTCTCTGTGAAGGGCGGGCACCGGGTGCATTCAGAGACCTAAGGTCACAAGCCCACAATGGATGGGACAGAGCTGACATAATGGCGGTGGCCAGGACAGCCTTTCCTGTCCCTTGAGCTTGACTACATTTCACACAGGTTTCTTCCTGACTGTAAGTACAGGCCCTGACTTTCCTTTCCTTAGAGCGTTTACTTCAGAAAACTCATCATTGCAAATGCTTTGTCTGTCCCTTTGAAATGTAGGTAGATCTTCTCCCAGCCTCTGGCCAATTTTGTACCCAGGATGCCTTTCTCAGGGACCTGGGAGCCACCCCTTGGAATGTCCTCACCCAGGAAGATAGCACCCCTGTCTCCCAGCCCCGTGGGAGGGCAGGAGCTGCACGGGAACAAGTGACAATTAGCACGCACAGAGGCTTAATGACAGGGACTAACACCTGACTCAGGAATGATGTGGCGCTGGGCACAGCCCGTGGACCGAGCTCCCTCTGCTCATCCTCCAGCAACTTTCCTGTCCTGAGCCCATCAGGACTGGAAACCCTTCCCCTTTTGTTTCCTGGCTTTGAGCTCAGCCTCTCTCCCCGATTGCCCGGATCTGAATGAAGTCTCCAGGCCTGTTCAACTTTGTTGGGGTAAGTTTTCTTCGACAGCGGATCCCCGGGAACTACAGGACACTCAACAGGGCTCTGGACTCCCTCTCATCTTGCCAAATCCCCACCCCTCCCATTAGGCACCACTTCCCCCAAACTGCTTTGCATCCAAATTATTATTCCTGTTTCTCCTGTCCCCGCCCCAGGTTCACAGGTGCGGGTGGAGCCAAGGGCCCCGGAATGGAGGCTGGCCCAGGAAGGAGGCGGGGTTCTTAGTGGAAGGTGGTGTTCACAGTGGCTCCCTGATCCACAAGTTGAGGCTGAAGGGTCGGCAGAGCAGCTCATTCTTGTGTGAGTTTGAGTGTGTGTGTGCAAGTGTGAGCGTGCATGCGTGTGTGTGTGTGTGTGTGTGTGTGTGTGAGTGTGTGTGTGAGACCGACCATGTGTGTGTCTGGGCATGTGTTATCTTCAATCTGGTAACTTCCAGGTATTTTCGGAGGCTGTGAGATGTCAGGTAGAAAGCTGACATCTTTGCAGGGAGACCCAGTGTTCTAGCCCAGTGGTCGGCAAAGTCATTAGTCCACAGAGCCAAATATCAACAGTACAACGACTGAAATTCCTTTTTTTTTAATTTTTAAAAATATATTTTATTGATTTTTTACAGAGAGGAAGAGAGAGGGATAGAGAGTTAGAAACACCGACGAGAGAGAATCATCGATCAGCTGCCTCCTGCACACCCCCTACTGGGGATGTGCCCGCAACCAAGGTACATGCCCTTGACTGGAATCTAACCTGGGACCTTTCAGTCCGAAGGCTGACGCTCTATCCACTGAGCCAAACCGGTTTCGGCTTGACTGAAATTTCTTTGGAGAGCCGAAAACCGACTTCTGCGCAGGAGCCATGAAGTTTCCATCGCACTGTACAGGGCACCCACACGTGGTATTTTGTGAAAGAACCACACTCAAGGGGCTAAAGAGCCGCATGTGGCTCGAGAGCCGCAGTTTGCCAACCACTGATCTAGTCTAAGGTGTGGCTGGGTCCTGGCATCGACAGAGGGCCATACAACAGGAACTCCCAGCTCCCTAGGAACCTAGACTTTTTTTTTTTTTAGACCTTTTTAGTAATTAAACTTTAGGAATTAATTAAGAGATTGAGGAAAACTGAGGATATTTTGTCACAGCCATTAAGGTGCTATTTTAAGGACTTTTTACTGAAGGTACTTTCCAGCACACACAAGCATACAGGAAACAGCATACTTCCACTTGGACTCATCTTGTTATTCTGTCCCCTTTGCCCTCATTAGGGCACTGAATTGGGTTCCTGCATTATTTTGCTCAAAATGTTACATTCACTTAAAACATCATGAAAAGTAGATGATTCTGCCGTGGCCTGCAGCTCAGTTAGTGTTGTCCCATACGCCAAGGTTTTGGGTTTGATCCCAGTCAGGGCACATACAAGAATCAACCAATGAATGCACAAATAAGTGGAGCAACAAATCTCTCTCTCTCTCTCTCTCTCTCTCTCTCTCTCTCTCTCTCTCTAAATGAAAAAATTTAAGAAGCAGATGATTTTCAAGGTGTAAATTTGGCTTATGTGCTAAGATGCAAGTCTTTATGAATGCCATAGACAGTTTTTTAAAGGGTGCTGCTGCAACCTCAGATGAATTCTTAGCTAACTTTCTCTTCACATATTGAACAGCTTCAACTTTATTTGTGACAGAAGGATTTTCTATATATTCCAACATTTATTAGGAGCTGAAGAGTAGCTGCAGAGTGCTTGAACGATATGCAAACCTTCAGGGGCACGGAAAGAAATGTTGGCTGCATTACTCGTTACCCGGTTTAAGGAATGTGCAGACCAGGGCTTTGCTTCTCCAGGAAGAGGGAAGGAGGCAAGTTAGGAGGTTTTGCCTGGAGTCTCTTCCCCAGAACCAACCACCTATGGGATGTCCTCAGCTGCCTGGTCGGGACTGTTTGAATGCCTTAGAATTCTCTCAAGGATCTTCTGTCATATTTCAGAAACTTCCATATTTTTGAATACCTCACCTCTCAAATGACCCCCTCCCTGATTTAGTTTGTGTAATCCATTTCCTAAATGTGTACAGCATCTGTCCCCAATATATCATCTACTGGACAGAGTTTATATATAGGAACAGGTGCAACCTGGAAATCTGTCCACCTAGCAATACTTGTTAACTGAGCTGTTAACTACAAACAGGCTTTGTGCCCAAATAATTGAGAAACACTTAGTATTCCTAACCTTCTGTGAAATAAGTCCATTCATTAATCAAACATGCAATATGGTAACGAGTTGTGGTGTGTGTGTTTTTAAAATATATTTTATTGATTTTTTACAGAGAGGAAGGGAGAGGGATAGAGAGCCAGAAACATTGATGAAAGAGAAACATCGACCAGCTGCCTCCTGCACACCCCTTACTGGGCATGTGCCCACAACCAGGGTACATGCCCTTGATTGAAATCGAACCCGGGACCCTTCAGTCCGCAGGCTGATGCTCTATGTCCTGAGCCAAACCGGCTGGGCATGAGTTGTGGGTTTTATTTTATGTGACCACCCTAGTGTGGCTCAAGCCTGCAACCCAGGCATGTGCCCTTGACTGGAATCGAACCTGGGACCTGTTAGTCCGCAGACTGATGCTCTATCCATTGAGCCAAACCAGCTAGGGCAGTTTTCCATTATCTATCCTTCTTGGTAAATGTAAAAATAGTCTTGATGTCTTATTTTATAATTTTAACAACTTAAAATAATATGTAGGTAAGTCATTACATTTTAATGAGAGTTAATTTTTTTAAACATTAAAAGAAATGTTTTTATTGATTTTAGAGACAGGGGGAAGAGAGAAACATTGATGAGAGTGAGACATCAACAGGCTGCCTCCTGCACACCCCCTCCTGGGGATTGAGAGCCCATAACCCTGGCATGCACCCTGACCAGGAATGGAACCAGGGACCTCCTGGCAAATGGGATGACACTCAATCAACTGAGCCACACCAGCCAGGCAATAGTTAATTTTTATACTGCTGGAAAATTTTAAAGCAATAATAAACAACTACTATAAAAACATAATTAACCGGCTATTGTGTAATACTCTCTAATTTCCACCCACCTCTGTTCTCTGTGAATTACTGATGGTAACAGTATATTAGTTATTACAGGGCGATCTGTGCCAAGTGAGAGGATGTGTGAATTTAAATTTAGAACTCACTAGTTCTGGTCTGTTCCAGTAAATAACTAGCAGAAAATATAAACTGCAATAGGAAACATTGAATGCGGCCAGTGCATAGATACCATTAGTTATTAAAAAAAAAAAAATGCTCTGTGTATCAGGTGGAAGAGCAGTGCCTTGTTTAGAAACCTTTTGAGGGGAGAAAAGGAAAGGGATGGAACTTAGGGCATTCAGCATTTTATTTATTTATTTATTATTATTATTTTTAATCCCTACCTGAGGATATGCTTATTGATTTTAGAGAGAGGGGAATGGAGAAAGAGAGAGAGAGAGAGAGAGAGAGAGAGAGAGAGAGAGAGAACATTGGTTGGTTTCCTTCCATCCAGGCAACCTAGGGATGTGCCCTGACCAGAATCGAACCTGAAACCTTTCAGTATAAAGGACAACGCTCCAACCAACTGAGCCGCACAGCCAGGGTGAAGCACCGGCTATTTTAGATGATATGAGATCAACAATGTGTTCTCATGTTCACACTGATTTCTCCTTGGCCGGTGGAAGAGGAATGGTGGCTACCAACTCTGTTGAAAGAAGGCACTTTACTGCCATCTGCTGGAACACTGTTGCAATAAACCAGAAATCCCTGCAGTCACAAGAGGAACACTGGACACAAAAGTTTTAATTGCTTCCAAAATAATAGAAATGCCTGTGGTGTGACTGGCACCTCCTTAGGGATAGTGCTCTTGTGCAGCGCCCAACACCAACAACTGTGCGTGCTGACTGTGGAAGGCGACACAAAGATGGGCAGATGTGGGGGAGGATTGGCTCATGACAAAGAGGAAGACAGAGGCTTCTCGGAAGAGACCCACAGTCAGGAACAGCAAAACTCGGCAGTTAGGATTGGATTTTAGGACCACCTAAAGCAGTGGTTCTCAACCTTCCTAATGCCGCGGCCCTTTAATACAGCTTCTCATGTTGTGGGGACTCCCCAACCATAAAATTATTATTTTTTAAATATATTTTTATTGATTTTTTACAGAGAGGAAGGGAGAGAGATAGAGAGCTAGAAACACCGATGAGAGAGAAACATCGACCAGCTGCCTCTTGCACACCCGCTACCGGGGATGTGCCCGCAACCAATGTACATGCCCTTGACTGGAATCGAACCTGGGACCTTTCAGGCCGCAGACCGACGCTCTACCACTGAGCCAAACCGGCTTCGGCCATAAAGTTATTTTTGTTGCTACTTCATAACTGTGATTTACAACCCACAGGTTGAGAACCGCTACCAGGGTCGCCTGAGACCATCGGAAAACACAGATATTTACGTTACGATTCATAACAGTGGCAAAACTACAGTTATGAAGTAGCAATAAAAATAATGTTATGGCTGAGGGTCACCACAACATGAGGAGCTGTATTAAAGGGTCGCGGCATTAGGAAGGTTGAGAACCGCTGATCTAAAGGGATGACTGGGGTAAGAGTTGGCAAGTCAAGGAGGCAGGTGATTTCGGAAGGTCACCGAACGTGGGCCAGTTCACTCATCTGTGAGACCCCGCACTCCCCGTGTCCTTTGCGAACCCCTCCTCCTCCTTTGCACCTCTGGGGTGTGAGGGAGGCAGGATCAGCTGCCCTCCGGGAGCCCCGCCCTTTTGGACCAGCTGGGTTTCTGAGACCTAGAGACTGCGGTCTCCAGGATGGTCCGGATGGGGAGTGCAGGGCTCATGTGCTATCATTGTAGGAGCAGAGACGGCGGAACTTCAGGAGCCTTGGCCGTGTTCTGGCCACAGTGATGTATCCTCTGCCCCTGGGGCTGAGGGACTCTGGGATCTCAGCTACATGCCGGGAAGAACACCCAGGAGAGTGTCTTGACCCGTAACCCAAACCTTTTGAATACGCCGAGTTCTCGCTACATTCCACACTTCTGTCTTTTCCAAGGATTTCCATTGCCTGCCCCTTCGCCACCCTCCCATCTCTCTCACGTTTGCATCCTAGAGTTCTCTCACGGATCCCCCCTACCTCCACCCATGGCGCATCTTTCTTCCCCCTGCTTCTCTTTTCCTCCTAGAACTCTTTTCCCCACCCTCTCTTCCACACCCACCCGCTTTCTTCCATCTCTTTTGAAAGATGAGACAAGTCCCGGGTTTCGGCACCAGATGAAAGATGAGACAGAGGCCGGAGAACCAGGACACAGGCTTTATTGGAGGAGAAGACCCTGCTGGGCTGCCTTCCAAGGAGAAAGGGCACACGTGAAGGGTGAAGGCGCCTTTTGAGGGGGAAAAGGAAAGGGACAGAACTTAGGGTACTCAGCACTCACTGATTGGTGGTTTCAGATAAGGCACATAATTAGGGACTTAGGACGGGGGGGGGGGGGGGGGGGGGGGGGGCTTAGGGTATTTGGCAGGAGCTGACTGGTGATTCAATGTACAGTCCATATAAGGTGCCTGGTTAGGTGCTCAGGAATGTTTGGACTGTAGGTGGAGTTTACATCATTCTCCGTCCATCAGTTGGGAGAAGGGGGGATCTATCATTTTTCTCTTTGCTTCCCCCAATTTCCAAGTCTTTCCAAGCTGCCCTTTCAGTTCACCACACTTTCCCTTAGCCTTTCTTTCTCTGTCCCCATGTCCTAACACTTCTTTCCCGGGTCCATTCCACTCTCCGCCCATACACGTAGGGTTGCCAGGTCAAACATAAGATGCTAATTTAAATACAAAATACAGTAGGTAGTTTTTACTATAAATATGTCTCAAATATTTCATGGTATATAGTAAAAGATTATTTGTTGTTTGCCTGCAATTCAAGTTTGTATTAAGTAACGTGTTTTTATTTGCTCAATCTGGCAACTCTACTCTTGTCTCTCCCCCACGTCCCTGCTCACATTCACTCCACCCACGCTGGTCTTCTTAGAGATTCTAAAATTCTTCCCTAACAGGTTTGGCTCTGTGGATAGAGTGTCAGCCTGCAGACTTGAAAGGTCCCAGGTTCGATTCCCGTCAAGGGCATGTACCTTGGTTGTGGGCACATCCCCAGTAGGGGGTGTGCAGAAGGCAGCTGATCGATGTTTCTCTCTCATTGATGTTTCTAGCTCTCTATCCCTCTCTCTTCCTCTCTGTAAAAAATCAATAAAATATATTTTTAAAAAATAAAACTCTTAGGCAGGTGGTCCAGTGCCCCTCACTCCATCACCGCTACTCTGGGCCTCCTCACAACCCGGCAACTAGAGTGTTATCAGCGGGCCATGCAGGGAACTTACAGGACATGGACAGTTCTGATAGGCAGCTGGGCACATTTATTGTTATATGGTTTATTTCATTGACTTACGCGTTTACCCTTAGATCTTTACCACCCTGACTTAATTACTGTAGCTTTTGAGTAAGCCTTGAAACAGAGCGGAATAGTCCTCCTCCTTTCCCTTCAAGATCATCATGGCTATTCTAGGTCCTTGCCATATAAATTTTTAAATCAGCCGGGACCGGTTTGGCTCAGTGGATAGAGCGTCGGCCTGCGGACTGAAAGGTCCCGGGTTCGATTCCAGTCAAGGGCATGTACCGTGGTTGCGGGCACATCCCCAGTAGGGGGTGTGCAAGAGGCAGCTGATCGATGATTCTCTCTCATCGATGTTTCTAACTCTCTATCCCTCTCTCTTCCTCTCTGTGAAAAATCAATAAAAAATATATTTAAATTTTTAAATCAACTTGTCAACTTCTACTTTAAAAAGTCTGCTTGGATTTTTATTGGTGTTTTATTGAATCAATAGGTACGTTTTGAGAGAATGGACAGGCTAACAATATGTTATAGTTCTCCATTTATATATGCCATTGATTTTTCAAAGTCAAATGTTTATAGCATTTACAGTAGGCCCTGTATATCTCCCATTATATTTATTTAATTTTTAATCCTCACCCAAGGATATGTTTATTGATTTTGAGATATATATATATATATATATATAGAGAGAGAGAGAGAGAGAGAGAGAGAAACATACAAATATATATATTATTGTATCACAAACAGTTTGGCATTAATTCTATCAGAAATATAAAGCTATTAACAAACCTAAAAATTATAATGGGAAAAGAGTTTTCTTCCAGTCATCAAGTAAAACATGAGCAAAAAGATCATATAAAGAAAATCATTTGAAAAAAAAAAGAAGAAGAAAATAATTTGATTGAGGCAAATAACACCTGCAAGTTTTTAAGTTCACTTAAGTATATCTTTTTAATACAATAGGACATTTCACCATAAGATTTCCTATGAATAACCCAATTCTGGAAGGTGGATTCTACAGATGGAGTGAGGAATGTATGCACACAGAACAATGTGTGGTACACAGGATACTTAATAAATGTGGCTGTAGCCCTGGCTGGTGTGGCTCCGTTGGTTGGACATCCCTCTGCACTGAATGATGCTGGTTCGATTCCCCATTAAAGCACATGTCTGGGTTTTGGGTTCATTCCCTATTGTGTGTGTGTGGCGGGGGTCTGGGGAAGCAGGGGTGCAGGAGGCAGCCAATCAATGTTTCACTCTCACATGGATGTGGTTTTTTTTCTCTCTCTCTCCCTCTCCCTTCCTCTCTCTTTCAGATTCAAGAAAAATATTTTTAAAAGTAAAAAAATAAATGTGGCTCTACCTACTCTTTCTTCATTGACTATCCAACTAAAATGTCATTTTGAATATATAATTCTTGCAAAATGCCTAACAAAATCCTTAATAGATGGCATATAATTTAAAATTTTTGGAATACTATCAATCCATATCGTTTTTTATTTTTGAAAAATATATTTTTATTGATTTCAGATAGGAAGGGAGAGGGAGAGAGAGAGAGAAAAACATCAATGATGAGAGAGAATCATTGATTGGCTGCCTCCTGCATGCCCCTACTGGGGATTGAGCCCATAACGCAGGCATCAAACCAGGGTATTCAGTCCACAGACCAATACTCTATCCACTGAACCAAACTGGCTAGGATTTAATCCATACCTTTGAATACCGCTTGACATTATGTCATATCCATTTTTAATTAGCCATATAATATTCCATCACATGGATATAATATATCTACGACCTTTCAGTCTTGGGTCATAGTTATATACCACAAAACCACACTATCCATACTCACACTAAAGGATGAACTGTCAATCATCTTGTCACATTTGTGCATCAGATGTTAGTCATAGTCTCTCCAGCGCTCAGATTGTCATAAGCATACACTAAGACCCTGTCATAAGCACAGATACTAGTACACACACAACATCATGGCAGATAACAAGGAGACACATCTCTGCTATGATTCTCAGACAGATGTCAACATGTACTCAATGTGTATAACACACAGACCATCCACTCCAGATCTATGGAGTCACACACATGTTCAGATGCATGTAATAGTTGTTACATACAGTTACAAAGACATACTCTAGACTTGTTATGTATAGATACTCACATACCGTTGTCAATGTAATTCCAGAGACAGACATATGCCCTGACTAGTCAGTCATATGCTCAAGACACACACACACACACACACACACACACACACACAGATGTTGAGCATCTTTTCATGTGTCTATTGGCCATTTGTATGTCCTCTGGAGAAGATCCAGACTTTTATTTATTTATTGGTTTGAGAGAGAGAGAGAAACTTCAATTTGTTGTTCCACTTATTTATGCATTTATTGGTTGCTTCTTGTATATGCCCTGACAGGGGATTGAATCTGAAACCTTGGTGCATCTGGATGTTACTCTCACCAACTGAGCCACCCAGCCAGGGCTCTGTACAGACTTAATGGACTAGTCCCAAGACACCGAAACCAACCATCTAAGGTCAGGTCCTTGACTCACTATTTTAATAGCTGGGAGACCATGAGCAAGTTTTTAAATTTTGAGGATGCTTCATCTATTCTCGTTGGCATAATCCTAGAGAATACTACCACATGCAGGGTGATCTTTTTTTAAAAATTAATATGAGTTATATGTTCATGAATCTGGTACTTATAAGCACTCATCTAATTTTCTTTTCTTTTTCTTTTTTTAATCTTCACCTGAGGATATTTTTCCACTGATGTTTGTTTGTTTTTATTGATTTCAAAGAGGAAAGGAGAGAAAGAGATAGAAACATTAATGATGGGATAGAATCATCTTTATCAGATGCCTCTTGCATGCCCCCTACTGGGAATCAAGCCCGAAACCCATGCATGTGCCCTGACCAGGAATTGAACCATGATCTCCTGGTTCATAGGTAGACCCTCAGCCACTGAGCCACTCAAGCCCTGGGATCCCATTATCGAGATCAAGCTGGCAATCAAGGTACACATCCTTGACAGGCATTGAGCCTGGGACCCTTCAGTCAGCAGGCCAACATTCCATCCACCAAGCCAAACCAGCTAGAACATTCATCTTATTTTCTTAGCCCAGTCAAGATTCACCTTCCCTGCCCCTGGGCTGCTGGATCAAAACTGCCATTCTGTCATCAAAGAAGGAGATGGTTGTTAGGTGGCACACCTTTGTGGCTACTACACTCGGCAAAATATTCTTTACTTGTAAAGAAAAAATAAAGACAATTAAAGACTTGCAGGGGCTCAACAATTATGCCAACCACTTCAACCGTCCAAGCAAACTCTTGGGGGAGATCCAGCTGAAAGACATTGGAATCAGAACTAAGTTTTCATGAAGGAGAGATGAGGTGAACATCCAGCAGTTATGCTCCTAAAACCTTTGACCATCTTTCAGTTCCTCTCAAAGTCTCCAGGCTCCTTCCCTTCTAGGGGGCTTCACAATGCCAGGAATTGCCTCATCCCTGTCTTTGCCCAAGGATTCATTCTCAGTCTTTCAAACTGTAGCATAATAATTAACTTCTCCTATAGATCTTCCTTATATCCATATTTTAATCATGATCACCTATCACTGGTTCCCCAAAACCCCCCTTCTTTTTCTTCTTATCTCATCATATTATATACTTTAAGTTTTTTTTATATACAAACTAGGTATATAAATTCCATGCATGGGCAGGTCCCCTCAGCCCAACCTGTACCCTCTCCAATCTGAGACCCCTTGGGGGATGTCCGACTGACATCCCTCTCACAATCCCGGACCATTGGCTCCTAACTGCTCACCTGCCTGACTGCCTGATTGCCCCTAACTGCCTCTGCCTGCCTGCCTGATTGCCCCAACCACCTTTGCCTGCCTGATCGCCCCTAATCACTCACCTGCCTGCCTGATTGCCCCTAACTGCTTCTGCCTTGCCCCCCCCCCCACCACCACCACAGCTTTGTCCAAAAGGACGTCAGAATGATGTCCAGGAAGTCGTTTGGCCGTCTGGTCTAATTAGCATAGTATGCTTTTATTATAGATTATTAACCTGGGCCAACAGTTTCTCGGGGATATTGTCTCCCCTGCAGACACTGACATTATAATGGGATCTGGTAGGAAACAGGATCATGGTTTTTCCAAACTATAACTCAATTTGGGGCTTTCTCATTCTCACAGGCATGAACCTTGGCAACGACAGGCTCACCATCCAGGCATTAGAGTTCTACTTGGTATGATTTTTTCTCCTTTTAGGAAGTTTCAGAAAAAGTAACTTTGGTATTGGGGCTTTATCTTGAAATCCTAGTACGTTTTCTTACTTGGCAAGGGGAGGTGTGCTGTATTAAATCTGAAACTTACAGAGAAATCTGTGACCCTCGTTATTTTTGTGTATTTAGTTACCCTCTCTCCCCTTCTTTTTCTTTTTGTTCTTGGCTTCCTGAGACTTCCTGTGCATCATTCCTCACTATTAGACTTGCCAGAATTCTATTCTTTTCCCTTCTTACCTCTTAAATATTTCCTTTAAAGTTGGGGGCCACTGCACCTCTATTTTAAGAATAAATAAAATCATATGCATGTCTGGTTTTCAGCATGGACATAGAAAATGGGGTTTCATGACTAATTAATTAATTAATGACTAATTGTTGGTAAGGAAACTATGGCTTATTACCACTTATTATTATCAAAACGCAGTCACAATTTCCTAGGCATCTATAGTGGCTGGTAATCAGATAAACTAACACATATAAAGTTAGATAACACTGTACTGTTTTTCAATCCCAGCTGGACAGTGATCCACTTTCATAATCACCATGGTATGCACATAAAAGAAATGCCTATCAAAAAAATTACAAATATTACTCATCTCCAATTACTGATATTAATAGTACCAATAATGTGAATCAGACATCCTCACATCTCTGTCGGTCTAACGGAGAACTCTGTATAAATTCCTATGGTCACATATCCGTCACGACCACTTACAGTTGCTTTTCAACAGGGGCATAAATCACTTAACAAAAACTACCTTACACCTAAGGAAATAAAGATTCACAATGGCATAAACTATACAATGAGCATAAATAACTCCATGCAGGGTCCCAGACAACGAATTGGACCCACAAATTCACCCGGAACAAACAAGACAAGCCATCCGTTCAAATACCACACCCTGCCTGCTCCAGTCGCTGGTACCCAAGTAAGCCCTTGGCCCGCTCAGGGTTATTTCCGTGGGCTTCACCAGGGATGCCCCGCTCACTGAGGGCTAAGTCCCTGGTCATCCTGTACTCCCATTTTTGCCTTCGCTGAGAACCTTTCTTAAAAAATATTTTTTTTTTTACTGATTTTTTTACAGAGAGGAGGGAGAGGGATAGAGAGCTAGAAACATCCATCAGCTGCCTTCTGCACACCCCTTACTAGGGATGTGCCCGCAACCAAGGTACATGCCCTTGGCCGGAATCGAACCTGGGACCTTTCAGTCCGCAGGTTGACCCTCTATCCACTGAGCCAAACCGGTTTCGGCATGAGGACCTTTTCATTCACCCTCAGCCTCACCGAAGACACCAGAGGCGCCAGGCTCGCCCAAACCCGGGATGGCTCCCCGCAGCAAAGACTAGCTCTCTGGGTGGGCTTCGGAAAAGCGCCTCTGACAGATGGGCCGCGCTGCATCCTGGGAGCCTTCCAGTTTCCGGGAACTCGCCAGCTGCGGACTACATTTCCCAGAAGTCTCCGGGCCAGGCCTGGTCAGAACCCGGCGAGGGTGGCCGTGGAGCGCGTTAGGGACAGCTGGGCTCCCCGGAGCTTCGGGGCCCAAACTGGCCTCGGTGTCTGCGTTCTTTTCCGTTGTCCCCAAGTTCCGTTGGACGTTGCGCGGCGGTTGGCCGCGTGCCACACAGTAGTCAGGGTGGGGGGCTCATCAGACTTAACGGAAGCGGAACTGGGACCGGCAGGGACGGTTGGGTGGCGCCGGCGGCGGCTGGGTGCGGAGGCCCCTCGCGCACCGGCCCGGGTGGGCCCGCAGCGGCTGGAAGGACCGGGTGCGATCGGCGGCGGTTCAGGGCGCGGCTTGTCCGGTAACGGGGTGGTGGGGTGCGTGGCTTTATTTGTGGGCGCGGTTCGCTTTGGCTGTGCGCGCTAAGTGCCACTGGAGTCAAGCATGTCAAACTCAGAGGCTATCGCGGGCCAAATAAGGTGGAAGCTTACATGGGCCACCAAAAAAAAGCTTTAATTTTGATATAAATGTAGATTTATTTCGATAGAGACATGCTGAATACAAAGGGCTGAAGTAAATGAGTTATCTATAACATAAAATAATAGAACATTTTAATGAAAATTAACATTTTTCTTGAACATGAACTTAACCAGGCACAAATTAATAAGCGAATAAACCTATTTCTCTTGTTCTCCGAAGCCAAATATTTCCTGTTGCACACACCAAACAAGTCAGTGTAAGACGAATGATGTGGCCATTGGCTGCTAAAATATTCGCTGCTGGTATTAGTGGAGAGAAATGGTGCGCCTGCACATAAAGCGCAAGGGAAACGAATGCAACACGATTATAGTAATCAGCCATTAGTGGACGTTGTGATTTGCTATTAATAACTAGAGGCCTGAAATTTGTGAGAAAGGTTTGGGTGGGTGCCCTCAGCCCAGTCTGCACCTTTTTCACTCTTAGGGGGTGTCTGACTACTGGTTTAGGCCGGATCCCAGCAGTCAAACATCCTTCTCACAATCCTGAACCACTGGCTCCTAATCTTTCACCTGCGTGCCTGGTTGCCCCTAACTCCTCCCCCTCACCCCCACTTCACACCTTCCCTCAAACCCCTCTTGCCCCCCCCGCCCCCTGCTGGCCTATCACCCCTCACTGCCTCTGCATGTTTGCCTGGTTGCTCCCAACTGCCCCCCCTCCATGGCCTAGTTGCCCCTCACTGCCCCTCCCCCCCAGCCTAATCAGCCCCAACTGCCCCTCCCGCTGGCCTGGTCACTTCTTAAGGCCCCCCCCCCCCAGCCTGGTCACTCCACTGGTCACCCCATGCAGCCTGCTGTTCAGTCGTTTTGTCGTCCCTCACTAACACCCGTGCCGGCCTGGTCGTAGGTAGCTATCTTGTGAGGGTGTGAGGGTTAATTTGTATGTTACCTCTTTATTATATAGGATTCTGTATAACAGGATATTGTAAAAATTAAGTTACGAGATTTTTATTAAAACTTTTCTTACATACCGTTATATTGGCTGGGCCGCAAAAATATTCATTGTGGGCTGCATGCAGCCCGCGGGCCCTGAGTTTGACATGCTCGCTCTAGACTCTCAGGTCCTGGAAAGTAAACGACCCCAAGAAAAGAAGCCCTATACTCAGCCCCAGCCTGAACGTAGACTTGGGCCAAGAACTTTATTTACATCTGGAGGTGTCATTGTGACAGGCTCCTAGGAAGACGTGGGGGGGCGGGGGGCGGGGGGTCCCAGGTAGGGTTCCTAGGAGAGGCAGCCTTTGTTGCTCCTTGGGGGCCAGCTCCCTGCTTCCGGGCCTCAGTTCCCGAGAATTGCTGTCACCTCAGAAGAGTCCAGCCTGCCTTTACATTGGACTTGCTTATCTGTGGGTGAAAGCAGATGTGGCCCTGGGGCAGCGGTTCTCAACCTGGGGGTCTAACGACCCTTTCAGAGGGGTCGCCTAAGGCATCCTGCATATCAGATATTTACATTATGACTACAATAATGTAAGTTACAACAGTAGCAAAATTACAGTTATGAAGTAGCAACGAAAATAATTTTACGGTTGGCGGTCACCACAACATGAGGAGCTGTATTAAAAGATCGCGGCATTAGGATGGTTGAGAACCACTGCTCCAGGAGTGTTTTGGTTCTGTATTTCCTTTTTTATTGAACTGTCTGCTCCAAGAAATGCTGGCGTCAAATGATTCCTCTTCCCTCCCACTGCTTTCAGGTTTTTAAGAAGGACCCTGAGGAGGAGGAAAGAGTAGTTGGATATTTGGAAATTGGCGTTCAGGTGAGTCTGGGTTTCTTTTATAGCCATACAATTACTTTTGTTTTTAGATCACGAGAATATTTGCTTTCCTTGGCCTGAAATATCTTGACTGGTAGAGTCTCATGGGTCTTCCTCCTGGTGAGGGACCCACCATGCTGATGCCTCCCCCTTCCCCGTGCTCCCATAATGTCCCTTTCTTCGGTTAGCGGCCATCTGTTCACATGGTGAACTGTTCAAATCCTTCAGTGCAGTCTCCCTCTCAGTGTTCTGGAGCCCTGGCTGCTTTTGCTCAGTGGACAGAGTGTGGGCTCTCAGACTGAAGGGTTCCAGGTTCGATTCCAGTCAATGGCTCAGACCTCGGCTGCAGACTTGCTCCCAGCCCTATCCGGGCACGTGTGAGAGACAACCAATCGATGTGTCTCTCTCACATTGATGTTTTTATCTCTCTGTCTCTCTCTCTTCCACTCTCTCCAAAAATCAATGGAAAACTATCCTCGGGTGAAGATTAACAAAAAAACAAAGGAACAGAAAAAAAAGAAATGTGCCTCATGGAGGTAGCTGTTAGAGCTTTATTTCAGCTTATGGTTACTTGGAGAGGTGAGTACTCAGGTAGATAAACTATTTTAAAAAATATATTTTATTAATTTTTTACAGAGGAAGGGATAGAGATAGAGAGCTAGAAACGAAGATGAGAGAGAAACATGGCTGCCTCCTGCACACCCCCTACCAGGAATGTGCCCACAACCAAGGTACATGCCCTTGCTTGGAATCGAACCCGGGACCTTCCAGTCCACAGGCCAACGCTCTATCCACTGAGCCAAACCGGTTTCGGCAGATAAACTATTTTTTATCTTTTCCACAGTCATGAGTTTCAAAACTCAAGGCAAGGGAACAGGGAATGGTTAGTTTCAGTTAATAAATTCCAATGTTGTGCCCGGCCAGTGTGGCTCAGTGGTTGAGGATGGGCCTATGAACCAGGAGGTCGCAGTTCAAATCCCTGTTAGGCACATGCCCAGGTTGTAGGCTTGATCCCCAGCAGGGGGTGTGCAGGAGGCAGCCTATCAATGTTTCTCTCTCATCATCGATATTTCTCTCTTTCCCTTTCCCTTCCTCTCTGAAGTCAATAAAAATATATATTTTTAAAATTTCCATGTTGTAATGCCTTTAGGAGCAGTGAGTGATGTGCTTTGAGCTTGGGGCATAGGGCTTTGCAGTGTGTGTCAACAAGGGCAGAGACTTTCAGGTAATCTTTGAGTAGAAATCTGTAACATTGCTAAGCATAAGTTGTTTCAGGCCCAACTTTGTGTAGGTTGTGAGAGGCAGGCAGTACTGTGTGTGGTTGTTAAGAGTAAGGCTATGGCCGAAACCGGTTTGGCTCAGTGGTAGAGCGTCAGTCTGTGGACTGAAAGGTCCCGGGTTCGATTCCGGTCAGGGGCACATCCCCGGTGGGGGGTGTGCAAGAGGCAGTTGGTCGGTGTTTCTCTCTCATCGATCTTTCTAATTCTCTATCTCTCTCTCCTCCTCTCTGTAAAAAACCAATTTAAAAAAATAAAAAAAGAGTAAGGCTATGGATCTAGAGCTCCTGGATTCAAATCGTGGCTCTGCTGTTCCTGGCTGCCTGAGCTTAGACAAATGATTCTGGCTCTCTGTGCCACATCGACAAAATCAGGATCAAAAAATACCTACCTTGTGGGGTTGTAATGATGTGAGGTGAGTGAATATGTGTAAAGCTCCTTAGAACAGTACCTGCCTCATGATACAGGCTTGGTAAATATTAAGAGTTGCTGTTATGTGGTGATTCCGGATCTTTCCCAATCAACTCCTTATAGATCAACATATGAAGAAAACATGAAGATGATTGTGGTGGGTACTTGCAAGTTTAAAAATGTGACCAGATGCTCAAATGGTGAGGTAAATAGGAGGAGGAAAGAGTAGGTCTTTGCTACAGGTCTTCTTATTTCAGATGACCACAAACCGCTTGAAATTGAGATAGAATTTTGGCAAATATTTGTAAATTTTTAAAGTGGGCACAATGTCTATAACTTAATGAAGTTATCCAGTGCACATGACTTACAAAATATCTAGCTCCATTGATCTGTAGTAAGACGATATAAGAGCTGGGAAGGAACTTACAGAAAATTAGTGTCCAGTGATAATGGAAACAGGTAAATTCTAGTATTTCCTGTGGTAGAATAACATTCACCTAATAAAAATTATGTTTAAAAAGAATCAAAAAAAGGAAAAATGTAAGTGATAATATTAAGCAAAAGTTATAGTTATAAACAAAAGTACTCAAAAATATTAGGAGCACTATATGAATTCCATTAGAAAAGACAGGATTTTGAAAGATTTTTTAAAAATATATATATATTTTATTGATTTTTTACAGAGAGGAAGGGAGGGGGAGAGAGTTGGAAACATCGATGAGAGAGAAACATCGACCAGCTGCCTCCTGCACACCCCCTACTGGGGATGTGCCAGCAACCAATGTACATGCCCTTGGCCGGAATCGAACCTGGGACCCCTCAGTCCGCAGACCGACGCTCTATCCACTGAGTCAAATCAGTTTTGGCTGAAAGACGTTTTTCAAGGATTGTATCCAAAATGTTTTCATTGTGTATTCGCTGAAGAAGTTAGGTGTAGCCACACTTGTCCAGCATCTACTTTGTACCAAATAGGTATGTTTTTGTTGTGTTTCTGCTGATGTGTATGCATTTTCTTCCTCAGACTTTGAAGGTGACTTACATACTTCGTGTTCACTGACGGGAGAACCTTGACAGTGACAGTGTCTCATTGCGGTGATGAGCCACAGCCCCGGGATGTTCAGGAGCGGGTAGGTGTCATTTGTTTCAGGCCCACTGAGTTTCAGTGTTGGGCCGTTTGTTTAGTTTTCTTAATGACTGCAATTTACCTGTCACTCAATATTTTACATCTGGAAATAAGCTTTATAGCTTCGATTATGGAATTAATACAGGTTTGTGGCAAAACAATTTACTAATCCAGGAATCATAGAGAATGAGGTAAAAAATTATATCCTCCTGCTCATTCTTGGTATTCCAGTGTGTGTGTGTTTTGCTTGTTTGTCTTCCTACAAGCTTGTGTGTATGGTTTTGCTTCTACAGAATAAAGTCACATTAATTGGTGATACAATTGAGTTGAAGACTCTCTAGCTTTTAATTGGAAATGAAATAAAAGAGGGGTAAGTAGTGTAACAGGTGGTTACACTGAAGATTAAGTAAGAAAGATCATATAAAATGGTGTACAGTAATTGCTTAAAATACATTTTAGCCATTAAATAAACCCCGACATGGCTTTTATTTTAATATTTATTTAATCTTGAGAATGTAGAAAGAAGAGGGAAGTGTCAGTGATTCTTTCCTTATTTGAAAATTTTCAAGTATTTACAACGTTTAGGAATATAGAAATACTATTTAGAAATTGATTACCTGGGCAATGAAGATGAATTGAAAGGTTACTTCCACAGAGAATAGCAACAGTCTCTAAAGTCTTACAAAATCTATTTTACAAATAATATTCCCAAGGACAGATACTAGTACCAGGAGGTTGAATAAGGAGGTTATAGATTTAAGTATTCAAATAAGCCACCAATTTGCACAGAACAACCCAGTTGAGCCTCTGGTTAATGTTCCCAGATTGATACCTCACTGGGTTATATTTTCTGAGCCAGCTTTGCAGTGCCTAATTTTGTGTCTCCATCTGCAGCTTCTGGAAGGAGACAATATTTTTTTCTGTATCTTTAAGAGCCTGCTTTGTTCACCTTGTTATTCAGGAAGAATAGCAGGCTTAGAGCTGGGCTGTGAAATTTAGAATTGTAAGAAGCATGTCTGAGAAGTACAGATTTTATCAAGAGAAAAACTACAAGAGTGGTATTATCTTTCTTACATTAACTTTCTTACATTATTACAATGTAATAAGGGACTAGTAATCTTTTTTATTTTCACTAGTAATGGCTACAACGTATATTAAGCAATTACTGTACACCATTTTATGTGGCTTTCTTACTTACTCTTCAATGCACCATCCGTGGTAAACACCTTTTACCCCTCTTTTATTGAATTTCTCAACAGAGGTGTTGAGAAATTGGTAACCATCAAGTTCAAGTCTTACATCAGTCTTTATCTTAATTTCACATACACTTCACACATTATGTATCTTTTTAAAAACCTGCTTGCCTCACTAAGAAATTAACTATGTATGTTTTTCTTCATCAATTAATGTGGCCCATCACCTTCACAATTGTGAAGGTAGAATGGGCCATTATTTATTAAGCCCTTTGCCCAGTATTACATAGTTTCTAATTCTTGGTTATCATACATGATTTTTGGTTGACTATTCTTATGTATACATCTTGTATATTTCCCTAGCAATTTAAGGATACATTTCTATTTGGAATTTTGGGTTAAAATGTGTCCCAAATATAAGACCCTGAGATGATAATACTTGAGCAGTAATATAATGACTAAAAGACATAGTTGTTACTGTTAGGATAAGAAAGACAAAATATGTTTAGGAATAAGTAGGGCAGTCAGCAACAAAGGCCAATATGCAATTCAGATAACCTGGAAGGAGGCAATAGTAAGGTAATTGTAAGCAATACTATTAAGTCATACCAACTTTGTGGAGGCAAATGGAATATAGCCTGTGATTTTATACCATATAGTTTTTATCCTGCTAATATTAGTTGCAAAGTAAGGCTATAAGATCAGGTGATTCAGCAGCTCCCTAGAGGGTATCATGTCTAAAAAGACAAACCCATTTGTCAGAAGACATGAAAAGTAGCAGGATCAAGACCTCTCAATATATCCTTGAGATTTCTTTGTGAATTTCAGCCATTTTTTCTAGGGAGAGAAATTATATAGTTAGTATAATGCATGGCCACCGTTACAATAATTATGCAGAATACCTAAACCAAAAGTTCATTATGGTCATACTACATTATTATACATAGCTTTATAACTTTGCAAACATTTTTTCATCTATTGATATCTGACAAATGTAGTTATACTATATACTTCATGTAACATATTTTTTTTCTATTGATAATAGATCTTGATTATTTTCCCCAACTTAGCATAGTTTCAAAGTGTTCCATTGCTCTGAGTGTATTAAGTCACATTGCTGGGCACAGGCAATTACCTGAGCAATTGTTGTATATCCTGTCTGCTCCTATGTCTTGACCAATTTTCTAAGGTCCTAAGCCCATGAAGTGTTCTAGTCTTGGACCATGTTGGCCATTCTCAGTCCTGATAGGTGAGAATGGAGGGCGGAAGATCTGATCTGGGGAGGACTGAGTGGTCCAATCTCAGGCTCATAGCAGCACCCCCAGAATTGGGCTGTGAAAGAAACCTTTCTGCTGAAGGCCCTGGGATTTTAGGTGAGAGTGTAAATTCCACATGAGGTGTGTGGGGTGTGGATTCGTTTGAGTGATGATGGGTCAGTTAAGCCCACCTGGTCTAAAGCTTCCTTTTCCTTCCCCAGCTCTGGCTTCTCTGGACTCTGTGCTTTGTCAATAGAGGAACCCCATGGAGCACTAATCAGTTCTTGCAATTATAGAACCATGACTGATGTAA
The DNA here is from genome assembly GCA_036971965.1 of Nyctalus aviator. Taxonomy (NCBI): domain Eukaryota; kingdom Metazoa; phylum Chordata; class Mammalia; order Chiroptera; family Vespertilionidae; genus Nyctalus; species Nyctalus aviator. The sequence goes on along the minus strand of CM072936.1, from coordinate 10,722,436 downwards.
GTTGGTATTTCTCTCGACTTGGAATGCAGTGATTTTTAGTTCATGTGAATCTTTCCCTTAATTGTACTAAAGCCTTCTACGTAACAGAACCCCACCCCTGAGCCCGCCTCTCAGTTCCTCCTATCCCAGTGAAGGATGGTGCCAAATACCCTCCATCCCTCCCTAGGTGCCTTTTCCAGTCAGCCATCACCTCACTCACCATCTCCTGCATGCTCCATCTTCTGTCAAGAAAGTAAAGGAATAAAGTCTTTTGTGGAAAGTACTCGAGCTTCTGTCAAAGAATAGCTCTCTTACTTGTATAAAAGGAGAAACCAAGAGTAGATGGATTTTATCTATCAAAGCACAGATGGGATTTATATAAGAGGAGGGAATGAAAGACTTTAGACATTTTGGAAATGACAGTTTCCCTTTCCTGCTAAGATGCTGATAGGCAGGAGCCAGGAAAGAAGCCAGGCAGGATACTGTTCCCGTAGCCCGCTGGACGGCCACCGACAAGGCAGCTTCGGCGGCCGTCCTCTGGGAGAGCTTTGGTGTGTCCCGTGGCGTGTCCGTGGCAGGCTGTCCGGGTAGTGCCCTTGGTTATCTCTCCACCCTCGAGGCCTGCACCATCTCCCTTATCAGAATCTCTCATCCCCTCGTCAAGTCTGTGGTGTGATGAGGTAGTGAGGAGGATCCCAGTGGACCACACAGGAGAGCTTGGAACTTCCTCACAGACCTGAGGTTTCCAGAAGGTTCGGGTGGGATTTGGGATTTCTTGGTCTCAGCCTAAGTTTATGTGAAATCAAATGCTTTGCGAGGCTCTTCAGGATTAGAGGGGCAGCGATTGGTTCTTTCCCAGGATTCCCTGATGATGAACACTGGTACCAAAGTCCATTCTGTCATTGACCAGGACATGCAGGCCTTGGCGACATCTGTTAGGCACAGTATCCTCCAACTCGGGAACAAAGAAGGTGTTAAGTGGTGGGTGGTCAATGATAACAGGAAGATGAGCCAGCCCCTCAGGTGTGGCTCAGCGGTTGAGTGCCAACCTGTGAACCAGGAGGTCACCATTGGATTCCTGGGAGGGCACATGCCCGGATTGCGGGCTCAGTCCCCAGTAGGGGACTTGTAGGAAACACATCAATGATTCTCTGTCATCATTGATGTTTCTATCGCTCCCTCTCCCTTGCTCTATGAAATCCATAAAAATACATTTTAAAAAAATTTACCAAAGAAAAGATGATCCAGATTTTTAAGTATGATTCCAAGAATTAAGGAAAATCTTTAGAAATTTTGTTTAACCTCAATATGTAACATAATAAAGTTATTAATCTAATATATCCAAATGATGAACTGAATTATAGCTAATAACTCATTTTATGTATTCATCATAGTAAGAAACAATTCTTCTAATGAAATCTAATAGAATGATTTGAGGCTTAATGATAATTTTAATGGAAATTATATTTCTGAAATAGAGACTTTATAGTGTGTTTTTTGGGGAAAATTTCATGCCTCTCCTCTTCCCCCACTTCCCCCATATTCCTTAAAGGGACAAGATCGTATGACAGCTCATATTTATAAAGAATTTATGAGGCAGGCACATAGCAGGGTATGTGTATGTATACCCATAAGCCTCCCTTTCTCCCCTCCACTATTTTTCTTGAGCATAGAAGAGAAGCTGGGATTTTTAATATATTATCAGACAGGTCTGGAGAACTGAGTTATCTCACAGTATCCAGGAAGTTTTTTCTGCTCCATCAGGATTCTTCTAAAACATGTAGACACACTGCTTTAATCATACTAATTTCCTTACTTTTCCTTCCTGTGTATCATAAGCTTCAAGCCTCCTTCATTGTCATATTTTTCTCTCCTTGCAGTTTATCCTTCACAATATTTTTTCCCCTCTTGGAAATACTTTCTTAAATTCTTTAATTTCATAAGTAACGTGTGGATTTTTGGTTTTAGGGGTTGGTGACTTTCAGTGATGTGGCCATCAACTTCTCTCAGGAGGAGTGGGAGTGCCTGAGCCCTGCCCAGAGGGCCTTATACACGGATGTGATGTTGGAGAACTACAGTAACCTGATTTCAGTGGGTAAGGTCGTCTGCTGAAATAATCTAGAATCTCCTCTCTGCAACATCCGCTTTCTTCATGGGAATCACGGGGCTGTCTCTGAAGAGACCGGATGGATTTCTTCTTCCTGTTCTCACAGGAATGGTTGGGTATTTATTGGGTTAGAAATGGGTTCATGGAGCAGCTTGATCTTCCTACACCTCAGTGAGCTTCACACCTTCCTCCGATCCTTCCTGCGAAGGATGGCTTCTCCTCTCTAATGACCGAAGAGCTAGATTTGTGTTCCGGGGCATTTATTTCATAACCATGGTTTAACTTCCACATTTCTATAAATGACCTGTGTTCTTGCTACTCAAAGTGTGGTTCTTTAGTTTGAGGAACCATAAGAAGGCCAGAGCAAAGTAGTGAAGGAGAAAATACAGAGTATCAGTCATTAGTGTGGAAGAAGGCAGGGCCCAGATTATGATATGCAGTTTCGTTAGTTTAGGAAAGGGGCGGGATGTATATTGTTTTCTCAGTGACTTGGTTTACATGGGGTTTTAAATAATACATATATATATATATATATATATATATATATTTGATTTTTTTACTGGGAGGAAGGGAGAGAGAGAGAGAGTTAGAAGTATCGATGACAGGGAAACATCAATCAGTTGCCTCCTGCACACCCCCTACTGGGGATATATATGCCTGCAACTAAGGTACATGTCCTTGACCGGAATCGAATCTGAGACCCTTCAATCCAAAGGCTGACTCTCTGTCCACTGAGCCAAACTGGTTAGGGCTGTTTTAACTTTTTCATTGTTAAGTGTTACACAAAGAAGTAACATGAGCTTCTTCTGGGCTGGTTAGAAATGCAGCTTGTGCCGAAACCGGTTTGGCTCAATGGATAGAGCGTCGGCTTGGGGACTGAAAGGTCCCGGGTTCGATTCCGGTCAAGGGCATGTACCTTGGTTGCGGGCATATCCCCAGTAGCGGGTGTGCAAGAGGCAGCTGATCGATGACTCTCTCATCAATGTTTCTAGCTCTCTATCTCTCTCCCTTCCTCTCTGTACAAAATCAATAAAATAAATTTTAAAAAAAAAGAAAAAGAAATGCAGCTTGTCAGGTCCTGCCCCAGAACTGCAGGACAGAATCGGCATTTACAAGACCTCTCGGTGATTTTTACACGCCTTAAAGAAGCCCTGCTGTGTTCTTTCCTGACCCACATGGAGGTCGTACAGCCAGGAACAGGGGCCTGATGCACTCTGACTTTCAAAAGAGCCTCTTCACTTTAGCTAGGGCTGGTCTGAATGAACAGAATTCATTTCTTACCAAGCAAATGCATTTCTTTACTTAACCACAAATTTAGAGTAAAAAGTTACAATCTGCTGAAACCGGTTTGGCTCAGTGGATAGAGCGTCGGCCTGCGGACTGAAAGGTCCCATGTTCGATTCCGGTCAAGGGCATGTACCTTGGTTGCAGGCACATCCCCAGTAAGGGGTGTGCAGGAGGCAGCTGATTGATGATTCTCTCTCATCGATGTTTCTGACTCTCTATCCCTCTCTCTTCCTCTCTGTAAAAAATCAATAAAATATATTAAAAAAAAAAAAAAAGTTACAATCTGAGCTAACTCCTAAAAATGTCTCATGAAACTTTTTTCCTCTTAGCAAAGTAACATAATAACAATAATATTAACAGTTAACACTCTACTTACTATAAACTAAAATATATATATATATATTAACTTACTTAACTTTCACAATGTCCCCATGAGGTAGGTACTGTCTTATTTTTAATATGTTTTTATTGATTTTTTAGAGAGGAAAGGAGAAGGAAAGGGAGAATGAGGGGGGGGGGGGGAAAGACATGGATATGAGAAAAACATCAATTGATTGCCTCCTGTACACACCCCAACAGGTATCAAACCCGAAACCTGGGCATGTGCCCAGATCAGGAATCGAACTGACGACCTTTCGGTGCATGGGACAACACCCAACCAAATGAGCCGAACCAGCCAGGGCACAGGTGGGTGCTATTTTTATCTGAGGCACATATAGTGTCAGTGGCTTTCTAAGGTCACACGGGTGGTGGGAGGCAGTGGCAGCAATTGAACAGAAGTCTGGCTCCACAGTCTATATTCTGTTTGTTTTAGGGATGGAGCCTGATCATTTTCCTATCTATGTGATGTCATGGTCTTTATTCCCATCATCCTCTCTTCTCTGAGGTCTTTACCAGCATTATGTTAACCTTTACTTTATTGACAGTTAACCAAATATTTTAGCTTCGAGTAGGCATATGTGGCAACATTATTGGAGCAAGGAGAGTCCTGGATGGTGTGAGGGGAGGGCCAAGAAGTTTTGACCCAGGAAGGCAGACAGGAGGGAACCAGCAGTGCAGGACACACTGCACAGGCCAGAGGAGGAGAAGCCGGAACATCCGGGGTGATGCTTGGGAAGGTTCCTGTACGGCACCAGGGCCCGTAGAGTGAGGGCCCATCACCGGGGGCCTTCAAATTGAAGTCAGTTTGAGCTCCAAAGGAACTTCGTCTTGATCTCATTCCCATCCTCCTTGTTTTCTTCTCCTATTTTCATTCGGTTTCAGTGAGGAGGTGGTTTTGTTTTGTTTGCAGTATAACCATTTGGCTTATAGGTTGGATTCATCACCTTTCCAGCACTTTTGTGTTTGTGAGCAAATATATGCATTCATTCATAAAGTCTGCAATTTTTTTAATTAAAAAAATATATATTTTATTGATTTTTACAGAGAGGAAGGGAGTGGGATAGAGAGTTAGAAACCTCAATGAGAGAGAAACATCGATCAGCTGCCTCTTGCACACTCCCCGCTGTGGATGTGCCCGCAACCAAGGTACATGTCCTTGACCAGAATCGAACCCAGGACCCTTGAGTCCGCAGGCCGACGTTCTTCCACTGAGCCGAACCGGTTAGGGCAAGTCTGCAATTTTTTGTTTGTTTTGTTAATCCTCAACCAAGGATATTTTTTCCCATTGATTTTTACAGAGTAGAAAGGAGGAAAAACGGAGAGAGAAAGAGAAACATCGCTGTGACAGAGACACATTGGTTGGTTGCTTCCCGCATGCTCCTGGACTGGGGCCAGGGATCGATCTGTAACCCAAGTACATGCTCTTGACGGAGAATAGAATCCACAACCCTCTTCTGCTCAGGCCATCACTAACCGCTGAGGAGCACCGGCCAGGGATGCAAATAGTTTGAGTGCCTACGCCCAACCAGGCATCACACCGTCATGAACAAGATAACTATTCATTCTCATGCAATTCATGTAGTCAGGGAGAGATAAAGCTAATAAATAAATACACGTATAAATACAATCCTATGTTTTTAGAGGAAAAGCAAATGACAGAGAACAGAAAATGATGGGAATTCATAAGGCTAATTCAGATAAAGTGGTTAGGGAAAGTTGTCTTGAATAGACACACAAGCCTGGTATCAAATTATGTGACTATATGGGGGAGGACTATGCCAATCACAGTCAACAGCAAATGCAAAGGCCCTGTGGTTGGAAAGGAACTTCATTGGAGGGCCTGTAAGGCCAGAACAGAATCGGCAGGGGAGTGTGTGCTAAGAAATTAGTCAGGAGATGGGCAGGGGTCAGATAATACAGTTTTGTCCTTGTTTTAGGAATTTGAGTTGTTTAGTCTCTCTCACTCTGAAACATTTCCAGTGTCTTTCCTTGACTTGCATCCTTGCTGTTGCTGACCATTACAGGCCAATGTCTGGTGCTCCTCAGTGTGGGTGTGTCTGCTTATTCCTCACGATTAGATTTAGGTTATTTATTTGGGCAGAAATAGCACAGAATTGATGCAGCATTCTCCTTGCATCCTGTCAAGTAGTGCAAATGATTTGTCATTACTGCTGATGCTTCCTCTGAGCAGTTGATTAAGGTTGTATCTGCCAGCTTCCTTCATGTAAAGTTAATCTTTTTTCCTTTAATGAGTATTTTGTGGGAAGGACTTTGAGACTATGTATTCCCCTTCAAACTTCCTTTTATTTATATATTGGATTTCTAGTCAGTGGGTTGTAATATGCTCTTCCCATTATTTATGTTGAAGCTCAAAATATTTGAGCTTCTTCCAGATTTGACCAGTGGGAACCCTGTCATGGGGCTTCTGTGTCCTCTGACATATCTCCGTAACTCTAAACACTTCCTTATTTCTGACAGAAACACATTTCAGGCTTACTTTGTACTTCCCCTGTTGTAGCTTTAATATCAACTACCACTTTAAGGTGGTTTCTTTTAGTCCAGAGTGGTATTTAGAAGCCAAAATCTGGGTACTAGGTTTCCTCATTGCTGCTGAGGGATGGCTGTACCCATACCCCCTCAGTGGACAGGACTAGGGAATATACTTACATACTACATATACATATACATGCACACCCATTTACTTCTATATATTGAAAATCTTGAGTTCACACAGATATCTCCAATTCCAATTCAACACTACAGGTTTCATTTTAACTTACTCACTTTCCTCACTTCCAACTCCCTTCTCTAACAGTGAAAAACCTGGCTTCCATTATCCTTAATATATTTACTTACTTGATCAAACTGTATGTAACCAGTCTTCCATTACCACCACCACCTTAGTCATATGATCGCCATCTCATCCCCCTGGGCTCTGGCAGCCCGTGCCAGGTCACACTGACACTTACCCTTCTCCTGCTTGCATTCTGACTTCCTTCATAGGACAATCCTTTTTATAGTGGAACCTCCTCACACTGACATTCAGCACCCTACTCTGGGTTTTATTTCATTACATCTTGATCCTTTAGTGTGCATTAATATTTTATATGATAAAATAGGAAGTATTTGTTAAGCTTCTCTGTTGCATACCAAGTGATGATGGCGTTGAGGAAAAGCACTTGTGCAATTGTTTGAATTGTGAGTGAAACTCGCCATTTTTTATGGAATGCCATTTTTTTCTTGAAAGACTGACTAACACACACACACTATGGTTATCCAGACTTAGGTAGTTGGAAAAATTTTCTTGCAAGTGAGCCTATCATTTCAAGAACAACTATTTGCTGCCAACAATAGAATTCAAACTTTCAAGTAAAAAATTAGAATTATATGAAACTTACATCCACCATTTTGAGCTTTACAGCTTTTCAATACTTTTTTTTCTCCTAATGAGATAGGTGGTAATATTACCATGTGATTGTTTTGATAGTGTATAATGAAATATATCAAATTCTCAAAGATCTGCACAACGCAGTGAACCACTGTTTTTCAAATGACCACTATATGATGTTGCAAAATTATGCATAGATAAAAGGTCATTCAAATTGTAATGGATTTTTAAATATATATATATTTTTTATTGATTTCAGAGAGGAAGGGATAGAGAGAGAGAAAGAAATACCATTGATGAGAGAGAATCATTGATTAACTGCCTCCCGCACACCCACACTGGGGTTCGAGCCTGCAACCCAGGCATGTGCCCTTGGCCAGAACCCAACCTGGGACCCTTCAGTCCACAGGCTCTACTCACTGAGCCAAACCAGCTAGGGTAGATTTCAATTTAACATAGTATGAAAAGTTCCTGGGTGCAGTTGCATATTCCACATTGTAATTAACTTTTAAAGAACTGTCACTTCTCAAGTTTCACTGTAATATCAAAGAAACACATCCACAATTACCTGAACAGGTTTATAAAATACTAGATGCTGGTGCACAAAATTCATACATGGAGGGGAAGAGGGGTGTCCCTCAGCCCTGCCTACATCCTCTCGCAATCTGGGACCCCTCAGGTAGGGTCCCTCGGCCTGGCCAGTGATCAGGGCCTATTGGGACTTGCTTTCTTCAGGCTGCCACTAGCTAGCCCCACCCCCACCACTGCCACTGCTTGCCATCTGTGCAGCACTGTCCCCTTCCCCTGCCACCATGCACCGCCCTCTGTGGGTGGCAGGTATGGGGTGCGATTGCTTGGCTGGCCTGGGCCTCCCTCTGTGGGGCGATCGCTGGCCCGCTTCACACACCTGTCACATGTCACTGGCCTGTGGCCTGGGCCTTCCTCTGCGGGGTGATCATGTCGCAATGGCAGGGCCCCCTGACCAATCACATCGCACCTGCCCTGACTGGCCTGGCACCAATGCATGTCATAGCATGGTCACCTGGAAGGCTGTACGGTGATTCAGTCGATTTGCATATTATGCTTTTATTATTATAGATTATTCCATTTTGCAACTGCATATCTGTGGTAGATTGAATTCTTCATGTACTTAACCAAAATAGCATTGCCACAGATTAAATGCAGAAGCAAATATGAGAATCCACTTGTTTTATTTTGGAAAATGTAATTATGTTTCATGAAATCTGTTAACATTCAATGATTTATTGTAAAAAGACATAACCCATATAAACAAAAGTGTTTTTGGGTTCTCAATGTTATTTTAAAAAACATCCAACAAGAAGTTAAACCTATATTCATTTATAAACTCTGGTAAGCCTTACAAAAAACATTTAAGTACTAAGTAATTATAATGCAAGCCCTTATCTGGCAATTCAAACTTAATTGAACTATTTGTTGATGCTAAGTTGTACAAAACTGCGTTCCAAGCTTGGAGTTAAGCTGGGACTGGGTGGTAACTTTCATTACTTTTAGTTTATTTCTTGTTTCTAGATTTTAAACACCTTTCTTTGCTCTAAACTTCCCACATGACCACTGATGGCTAACCTCTTTTAGTGTATCAGGATTTGAGTTGGGTGGTTGTATTACAGCTGTAGTTAGTTTCATTTCACTTGTTTGGAAATCCAGTAGAACCTTGGAACTTAATAACTGCTCAAACTGCAAGATTTTGTCTGCTTTCTAGCCCAACACCAACCACTCAGAAAAATCCCTGTGAGGGAGAATTATCTAGCTTAAAGTTGTTTTTAAATGTGAAGATTTTCTAGAATCCAGTTAATCATGCCAGCCTTTACACAGTCATTAAAAGTTTGGCTGGAATCACACCTGTGCACAGAAGGGCTTCACTGATACAAGGACACATTTGGTTTAAGGACTCATCTGTATAGAAAGAGGGACTTGTTAAAGTGATTTTTTGGTCAATATTTTCCAGAAAACTGTCAAATCAGAACATTAAGATTACAAGAACTGAAAAGTCAAAATTTAATTTTATGAGAAGAGACTTGATGCTTAGGAGTTTAGTAAGTCTACTAATCCAGTTCACTTATAGGTATTATTTTCAATTCATCTTTTATTTTTACTGTAAAGGGCATTTTTCTGGTAGAGGAAATAAAATGTGTGGTTTTCCTGTTTTCTTTTAGATTTGGAGTCAACATATGAGACCAAAAATAGCTTTTTAGAAAAGAACATTTCCGAAATAAGTTTTTCCCAATGGGCAGAAAAGGAAAGAAGTAAAACCCTTGATCTTGAGGAATCCATTTTCAAAAATAATTGGAAGTGCAAAAGCAAATTTGATGGACTACAGGAACATCAAGAGGAATACTTTAGTCAAATGGTAATCAGTTATGAAAAAATGCCCACTTACCAAAAAAGTAAATCTCTTATTGCACATCAAAGACTTAATCCAGAGAAACCCGACATTTATAAGGAATGTGGGAAGACTTGTAGTCATGGTTCAAAACTTGTTCAACAGGAGAGAACTCACACAGCTGAAAAACACTTTGAATGTAAAGAATGTAGTAAAGACTTTTTTAGTGCCTATCAACTCACTGTGCACCAGAGATTTCATACTGGTGAGAAACCTTACAAATGTAAGGATTGTGGGAAGACTTTTAGTTGGGGATCAAGTCTTGTTAAACATGAGAGAATCCATAGTGGGGAGAAGCCCTATGAATGTAAAGAATGTGGAAAGACCTTTAGTCGTGGCTATCACCTTACTCAACATCAGAAAATTCATATTGGTGTGAAATCTTATGAATGTAAGGAATGTGGAAAGGCCTTTTTTTGGGGCTCAAGCCTTGCTAAACATGAGATCATTCATTCAGGTGAGAAACCTTATAAATGTAAAGAATGTGGGAAAGCATTCAGTCGTGGCTACCAACTTACTCAGCATCAGAAAATTCATACTGGAAAGAAACCTTATGAATGTAAAGTATGTGGAATGGCTTTTTGTTGGGGGTATCAGCTTACTCGACATCACATGTTTCATACTGGAGAGAAACCCTACGAGTGTAAGGAATGTGGGAAGAACTTTAATTGTGGTTCAAGTCTTGTTCAACATGAGAGAATTCATACAGGTGAGAAGCCCTATGAATGCAAAGATTGTGGAAAGGCTTTTAGTCGTGGCTATCACCTTGCTCAACATCAGAAAATTCATACTGGTGAGAAACCTTTTGAATGTAAGGAATGTGGGAAAGCCTTTAGCTGGGGTTCAAGTCTTGTTAAACATGAGAGAGTCCATACTAGTGAGAAATCCTATGAATGTAAAGACTGTGGGAAAGTCTTTGGTAGTGGGTATCAACTTGCTCAACACCAGATATTTCATACTGGGGAGAAACCCTATGAATGTAAGGAATGTGGGAAGACCTTTAATTCTGGTTCAAGTCTTGTTAAACATGAGAGAATCCATAGTGATAAGAAGCCCTATGCATGTAAAGAATGTGGAAAGACCTTTAGTCGTCGCTGTCACCTTACTCAACATCAGAAAATTCATATTGGTGTGAAATCTTATGAATGTAAGAAATGTGGAAAGGCCTTTTTTTGGGGCTCAAGTCTTGCTAAACATGAGATCATTCATTCAGGTGAGAGACCTTATAAATGTAAAGAATGTGAGAAAGCATTTCGTCGTGGCTACCAACTTACTGAACATCAGAAAATACATACTGGAAAGAAACCTTATGAATGTAAAGTATGTGGAATGGCTTTTTGTTGGGGTTATCAGCTTACTCGACATCATATATTTCATACTGGAGAGAAACCCTACAAGTGTAAGGAATGTGGGAAGAGCTTTATTTGTGGTTCAAGTCTTGTTCAACATGAGAGAATTCATACAGGTGAGAAGCCCTATGAATGCAAAGATTGTGGAAAGGCTTTTAGTCGTGCTGATCACCTTACTAAACATCAGAAAATTCATACCCGTGAGAAACCTTTTAAATGTAACAAATGTTGGAAAGCCTTTAGTTGGGGTTCAAGTCTTGTTAAACATGAGAAAGTCCATATTGGTGAGAAATCCTATGAATATAAAGACTGTGGGCAGGCCTTTGATAGTAGGTATCAACTTAGTGTTCATCAGACATTTCATACCAGTGAGAAATCTTATGATGTAAGGAATTTAGGAAGATTTACTCACGGCTCAGGTCTTGTTCAACATGATAGAACTCATAGTAATGATAAATTCCATGAATATAAAGAATGGGAAAGTCTTTATATGGTCAACTTACTCAATTGAAACAATTGCTATTGGAGAAATTATGATTGAAGAGATGTGAAAACATTTTTTTTTTTTTTTTTTTTTTTTTGTGTGTGTGTGTGTGTGTGTGTATGGACAATTTAAACAGAGAAATCTTATTCTAGAGAAAACTTAAGAATGTAAGGGATGTCCAAAAGCCTTACATGTGTATGGAAAATTTGATATTAGAAAATTTGTACTAGTAAGAAATATTTTAAATATAAGGAGTGTGAAAAGGCGTTTAGACTTCTGCATGATCTTATGGAAGATCAACTTATATTGATTTGAAACTATTTAAATGAAAGGAATGTATCTTGACTCATGACACAGAGTCTGATAAGCATTGGAGGATTTATATTTAAAAAAGACACTTCAAGGAATGAGGGAAGAATGGAAATTTAATTCAGTTCTTGCTCTGCATAGCAGAGAATACTGCTGCAAAATCTTATAAATGTAAGGAATGCAGAAAGGTTTATAGATGTGATAAGCATCTTAGAATACATCAGAGAACTAGTCCGCATGAGAAACCCTTAGGTTAGAATGCAGGAACACCTTTAGTCAAGTGCTATTCAAACTGCTGTCTAGAGACTAGTACTAGTCCCCAAAATGGTAATCTGTCCATCAGGAGATAAATGCAGAAAATGAGAGTGTTTGGAAACATTTATAGCAATTTGATATTGCCATAACATCATTGCATTTTATATAAGTATCAATTAGCTCATGAATGTTTGAAAATTAAAACCAAAAGTTTGCCCTTACCCAGAAATAACTGAGACAGCATTCATACTTATAAAAATTGGCACAAGTTACGATATGATTAATTGGAACAAGAAATCCCTCACTTGTCACCTGATTAGCAGAATGTTCATGCTATAGGAAGATTTGGCTAATGTGGGAATCACAACTTCCTTACGCCCATAAAAGCATAGAAAATTTACACAAAGTAAGTTCATTTAGTAAATATATAGAAGGCTTCTAACATTATTCAGTCTTTTGAATAACAAATATTTATTATTCATGTAATTATTTCTGTAACAAAGTTAAGGAGCCCCTTATCCATGGCACACATCATACTGATTATCATCACTTTTCCACCTCCTTATTCCCTATGGGATGTTGGTCAAAATGTTTATCCCTTTTGGGAGTCATCTTTAAAATGCTGGTAATGGTAACTATTTAATTGTGCTTTTGTAAAGATTGGATGGATTTATACGCATCAAATCCTTAGAAGAGTATCTGGTATGTAGTCTATGCCCAATACATAATAGCTTTTGTTCTTATTCTTATCATTAGTATTACTACTAGTGAATTCTTAAGAGAGGAATGCTCATTGGTATAATAAATTTAGGAAAGCTTTTCATAACCACTTATGAATTTGAGTTTCAGGTAGTTCATTCTGGATAAAATTTAGTAAAACAAAACCTGAGAGGATTTTTATTCAGAATTTATCCCTTAAGCTTATTTTCAAGACATTAAGACTGAAAATAAATGTGGATTTAGCAAGTGTTAAGATGGGAATATACCTGAAGAACCAGGGAGAGGTATGAAATAATTTGCCTGAAATGAATTCCAACAGACAGGTAGGCAATAATTATAATTCTTTGTTCACATTTCAAGATAAATTAGAAATTACAAAGGAAAAAAATACATTTGAGGATTCCCAAAATCTTATGGCAATTTTCAGACAAATTAAAAGAATAGTATAATGAATATACTCTTCTCTACCTAGAATCAATAATAGTTAACATTTGACCATATTTACTGTCTCTCTGAATATATGTGTGTATATATTCATGTAGCACTTGACTTATAAATAAGTCCTGATAGTTCATTCCTGAACACATTAGCATATACCTTTTTAGATTAAGAATGATCTTATTTAATACCATGGTCATACAAGAAAATTGTCAATAATTCTGTAATACCAATATTCTTTTCTATTTCATATTTTCCAGTGCTCCCAATAATATATCCTATTGCTATTTACTTTCTTTTAAATATATATATATATATATGCTTTTATTGATTTTTAGAGAGAGGGGAAAGGAGAGAGAGAGAGAGAGAGAGAAACATTAATGTGAGAGGAACATCAATTGGTTACCTCCTGCAGCCCCCTACTGGGATGGAGCCCACACTCGGGCATTACCCTGACCGGGAATTGATCTGGTGACCTCTTGGTGTATGGGTCATCACCTGTTGCACTGAGCCCCACCACTGGGCACTATTTACTTTCTAACCAGCATCTTCTTTATATTCGTGCATTATATTTGGTTGTCATGTCTCTAGGTTTTAGTCTCGAACAGACAGGAAAGCTTTTTTATAGAATGAATACATTCTAGATTTGTTTCTTTCCCCATTAGGAAATAGTGCATTAAGAAAAAAAATTGAATTGTAAGACTAAAGTCTCACATTGATAAATTTTAGGTTAGTCTACAGGTAGACCCATAATGGTCAGATATTGAGTGCTTAACAGTTGTTGAATAAATTATAGCTGCTTGTAGAAGGACAATTTGGAGATTTTCTTTTCTTTCTCTTTTTAACCATAACTGACTTAGTAAGTTCTGAAGATTTTAGTATCATAGCTGATGAGCACAAAGGGACTGAAAGCTGGAGAATAAGCACCTGGGAATGTACTGATGTTCACCAGTCATATAAAGTGATAAGACAGAAGAGAGAGAATAAAGGGGAACAGATTAGCTCAGCAGGACAGTAAGATATTGGTTTTTGAGGAGGCACATGTTATGACTCAATGATGTGGTCATTGGGTGTTTTTATATCCATTATTTGTTTTAGAAAATAAAGTCAATTAAATTCCTTTATTGCAGTCTAAGATGAATCTGAAGAGGATTTATTTATGCCTTTTCTCCACTCTGCCCAAAGGGATATCTTATTTTTTACTTTAAATATATTTTTTAATTACAAGGTGACACATAATATTGTATTAGCTTTAGGTGTACAACTCAGTAATTTAGACATTATATAACTTACTAAGTGGTCACCCTCATAACTCTAGTACATATATGACATGATACATACTTATTACAATACTAGAGGCCAGGTGCACAAAATTCGTGCACAGGGTTGGGGTGGGGGAGTCTCTCAGCCCAGCCTGCACCCTCTCGGTTATGGAATCCCTCTCACAATCCAGGACTGTTGGCTCCCAACCTCTCGCCTGCCTGCCTGATTGATTAGTCCTAACCGCTTCTGCCTGACAGCCTGATCACCCTAACCTCTCCCCTGCCAGTCCAATTGCCCCTAACTGCCCTCCCCTGCTAGCCTGGTCACCCCCAACTGCCCTCCCCTGCAGGCCTGGTCCCTCCCATCTGCCCTCCCCTGCTGGCCTGATTACCTACAACTGCCCTCCCCTGCCAGCCATCTTGTGGCGGTCATCTTTGACCACATGGGGGTGGCCATCTTGTGTTGAAGTGACTCAATTTGCATATTACTCTTTTATTAGATAGGACTAGAGGCCAGATGCACAAAAATTTGTGCGAGAGTAGGCCTTCCTTCCCCAGCTGCCAGCACTGGCTTCCCTCCAGTACTTGGGACTCGGGCTTCCCTCCTCCAGCCGCCAGCAGGCATCTGGGACCCGGGCTGGCTTTCCCCAGGTTGCCCACACACACTTGGGACCTGGGCTGGCTTCCCCTCGGCTCTGGCTTCGTCAGGAAGGACATCTGGTCTAATTAGCATATTATCTTTTTACTATTATAGGTTATTGACTACTAGAGTGGTCTGTCCTTTTGCAGAGGCCTAGTGCATAAAATTCGTGCACAGGTGTGGTCCCTAGGCCCAGCCTGCAATTGAAACTTGAGCGTCTGGTATGGAAGGGCAGGTCCCAGCTAACCTTTCCCACATGCCCCCTCCACCTAAGTCACAGCGCCTGAGTCCCCACACACAGATGCAATGAGTGTGGCCAGACACTGCAGGCTGGAGCACAGCATGGGCCTCTGGGCTGCCCAGCGGCACCACGCGGAAGCTGGACAGCCAGCACACACACTCACAGTTGACCTCTCAGACTGGTTCCTGCGTGAACCCATGGGGAGCCCAACCAGCCCCTGCCATCCAGGCAGCTGCGCCTGGCTCACCAGAAAGAGGCTGTGTGGGTGTGGGGTGGGCTCCTTATGGGTGCCTGGAACCTGAGGGCGGGAGCTTCCCCAGCATGCGAGCCCTGGTTTCCAGGGGAGGTGTAGCAGGGGGCGTGAGAGCGAGCTTGGCAGACACCCCACATTCTCACAGCACCTCCGCCCCTGTCACTCCCGCCCCCAGGTAGCTGGCAAGAGGTCGCAGCCCCCTGCCCCAGTGCCACGGGAGATTGGTCGCCTCTACCCACGCCCAGATCCCCGTCCAAGCCCAGGACCCCAGCCCCAATCGGGTGATCAGGGCCTGCCAGCTGCTGGTTGCCGTCTGCAGGGGCAATTGGTCAGGGCTGGGCCCCCTGCCTGACGAGCTCCGCTCCCCACCTCCACAACTGGTTGCCATCTGTGGGGCGATGAGTAGGGCAATTGGGCCCCTGCCCAAACCTGCCGTGGCCTGGTGCTACCCACTCACCTGCTCCACCATCCCACTGCTGTCCTGCTCTTGTCAGGGCCCATTGGGGCTAGCAGTGCCTTCACTTCCAGCGCCATGTTGCTGACACCCGCTATGTTCTGCACTGCCCCCTTGTGGTCAGTGCACATCATAGCGAGTGGTCAACCTCCTGGTCAAACAATTTGCATATTAGTCTTTTATTATATAGGATATTTCCTATGCTGTACACTACATCCCCTTGACTATTGTAACTACCAATAGTAGTTCTTAATCCCTTCACCTTTTCACCTACTCCAACATCACTCATCTGAAAATCATTAAAATTTTCTCTATGAGTATTTCTGTTTTGCTTGTTAGTTTATTCTGTTTTTTAGATTCTACATATAAGTAAATCATATGGCATTTGTCTTTGTCTGACTTATTTCAATCAGTGCATTACCTTCTAGATCCACTATATTGTTGTAGACGGCAATATTTTATTCTTTTTTATGGCTAAGTCATATTTCATTGTATATATGCAACACTTCTTTATCATTCATCTATTGATGGACACAGGTTGCTTCCATATCTTGGCTATTGTAAAAAATTCTGCAATGAACATATGAAAGTATATATCTTTCTTACTTGATGTTTTGGGTTTCTTTAAGATAAATACCCATGCCCTCGCTGGTTTGGCTCAGTGGATAGAGCCTGCAGACTGAAGGGTCCCAGGTTCAGTTCCAGTAAGGGCACATGCCCAGGTTCAGGCTCGATCCCTAGTAGGGGGCGTGCAGGAGGCAGCTGATCAGTGATTCTCTCTTATCATTGATGTTTCTATCTCTCCCTTCCTCTCTCTGAAATCAATAAAAATACATTAAAAATAAATACCCAGAAGTGAAAAGGCAGGGTCCTTCTTTGTCTCTTGTTACATAGCCTTTGTTTAAAAGTCTGTTTTGTCTGGTATAAGTATTGCTACATAGCTTTTGGTTTGTTTGTTTCCATTTTCATAAAATACTAGAGGCCCAGTGCACAAAATTTGTGCACAGGGGTTGGGGTCCCTAAGCCAGGCCTGCACCCTCTCCATTCCAGAACCCCTGCAGGATCAGGCTTAAACCAGCAGTTGAACATCCCTCTTGCAATCTGGGACTGCTGACTCCTAACCGCCCTCCCTTGCCAGCCTGGTCACCTCTAACTGCCCATCCCTGCCGGTCTGATCGCCCCTAACTGCTCTCTTCTGCTGCCTGATCTCCCCTAACTGCCTCTGCCTCAGCCCTCACCACCATGGCTTTGTCCGGAAGGGTGTCTGGAAGATGTCTAGTCTAATTAGCATATTAACCTTGTATTAGTATAGATATTTTTTCCCTTTAACTTCAGTCTGTGTCTTTCGATCTGAAGTATAGACAGCATGTATAAGGGTCTTGTTATCCATTCAACTTCCATATGTCTTTTTGATTGAAGCATTTAACCTATTTCCATTTAAAATAATTGTTGATAGAAGAGTATTTATTGTCACTATATTAATCATGGTTTGTTTGTTTGTTTTGTCATTGTTCTTAATCCTCATCCAAGGGTATTTTCCCGTTGACTTTTAGAGGAAGTTAAAAGGAGAGGGAGAGACACACAGAGAGAAAGACTGATGTGAAAGAGACACATCAGTTAGTTGTATCATGCACACACTCTGACCAGGACAGGATTGAACCTGCAACCAAGGTATATGCCTTTGACTGGAAATGAAGCCAGGACTCTTCAGTTCAAGAGCTCATGCTCTATCTACTGAGCCAAACCGGCTAGGGCTTATTCATGTTTTATTTTGTTTGTTTTAATCTTTTTTCTTCTTTAAGAAGACTCTCTGCTCTAGCCAGTTTGGTTAATGGATAGAACCTCAGCCTGCAGACCAAAGGGTCCTAGTTTGATTCTGGTCAAGGACACTTACCTCCGCTGCAGGCTTCTCCCCAGCTCAGGCTCTGGTCAGGGCATGTGCAGGAGGCAGCCAGGTTGTGTTTCTCTCCCATCAATATTGCTGACTTTCCATGTCTCTTACACTCTCTCTAAAGTCAATGGGAAAATACCTTTGGGTGAGGATTAAAAAAAAAAAGAGATCCTTTTAACATTTCTTGTAATACTGGTTTGGTGGTGATGAACTCCTTTAGCTTTTTATTTTCTGGGAAGCTCTTGATCTCTCCTTCAACTCCGAATGATAGCTTTGCTGGGTGGAATAATCTAGGCTATAAGTCCTTTTCATCATTTTGAATATTTCTTGCCAATTCCTTCTGGCTTGCAAAATGTCTGTTGAGAAATCAACTGACAGTCTTACAGGAGCTCCCTTGTAAATAAATAACTACTTTTATATTGCTGCTTTTAAGATTCTCTTTTTGTTAATCCACACTGAGAATTTTTTTAAATTTCTTTATTGATTAAGGTATTATATATGTGTCCTCATCTCCCCATTACCCCCCCTCTCCGAATATTTTTTTTATTTTTATTTTTATTTGTTTTTTTTTTAAGAGAGAGTGGAAAGGAGGAAGAGACACAAAAAGAGAAACATCAATGTCTCATATCGATTGGTAGTCTCCTACACACAACCTGGCCAGGCCCAGAGATCCAGCCTACAACCCAGGTATGTGCCCTTGACTAGAATCGAACTGGAACACTTCCGTCCGCAGGCCAAGGCTCTATCCATTGAGTCAAACCAGCTAGGGCAACAATAAAGATTTTTAAAATAAAAAGAGTTTGTGGCAGCCTTGGCCTGTGTTTTTCAGTGGTTAGAGCATTGCCCTGTGAAAGGAAAGGTCACGGGTCCAATTCCAGATCAGAGGTTGTGGACTCCATCTCAAGGGTGAGTGCCAATCAACGATTTTTCTCTCATCATTGATTTTCTCTCTCCCTCTCCCTTCCTCTCTGGAATCAATAAAAACAAAAACAAAAAACATTTAATACTTTTAAAAAATATATATTTTATTGATTTTTTACAGAGAGGAAGGGAGAGAGCTAGAAAAGTCGATGAGAGAGAAATATTGACCACCTGCCTCTTGCACACCCCCCCACTGGGGATGTGCCCACAGCCAATGTACATGCCCTTGACCGGAATCGAACCCGGACCTTTCAGTCCACAGACCGACGTTCTACAACTGAGCCAAACCGGTTTCAGCTAATACTTTTTTTTAAGAAAAAAAATTTAAGCTGGTGGGAAGCTGTGCCGTAAAGAAGGTTCTGGGATGTGTAGGCCAGATGCCTCCTGTGTATCTGGAGCACTTCCACTCTTGGAAAGTGCAGACATGTTCCTTGCTCTGGCGGGGAAACAGGGAGGTTCAATCAAGTGTTATGCATGTATGAAGGCATTTGGGTTACCAGAGGGCGAGGTTGTGAATCCATCTGCTTTCTGGGAATTTGAATCAGGCCGCCTGTGTCGGAGCCCGCCCCATCGCCCCAAGGGGGCGGGGCCGCGGGAATGCTGGGAAATGTAGTCCGTAGCTCCGCGAGGTCGAAGGCACTTCCGGCTGCAGGAGGCTAAGCGCGTGGCCTAGGCTTCTCCGGGAGGTGAGTGAGTCCCGGACCCGCAGCCTCTTTCAGCTTTTCTGACCCAATCTCAGGCTCAGCCGCCCGGCCCTCCGTCCCGGGAAGGAACAGCCGCGGGCAGAGGCCGAGGGCGGGGCCGAGGGGCGGGGCTGCCGCTTGCCTTCCACGGACTGGGCCCCGCTCCGGGGGCGTTTCCTTAGTGCGGGGTTAGGGGGGACGGGGTCCCGCTGGGTGTGTGTCTCCCGGGCTGCCCCTCCTTCCCAGCCCTTCCATACCCTGGCACTTTCTTTTTTTAAAAAACTTTAAAAATATATATATTTTATTGTTTTTTTTACAGAGATGAAGGGAGAGAGTTAGAAACATCGATGAGAGAGTCATCGATCAGCTGCCTCTTGCACACCCCCTACTGGGGATGTGCCCGCAACCAAGGTAAATGCCCTTGACCGGAATCGAACCCGGGACCCTTCAGTCCCCAAGCCCACGCTCTATCCATTGAGCCAAACCGGTTTCGGCTCTGGCACTTTCTAGCCACAAACATTGGATGAGAACTCTAATTTCCCGGTGCCTCGGTTTCCCTTCGCTATAGTACAAGCCTCATGCATTTGTTTTGAGAACTAATGGCAACATAGTGCAAGTGGAATGTTTTTGAGCAGCTCAGGCGTCTGTCTGGCAAGGTGTTAGCCGTTACTGTTAGTATTGTCAGAATCAGAAAAATAGCCCTTTCTCCGGAATTCCTCCAAGGGCCATTAGCTCATTCTGATTCCCGCAGAAATGGGGGCGATGCGTGTGCTACTTATGACCCGTTCTTTTTCTTTCTTTTTTTTTAAATGTATTTTTATTGATTTCAGAGAGAGGGAGAGAGAAGAATAGAGAGAGATAGAAATACCATGATGCGAGAGAATCATCGATCAGCTGCCTCCCAAGCCCGCAAACCAGGCATGTGCCTTTGACCAGAATCAAACCTGGGACTCTCCAGTCTCCTGGCAACTCTCTATCCACTGAGCCAAACCGGCCAGGGCTGACCCTTTCTTTCAGGAGTGGTCTCAGATATCTCTTGTTTTTCCAGGATCAGGCAGGATCCAGGTGTGTGCCAGCCTCCTTCCCTCCCCTGCCCTGACTTCCCAGAGCCGGCTGTAGACTGGAGGGGAGTGAGCCCAGGGCTTCCTTTTCTGTTTTGAATGGAAGAAGGTGTTTTATTCATTCGTAGATGTTTCTGTTACGGAGGTGTTCGGTTATTGTTTAAATAACCGTGACATGTAGAACATGTGCGGCGCATGAGTACTGGTCACAGTAGTTACACATTGAGTGCTAAGTATCATTCTGAGGGTTTTCTAAAAATTAACACGTTTAGTCTTCACAAGGCCCAATGAAGTGAATAATACTGTTCTTACTTCACAGATGAGGAAATGGAGAGAGCGAGCAGTTACTTATCTGTCACACTGCTAGTAAGAGCAGTGGATTTGCACCTAGGGCTTGTGCTTCTTGTATCTTTGCATATTCTTGGTCCCACAGTTTAAAATCCCATAATTGGAATTAGGAAACAAATTAGTGAATTCTCCATGTGTTACAGACTAGCCATTGTCCTTTGCCCAGCACAGAGGAGTGTACACCATGAAAGATGTGGCAAATCAATGAAAAGGCAAAAGGAGGTTGAAGGTATTCTTTTCTCCCCCACCTTCTGCTCTGATACTTCAGTTCTGTCGTACAGTTGAACAAAAATAAAAAGCTTCTGTAATAACGGTTGTTTAAACCTAAAACGAATTTGCTGCCTTTTGAACTTAGGGAGTCCCCGGGTGATGATTATGTGATCGCTAAGCCTTTAAAAGGTGTACGTATGCACTATCTAACCTAGTAACCAGGAGCCACCTGAGACTGTTGAGCACTTGAACTGTGGCTAGAGCTAATTAAGCCACACAATGGATTTCAAGGACTTAGTAGGAAAAAAGAATGGAAACTATCTCAATTTTTATATTGATTAAAAGTTGAAATGGTAATACTTTAAATATATTTGGTTAAATAAAATATATTATTAAAATTAAGCTGACTTTTTACATTTCTTTTTATTGAATTTATTGGGGTGACATTGGTTAATAAAATTATGTAGGTTTCAGGTGTACGATTCTATCGTAAATCATCTGTCTATTGTACTGTGTGTTCACCACCCTAAGTCAGCGTATCTACTAGAAACGTTTATTTATATATTTAAATATATTTTTATTGATTTCAGAAAGGAAGCGAGAAGGAGAGAGAGATGGAACATCAATGATGAGAAAGAATCATTGATCGGCTGATGCCCCTCCTGCATGCCCCCTACTGGGGATCGAGCCTGAAACCTAGGCATGTCCCCTTGACCAGAATCGAACCCAGCACCGTTCAGTCTACACTATGCACTGAGCCAAACCAGCGAGGGCCTGTAAATGACAGGTCCTGTAATTATTATTGGGAGTATTTTGTGAATGGCCCAGGTTGCGTTATGGGTAAAATTAAGGGGTTAGAGTTGATTTTGGCACTCCCTCTGATCCTAACAAACCTTGATTCTAATCTTGCTTACTGTATTAGGATCAGAGGGAAAGAGAAGCTTGTGATGTGTGTTTCTCCTTTACTTTTATTGTCTTTGGGCAATAGGGCAGGCTGTTGGGGTCAGAAGAAAAGTTGGAGGTGAAAAGCTCAAAGTCTCTCTGAAAGTCTCTAGAGGGCTGGTATTGATTGATTTTATTCCAAGTGTGATCGAGACATCAGCACATCAACATCACCTGGGGTAGTTTTAGAACTGTGGGTTCTGAGTCCCCATCCCTGACCGTGAGGTTTATAATTGTTGGGGGTGAGACATCGGCAGCTGTGTCTTCATGGGTCTCCAGGCTCATGGGCC
This sequence comes from Nyctalus aviator, assembly GCA_036971965.1. Classification (NCBI taxonomy): domain Eukaryota; kingdom Metazoa; phylum Chordata; class Mammalia; order Chiroptera; family Vespertilionidae; genus Nyctalus; species Nyctalus aviator. The sequence continues at coordinate 10,700,121 of CM072936.1, read as the reverse complement.
GTTACAATTTGAGAAGTACTTGGAGAAAGGACAGACTTTGCATTTTTCACAACAATATTGGCTGTTTCCCTCTGGCCAAATCACACCTCCTTCAGAGTCAGCTGTCTGGAGGCTCTCTCCCCTTTGGTTCAGGTCTCTCCTGAAATGGAAGAGAAGCGTTCCATGGCAAAAACTCATTCCATAACAGCCCCTCCTTGTCCCTCCCACCGGCCTTACTGTTCTTCAAAGCCCCTCTCCCTGCGTCACTGGACTTTTATTACCCTGACACCTCTTTTCAATATCAGCTCCAAGAGATCAAGGTCTTTGCCTGCTTTGAATTTTGAAGGAAGTGATCCTTTATTTTTAGATATTATTTATTTCAAACATTTACAATTTTCACTATAAATGCAAAACAACTGATGAGGAGAAAAAACACTGAGAACGTGTCACACTGATAACCCTTCAATAACAGACGCCAGGCTTCGGTATTTGCTTTAGGTAATTAGGTAAAAAACATCTCAAAGCTATTATTTCTCTGCAGAAGAAACAAAGTAGAGGTGTTCTGTTTAACAGGTGTGTACTCTCCGTCCAAACACGGTTCCTCATGAACGAACAGCCTTGCTCCACGCTGTTCCAGTCCTTTCCTTCTAAAGCAGGTCTTCATTTGAGCCATGTTCATAAAACTGGCAGTGTTTAGCCGAAACTGGTTTGGCTCAGTGGTAGAGCTTCGGTCTGCGGACTGAAAGGTCCCGGGTTCGATTCCGGTCAGGGGCATGTACGTTGGTTGCGGGCACATCCCCGGTAGGGGGTGTGCAGGAGGCAGCTGGTCGATGTTTCCCTCTCATCGACGTTTCTAGCTCTCTGTCTCTCTCCCTTCCTCTCTGTAAAAATTAATAAAATATATATTTTTTTAAATTAAAAAAAAAACAACCAAAAAAACTGGCAGTGTTTATAAATGTGGAACGCTCCATGAATTTGAGTGTCCTCCTTGGGCAGGGGCCGTGCTGGTCCTCTCTGTCTCATTTTGGTTTTGGTTAATGTGCTGCCAGAGTGAGCACGGAAGGGTTTCTTGATGTGCTGGCTCCTACCAGTCTCCCTGGCCACAGCCTCTTCCCCCTCAGACCTCCTTCTGTCCGCTGGGGGAGTGATCTGTTTCCAACACGAAAGAAACCTTCCTCTGTCTGACCTTCATCCCAGTCTCTCAAGCCCTCACGTCTCTTCCCGTGAGCCCTTAAACTCTATTTTTGTCTTTAAGGAGCAACCAGGAGACAAGATCCAGAAAACTGGCCCTGATGTGAGATCTGGAGTCAGGGCCCACCTGCCTCCTGACCTCCCTGCGCCTCAGCTTCCTTCTCTGAAATGAGAGCAGCGGTCATCATCGTTGCTTCCTGAGAACTTCCTACCATGCCAGGTAGTGTCTCCTAGGGCATTGCGCGGATTCGCTCATTTATTCCCACAAGAATCCTGTGCCTGACATCCCGTTATCTCCGTATTACAGCTGAGAACAGGCACAGAGGGGTCAGCGATTGGAGCAAGGTCACACGCCTGGGACCGCAGTAGGTTCGGACAGGTACCCGGATGCAACACACATGCCAGATGCTTCTCAAGGTCCCTACCATGTCCCTCGTGCTTATTTCATGTTGAATACTGCCATTTTCGTTGTAGCATGTTCATTTGAATGCCATATTGATCACCAGGCTTATGGTTAAATGAATCCTGCGGCATCACAGGTTTTTCATTTCACTTCACCTCCGTGATAGTTTTTTAGGACCCTGCTGCTAACAAAGTAAATTTGGCAAGGAGTGAATAGCTTTTTTTAAATCCTCACCCAAGGATGTTGTGTTTTTAGGTTTTTTTTTATTTTCGGGGTGGTTTTTTGTTTGTTTGTTTGTTTTGTTTTTTAAATTATTATTTTAGTGAGAGGGAGAGAGAGAGAAACATTGATGTGAGAGAGAAACATTGATCCTCTGACTCCTGTGTGTGCCAAGACCTGGGACCAAACTCACAAGCTTTTTGTATACAGGACGGCGCTCCAGCCAACTGAGCCACACCTGCCAGGCTGGGACTTATTAGCTTAAAAAAACAGTTATTTGTATAGGCAGATTCATAGAGAAAGAATAGTGTTGAGACCTGGGTCGACCAGATGTCCTGGCCCCGACTCAGTCTCTGGCAGTGGATAGAGTGATTGGGTGACCAGTTGTCTGTGCAGATGAGATGAGTGATTGAAGACAAGGGGCTGGGGGCCGGGGTGGAACCTCAAAGCAAATAAATGTTGCCAGAATTAAAAAAAAAAAAAAAAAAAATATATATATATATATATATATATATATATATATATAGTGTTGAACAGAGGCTGGGGGTGGGGGTGGGTGGAGAGTTATTGTTTAATGGGTAGTTTCAGTTTGGGATGGTGAACAATTCCTGCAGATGGAGGGTGGTGATGGTTGCACAACAATATGAATGCACTTAATGAACTATAAACCTAAAATGGTTAAATAGTAAATTTTCTTACGTATATTTTAAACAGGAAGAAATCGTCTACTCTTAAATATTTTTGCAAAGGCATCAAATTAAGTATGTGAAAGCAAGAAAGAATGACATGTTTCAGAGGTCGTATGAAAGTCACATGACAGAACAGCCACCTCTGAAGGCTCCACTGACAGGAACTATTTGTGAGACCGGTTTTATGTTACTTGCTTTTCTTTTTCTTTTCTTTTTTTAAATATAGATTCTATTGATTTCAGAGAGGAAGGTAGAAGGAGAGAGTGATAGAAACATCAATGATGAGAAAGAACCATCGAACAGCCACCTCCCGCACACCCCACACTACGGATGGAGCTAGCAATCTAGGCAAGTGCCCTGACTGGGAATCGAAACACGACCTCCCGTTCATAGGTTAACGCACAACCACTGAGCCACACCAGCCAGGCATATGTTACTTGCTTTTCTGCTGCTACTGGTAAGGTGCCTTGAAAGTGTTGTTTGAGCCTCCTGCCTACCACGTTATTCTTACAACAATCCTATGCTCTAGGCACTGTGAATCCCTCAGTTTCACAGGTGAGGGAATGAAGGCATGAAGACAGTAATCATTTGCTCAGGGTTTCACAGCTCCTAAGTAGCAGTGTCATTTGGCCCTGGGGATTCCTTCCCTGCCCTGTGTCCTCTCCCTCAGTGTCCACTCTCCCAGAGCCAGAACCGTCCCCTGAGAGCTGCATGCACTTGCATCAGGGCCACCGTGTGGGGTTGGGCGGGTGGTTCACTGCGCGGGGCTCTTGGCCTCAGGTGCTGGAACGCAGTCTGCATCCTGCTCCTCAGGGCACAGGTGCAGTGGGTGTGTTCACAGGGTGTGTGTGCGGGTTCACATAAAGCAGCCATTGGGGTTAGTGACATCCTTAGCCAGAATCTAATGTTTTCCTTCTTCTCCCATGTGCCTTCTCAAGACTCGGCCCTTCCCAAGGAGGAGGAGGACAGAATGGCCAAGTTCAAGGTGAGTTGGGCTTGTCATCTCATTTCTCAAAGATTAGACACAGGCTGCTTCTTTTTCTTGGAAGGATTAAAGAGAAAAGTAGGCATTCAGGCCCTTTTATGTGCCAGAGGTTTTTTGTACCTCAGATTCTCATACCCCTGGGCAAACGTCTCCACTGAATCGCTGTGAGATCACAGAACTGCTTTCAGTGCCGCCCTCTGCCTGAGACTGGTTATGCACCGAGGTCATCTGTGTTCGGTGCGCAGGAGGCGGTGACCTTCCAGGACGTGGCTATGGTCTTCACGGAGGAGGAGCTGGGGCTGCTGGACGCTGCCCAGAGGAAGCTGTACCGGGACGTGACGCTGGAGAACTTCCGGAACCTGGTCTCCGTGGGTGAGGACGGGGCCCTGTGACGGACCTGAGCCCTCTGTGCTGTGTGTGTCCTTTGATGGGTGGGGCTTTAGAGCTCTGTAGCTGGTTGCCAGTTTTCTTTTTTTAAGGTTTTTAATATATATATATATATATTTTTTAGTCGAAACCAGTTAGGCTCAGTGGATAGAGCGTCGGCCTGCAGACTGAAGGGTCCAGGGTTCAGTTCCGGTCAAGGGCATGTACACTGGTTGCGGGCACATCCCCATTGGGGGGTGTGCAGGAGGTAGCTGATCTGTGTTTCTCTCTCATCGGTGTTTCTAACTTCCTATCCCTCTAACTTCCTCTCTGTAAAAAAATCAATAAAATATACCAAAAAACAAAAACAAATATATATATGTGTGTGTATATATATATATATATATTTAATTGATTTAAGAGAAGAAGGGAGAGGGAGAGAGAAATAGAAACATCAAACATCAATGATGAGAGAGAACCATGGACCGGCTGCCTCCCCCACACCCCACACTGGCAAGTGCCCTGACTGGGAATCGAACCACGACCTCCGGTTCATAGGTCAATGCTAAACCCCGAGCCACGCCAGCCGGGCATACGTTCTTACAACAGTCCTATGCGATAGGCACTGTGAATCCCTCAGTTTCACAGGTGAGGGAATGAAGGCATGAAGACAGTAATCATTTGCTCAGGGTTTCACAGCTCCTAAGTGGCGGTGTCATTTGGCCCCGGGGATTCCTTCCCTGCCCTGTGTCCTCTCCCTCAGTGTCCACTCTCCCAGAGCCAGAACCATCCCCTGAGAGCTGCATGCACTTGCATCAGGGCCACCGTGTGGGGTTGGGCGGGTGGTTCACTGTGCGGGGCTCTTGGCCTCAGGTGCTGGAACGCAGTCTGCATCCTGCTCCTCAGGGCACAGGCGCAGTGGGTGTGTTCACAGGGTGTGTGTGTGGGTTCACATAAAGCAGCCATTGGGGTTAGTGACATCCTTGGCCAGAATCTAACGTCGTTTTCCTTCTTCCCCCATGTGCCTTCCCAAGACTGGGTCCCTCCCGAGGAGGAGGAGGACAGAACGGCCAAGTTCAAGGTGAGTTGGGCTTGCCTGTCTAGGTTTTAAATTGTCATCTCATTTTCCAAAGATTAGACACATCCTGTTTCTTTCTCCTGGAAGGATTAAAGAGAAAAATTGGCATTCAGGGCTCTTTTATGTGTCAGATCATCACTACTTTTTATTTTAGTGTAGGTTAATTTCTACCAGAGAGAGAGAGAAACATTGATGTGAGAGAGGAACATCACGGGTTTCCTCCATACCTGTCCTGACCGGGAATTGAACCCGCAACCTAGGTATGTGCCCTGATTGAAAATAGAGCCCACAACCTTTTGGTGCGTGGGCTGATACTCTAAGCAACTGAGCCTCCTGACCACGACTCATCTGTGATTTTATTACAAAGAAACAGGATTATAAAACTTCAGAAAACTGTTAAGTTCACACCAGTGATTCTTAATCGGGGGCAATTTTGCCTCCAGTGAACACCTGGTCACATTTGGTGTCATCACTGAGGACAAACTGCTACCGGTGTCTCATGCGCAGAAGGTAAGGATTCTGCTAACATCCTCCAATGCACAGGACAACCCCACAGTGAAGAGTGCCCTGGCCACATACGTCAGTGAGGGATGAAAAATCATGCTGTGCTCAAGGCTATATAAGACTAATAATAAAATGTGGGTGGGAGTATTTATAAAGCATGCGGTAAAGAAACAAAACTTAACTCTCCAATAGAAATTTTACAATGATAACGTAAAAAATCCCAATCAGAGTCCGAGCAAAGAAAATTAACAGGCAGGTACTAAAGAAAAAATTAAGCTGACCCGTAAATATATGAAAATATGATGCGCTTATTATATAAGTGCAATTAACCAACATACATTGTATTTACTGATCAGATTACCAATGATTTTAACACATTTGTTGGCCCGGACCATGTAGCTCAGTTGGTTAGAGCATCGTCCTGATACACCAAGGTTGTGGGTTTGATTCCCCGTCAAAGCACAGACAAGAATCAACTAGAGGGGTGCAGGGTGGGGGCCAAGGTGGAGCTGCCCCCGGCCAGGAAGACCCTGGCTAAATCAGGGACCAAACACAAAGCGCTTCCTGCTTGCTGGAAACCCTGAACTCCGTGCCCCCCAAGGCCTGGCCTCCCTGCGGGAATGTTCAAAAATGAGACTAGGGATCTGGGAGGGGCAGTAGGGGGTCAAGACACATATGTAACCCCTTAACCAAGGAAGGAAGGGAGGGAGGGAGGGAGAGAGGGAGAAAAAGAAAGGAAGAAAGAAAATAAAATGAGTATCAGGGAGGTGCATTTGTTGAAATCTTTAGAGCTCAGGGAGAAAATCCTGGAGCAAAGTGGAAGATCCTTGGAAATCCATCTGTGGTTTGGAAAGAGTTGGATAAAGAAGGGAAAAGGTTTGTGTTTGGAAGGCAGCAGCCGGACGAACAACATTCCGTTCCCGAAGGAGAATAAGCAAATGCAGAGGTTTCTTGTACCTCAGATTGTCATACCTCTGGGCAGACGTCTCCACTGAATCGCCGTGAGATCACAGAACGGCTTTCAGTGCTGCCCTCTGCCTGAGACTGGTTATGCACCGAGGTCAACTGTGTTCGGTGTGCAGGAGGCGGTGACCTTCCAGGACGTGGCTGTGGTCTTCACGGACGAGGAGCTGGGGCTGCTGGACGCTGCCCAGAGGAAGCTGTACCGGGACGTGACGCTGGAGAACTTCCGGAACCTGGTCTCCGTGGGTGAGGACGGGGCTCTGTGACGGACCTGAGCCCTCTGTGCTGTGTGTGTCCTTTGATGGGTGGGGCTTTGGAGCCCTGTGGCTGGTTGCCAGTTTTCTTTTTTTAAAAGTTTTTTTTTTTTTTTTTTAATATATTTTTATTGATTTCAGAGAGGGAGAGGAAGAGAGAGATAGAAACATCAGTGATGAGAGAGAATCATTGATCGGCTGTCTCCTGCACACCCCCACTGGCCATCAGGCCCACAACCTGGGCATGTGCCCTTGCCCGGAATCAAACCCAGGACCCTTCAGTCCTCAGGCCAATGATCTGTCCACTGAGTCAAACCGGTTAGAGCAGGGTTATGATTTTAAAGGTAACAAAACACTCACACTTCTAAGGAGCCAAATTAATATTAGAAGATTAATTCAAGCTAAGAGTCACACCATACCAACTGGAAACAGCCTGGGTTTAAACTCTGCTCTGCTTCTATTTAAAAAAAATTTTTTTTTATTGATTTCAGAGAGGAAGGGAGAGGGAGAGAGAGCTAGAAACATCACATATCAATGATGAGAGGGAATCATTGATTGGCTGCCTCCTGAACGCCCCCTACTGGGGATGGAGTCCACAACCCGGCCTGTGCTCTTGACCAGAATTGAGTCTGGGACCCTTCGGTCCGAAGACCGATGGTTCTGTCCACTGAGCCACACCGGCTGGGGCTGTCCTGCTTCTTGTCACCTCCACCAGTAAGACACTTATTTGAGTCAGGGTCTGTGGATTACCGCAGCGGTCTGTGTCCCTCTCACTCTTCTGTTTTGCTCTTTTTCAATGAATTCTCTTCCCCAAGGGATTTTGAGTGTTTGTCAGATCTTGTTGGTCCTCTGCTCAAAACCTCTATTAGCGTCTTATCTGGTTCAAAGTAAAATCCAGGTACTTAAAGTGGCTTATGGTGTGTTCCACATGGCTCTGCCCCCTGCCCCCATCCCTCTGTAAACGTGACCTGTCACTTTCCCCTTTGGGCTCTGCTGTGCCACACGTGCCCCCGCCTGGTCACCCTCTTTTTGTTCTCCCTGTCAGGAGCACGGTTTCTTCTGCCATTCTCCCAGCTCCTCCCATACCTCACACAGGGCTTTTCCAACGTCAGCCTCATATGAGAGGCCTCTGTGACCCCTCTGTGCATAATACCTTCTTCCTCCACTCCCTTCCCTTACCCTGTCTTAGTTGATATCTAAGCACTTACCATATTAGCATATATTTTTATTTATCTTACGTTATTCCATTGGAATACAATCTTAGGAGCAGAGAAATTCTGTTTTCTTTATTGCTTTATCCTCACTATATAGAACAGAGTTGGAAGAGGGTAGGTGCGCTATAAATATTTATCAAATATATGAATGAGTTAATGATGGTTATGTAGACCATTTTCCATTAGTCTCTGAGACCCATAAAGTGTGGTAATAAAAAACATGTGCCCGGGCCGGTGCGGCTCCTGGTTGGAGTGTCGTTCCATGCGCCGAAGGGTCAGAGGCTGCGTTCCCGGCCAGGGAACATACCCAGCTTGTGAGTTCCAACCACAGGAGGCAGCTAATCAATGTTTCTCGTTCACATCAATGTTCTTCTCTTTCTCTCCCTAAAAAAATTAAACAAAAACACATCCTCGATGAGGACTTTTTAAAAAACTGTGATGAAGACATAGTCTAGGACAGTTTTTCCCCCTTGACGAATGTCTAATTTTATTAGGTGCTTTTGGATATAGATAGAAAAGCTTAGCTTTTCATTTGTAACCAACTTGATTATCGTTTTCCCCCTGTGGTTTTCCTCTAGTAGTGCCTCATACTGTCTTAGTTAAGAACTGCTCTTTCGAATGAAAATTTTTTCTTTTTTTCTTTTTTTAATTCATACTGTTTTGTTTTCTTTTTAATATATTTTATTGAATTTTTACAGAGAGGAAGGGAGAGGGTTAGAGAGCCAGAAACATCGATGATAGAAACATCGAACAGCTGCCTCCTGCACACCCCCACAGGGAATGTGCCTGCAACCAATGTACATGCCCTTGACCGGAATCGAACCTGGGACCTTTCAGTCCGCAGACCAATGCTCTATCCATTAAGCCAAACCGGTCCCGGCTCGAATGAAGATTCTTAATAGCCATTTTATACAGAGGTGCCTTTACTGCTTCCAAAGCACCTCTGGTATTTTCCTATTTTGTTAATGTTCCTCAAAAGCAACTAAGTTCATTTCACGTTCACTACCTCCCGCCTTCAGCTTAAAAACCGTTGGTGTGGTCCATATGGAACTTGTATCTCTACCCATCATTTTGAGAGTCTACTTTCACAGACATTATTCCCAGGGCTCTAAATATTGACTTCTACTTGATAAAGGAAATATTTTGCACATACCGAAAGGAAATACGTACAAAAACCAAAGAAGCCAACAGTCCATAGGCCCCATGGCCACTTTTATCCTTGATGATTCTAGAGACAGAGGAAGGGAAAGGGAGAGAGAAAAAAACATCCACGTGACAGAGCAACATCAATTGGTTGCTTCTCTGTTTGTGCCCCACCCAGGGATGGGACCATCAACCTGGGTATGTGCCCTCACCCAGAATTGAACCCGAGTCCCTTTGTGCACAGGACGCTGCTCTAATCACTGAGCAACACTGGCCTGGGCAAGAGAGTGATGTATATTACTGTAAACCTTTACTCACCCCACTCCTATTGTCCTGAAGGATATTTCCCAGCAGGGGGTGAAGGACATTCTCTGCTTACATTCTGAACTTCAGACACATGGATGTATAAGGCTTTTTCTCCCAAACGTGTCTTTCCAACCAGCTCAGTGTATCAAAGGCTCCGAACATTGGAGTAAACTTCCAATAAAATAATTCAAAGCAAAGGTTTTCAACATCGCCTGCTAATGTATCTGGAAGAGTTTTCCCTAGACATTCTGAGCATTTTGGTCCGATGTGCCTATAGCAGGCAGAAGAGGAGGCTTTAAGTAAGGTGCAGCTTCATCGTTGAAGTCTTTTTTTTTCCTTTTTTCCAAAACATTTGTAAAAACCTATATTTGTTGTGCTCTGTATAAACCTTTTATACTAAATAAATATCAAATTAGATTCTTCTCAAAGATGTTGCTAGTATTTCTGAGGCCTCTTCCATAAGTAGTGTGCACAGTGAAACCATTTTGCAAAAGCAGTGACTTAAGGAGCCAACCCTAATGCTTTGTTAAAGCTTTTCTCTGTTTTTAAGTAAAAATCATAGGGTTCTTCCTGCTTTTGTGTAAAGTTTGTTCAGGGTAAAATATGGACACCTTTAAAAAAACAGAAATGATGTAGAAATTCAAAATCCTTTTGATTCAATTTTTTTATATTTCATAAAATGGGGGTGTATGTGGGGGGAATAATGCAAGACCCAGAATTTGGAGTAATTGGTGTGTCTCCCTTCTTTTTACTTTTTGATTGGCTGTCTATGTGCCATTGGCGATGTAGCTGAACTGTTTATGCTGCCACCACTGCCCCTATCCATGTGATGCTGCAGGGACCATACTTGCAGCCGCCTGGGACTGCATAAAACTTCCTACTCCAGCCCTGACCGGTTTGGCTCAGTGGATGGAGCGTTGGCCTGCGGACTGAAGGGTCCCAGGTTCCATTCCGGTCAAGGGCGTGTATTTTGGTTGCAGGCGCATCCCCAGGTGGGGAGTGTGCAAGAGGCAGCTGAATTGATGTTTCTCATCGATGTTTCTAACTCCCTGTCCTTCTCCTTTCCTCTGTAAAAAATCAAATATATATATATATATATATATATATATATATATATATGCCTTCCTAAAAATGCGAGATTGATAACAGCAGCAGGCCGAGCAGATAAGAGCCTTGCTCTTGAGCCATAGAGCCTTGCTCAGAACCCTGCTTCCCTGCCTGCTGAGGACTAGAAGTTGTAGGTTGATTTGTCAAGGAAGTATTTTTCTTGCTCTGCAGCCACCAAATTTATAACCTGTGGCTCACTTTTGAAACAGTACAATTCCTAAATGTGTCTTGTTAGTGAGTAGTTATTGGAAGCCTGGTGGACCATCTCTTGGTTCCCAGAGTCATGTAAATCAGAGAACATGATGCACGATAATAAAAATGGAGCTTTCGCCAAAACCGGTTTGGCTCAGTGGATAGAGCATTGGCCTGCGGACTGAAAGGTCCTGGGTTTGATTCCGGTCAAGGGCATGTACCTTGGTTGCGGGCACATCCCCAGTAGGGGGTGTGCAGGAGGCAACTGATCAATGATTCTCTCTCATCGATGTTTCTAGCTCTCTATCCCTCTCTCTTCCTCTCTATTAAAAAAAAAAAATCAATAAAATATATATTTTTAAAAAAAAATGGAGCTTTCTCCTGGTTCCATAAAGCCTCAGGGTGTTGGCCTATGTTTATATATAACCTTGACATTTCTGAACAAAAGCATCCACATGCCCATCTCAAAATTCTCTTTATTCTTTTAGGAGACAAGAGTCTAAGTAACATGGAGGTTATTCAAGAAATTGGATTAAGGAACCTGCCACATGAAGAATTTTTCTACTCACAAATCTGGCAACAGGTTACCAAGGGTTTAATCAGATGTCAAGACTCCACAGCAAACATTCAAGGAACTGGCTCTCCGTTGGAAAAACAAGGTGATGCACCCTATAAATATGAGGGATCTGGTAAAGGCTTCAATCAGAGTTTGCATCTTCAGGTTCACCACAGAGTCCACAGTGGAACAAAACGTTACAAAGGAGAGATGTGCAAAAAAAGTTTTATTCAGGACTCTTGTCCTCAAATTAATAAGACGGACGATGCGGGAGAGAAGCCCTATAAATGTGAAAAATGTGAAAATGCCTTCCATCGGTTTTCAAGTCTTCAAGCCCATCAGAGAGTCCACAGTAGAGAGAAACCGTATAAATATGACACATCATGTAAGAGTTTTAGTCGGAGGTCATATCTTCATCATCACCAGAGAGTTCTTACAGGAGAAAATCCACACAGATTTGAGGAGTGTGGGAGAAATGTTAAGCAAAGCTCACATTGTCAAACTTCTCTGATAACACACACATCAGAGAAACCATATAAATGTGAGGAGTGTGGGGAGGGCTTCAGTCAGAGGGCATATCTTCAAGCCCATCAGAGAGTTCACATGGGAAAGAAACCTTACAAATGCGAAGAGTGTGGGAAGGACTTCCTTTGGCTTTCACGACTGCAGGCTCATCAGCTAATGCACACGGGTGAGAAACCATACAAATGTGACGCATGTGGCAAGGGTTTTCGTTGTAGCTCACACCTTAATGCTCATTGTAGAATCCACACGGGAGAGAAACCCTATAAATGTGAGGAGTGTGGGAAAGGCTTCATTGCACGCTCACAGCTTCAAGTCCATCAGAGAGTCCACACTGGAGAGAAACCCTACAAATGTGAGAGGTGTGGGAAGGTCTTTGGTCAGGCCTCAAATCTCCTAGACCATCAAAAAGGCCACAGCGGTGAGAAACCGCATCAGTGTAATGCCTGTGGGAAAGGCTTCCGTCGAAGTGCAGAACTGAAGGCTCACTGCAGAATCCACACAGGAGAAAAACCCTTTAAATGTGAGGAGTGTGGGAAGGGCTTTAGTCAGCTCTCAAATCTTCGAGACCATCAAAGATGCCACACTGGAGAAAAACCACACGAATGCGGTACGTGCGGGAAGGTGTTCATTCGGAGGTCAGAATTGAAGGTTCACTGTAGAATCCACACAGGAGAGAAACCCTATAAATGTGAGAAGTGTGGGAAGGCCTTCATTCAGTCCTCAACTCTTCAATTGCATAACAAAAGAGTCCACACGGGAGAGAAACCGTATCGGTGTGCCGAGTGTGGGAAGGGCTTCATTGTGGGGACACAGCTTCATCTCCATCAGAGGGTCCATACTGGAGAGAAGCCATATAAGTGTGAGGAGTGTGGTAAGTTTTTTACTAGGAGCTCAAACCTTCAAGCCCATCAGAGAGACCACTCTGGAGAAAAGCCGTACAAATGTGAGGAGTGTGGGAAGGGCTTTAATGGAGTGTCACACCTTCATATCCATCAGAGGGTCCATACTGGAGAGAAGCCATATAAATGTGAGAGGTGTGGCAAGTTCTTTGGTAGGAGCTCATACCTTCACGCCCACCAGAGAGTCCACACTGGAGAAAAGCCGTACAAGTGTGAAGAGTGTGGGAAGGGCTTCAGTTGGAGCACAAGTCTTAAAGCTCATCAGCGAGTTCATGCTGATGATGAGGGCGATAAAGACTTTCCCTCATCAGAGAACTCATACAGGAAAGGAGCTCGGTAAAAATTACAGAATTCATAGCTCAGAATGGGTGATAAAACAGTCCAGTGATCATCCCTGTTATAGAAAAAAAACAACTTTCGTTTGAAAGAGTCAGTACTTAGCCAAAGCTCAACATGTCACAGTGATTGGGTGACCAAAGCAGAGAAGCCTTGTGAGAGTGGAGACATACCGTATTTTGCTCAGTGGTAGAGCGTCGGTCTGCGGACTAAAAGGTCCCAGGTTTGATTCCGGTCAAGGGCATGTACATTGGTTGCGGGCACATCCCCAGTAGGGGGTGTGCAAGAGGCAGCTGGTCGATGTTTCTCTCATCGACGTTTCTAGTTCTCTATCTCTCTTCCTTCCTCTCTGTAAAATATCAATAAAATATATTTTAAAAAAAAAAGAAAAAGAAAGAAAAATGCTAGAAACTCCTTTAGCGTGGGTGGGGAATGTCGGGCCTGTGGGTTGGATAGGGCCCACAAAGTCATTTGGTCTGGCCCTGTTTGGCCAAAAATAAGCTAATTTTTAAGTTGACAATTTATATGGTTCATGAGCGATGTTATAAATGTTCAAATGGCCCTTGGCAGAAAAAAAGGTTCCCCACACCTGCCATAGAATGTAAGTGTGAAGAGAGTAGCAACTGCCGAACCGGCTTGGCTCAGTGGTAGAGTCGATCTGCGGACTGAAAGGTCCCGGGTTCACCTGGGTTCAGGATGAAGTGGGGGGAAGGAGCAATGCAGCCAATTTGGGTACCAGAGTGTTATGTCTGTCGTCGCAGTGGACTCAGAGAAGCTCCTGGGTCCCTTTACCCAAGGGGACTGAGAGTTGCCCAGATGACAGCAAAGTGGGAGAAGGGAACTGAAGGCTATGCAAGGGACTGAGGTGCCAACATGGAGTCATCTGAAGAAATTAAAGAGTGAAGTGGAAGCTACTTCTTTAATCATGTTCCTGCTCATGCTAGCATCTGTTAGCTTTCAGTCTTCTGCCAAGTCTTGTGCAGCAAGTCTAAGGACTCTGAGTAAATCTACACCAGCAACAAAAGAGACTCATTTAGTAGCTAAAAATATTAATATATCCATAATTCTGATTTTTCATTTTGTTGTTTTGCATTGGCATTGTTGTTATTTAATAGCCAGAGTTTTGCTCTTAACATTCAAGTTTTGAAAATAACATGTATGTGGTTTAGTTTTTGCATTGGCAAAAAAAAAATCTGAAGACCAGAATAAACTGGTGAATATAATAGACTCAGGGGCAAAGAAAGGGAGTGGATTGATAATTATCAGGGGGAAAGAAAGGGGTGTGGGGGTGCAGAAAGAGACTGGATTAAAATCATATAACCTATGGAAGAGGACAATGGTGAGGAGGGGGGGAGGTAAGGGAAGAGGGTGTGGCGGGAACCTCGTGGAAGGGAGCTATTGGGGGGGGGGGGAACAAGTGTAATAATCTGAGCAATAAATATTTATTTTAAAAAAAAAAAAAAGGTCCCAGGTTCGATTCCGGTCAAGGGCATGTACCTTGGTTGCGGGCACATCCCCAGTAGGGGGTGTGCAAGAGGCAGCTGATCGATGATTCTCTCTCATCGATGTTTCTTTCTCTTTATTCCTCTCTTCCTCTCTGTAAAAAATCAATAAAATATATTTACAAAAAGAGGGTAGCAACTTTGTTGACTGCCAAATCTACACTGCCTTTTTAGTGCTTAACACATTGTGGGTATTCAGTAATTTTTCCCATTGATTTTCTAGAGAGAGTGTTAGGAAAGGAAGGAGAGAGAGAGAGAGATTGATGTGAGAAAGACGTGTCAATTGGTTGCCTCCCACACATGGAACCTGCAATCCAGGTACATGCCTTTGACCAAGAATCAAACCCGAGCCCAAACCAGTTTGGCTCAGTGGATAGAGTGTCGGTCTGCGGACTGAAAGGTCCCAGGTTTGATTCCGATCAAGGGCATGTACATTGGTTGCGGGCACATCCCTGGTAGGGGGTGTGCAGGAAGCAGGTGGTCGATGTTCTCTCTCATTGATGTTTCTAGCTCTCTATCCCTCTCCCTTCCACTCTGTTAAAAAAAGAAAGAAAGGAACCCGAGACCCTTCAGTTCTAAGGCTGGCGCTCAAACCACTGAAAAACACTGGTCAGGGCCAGTAATTGTTAAATGCATAAAAGAGAGATCCAAGATGGCTGCTCGGGTAGCCACCTAACCGCAGCAGCACACAACAATTTCAATGGAATACAACTAAAATGTAGAGTGGACATTGCCCAGAGCTACAGGTAGTCGACTGACTGAGAATGCTACAGCAAGAGGGAGGGAGAAAACCAGAAGGAAAATCAGAGGAGCTGAAAAAAAGCCTAAGGTACAGAGACATGCTGCGCGCCCGCATGCGCGCGCGGAGAGGTCGCAGCCAGAAAGGAGGAGAAGGCTGGGGGCCTGCCTGGCGTTCCCTAGCAGGAAGGAAATAAAACCCCCGGCCTGGGATGAAACCCCGAACGAGCAGCGCTGAGCCCCAGTTATGGGCCAGACCCTGGGGACCCAGGCTCGGACAGGGGGAAACAGGGCTGTGAGGCGGATTCCCAGGGGAGCGGCGAAAAGCAAGGCCCCTGGAGTCGCGCGCACAGTGCGCGCAGAGGACAGTCTGTTGACTCTGATGCTGGATTGCCCTAGCGGGAAGAAACAAAGCCTCCAGCAGCTCTGAGCCCCAGTCCGGACTTTCACCATTCTAGGCCAATCCCTGGGGACCCAGGCTTAAGCAGAGGGAGATGGGGCTGTGAGGTGGAATCCTGGGGGAGCAGCGAAAAGCAAGGCCCCCGGAGTCGCGCGCACAGTGCGCGCAGAGGACAGTCTGTTGACTCTGATGCTAGACTCCCCTAGCGGGAAGGAGAAAAAAAAGCTCCAGACTGGAGGAATGCAACGAGGAGCAGGAGCCCCTGCCGGACACCGGCCAGCCAGGCACCAGCAAGGAGCTGGGCGATGGGGCCCCCAGGGGTGGAGGGTGCCCCTGAGCCTTCAACTGCTGAGCGCGGGCAATGGAGCCGAGGCTGGGGGCTGCTTCCTGGGTGGCGCCGACCCCGGCAACAGGCTGAAGAAGCGCAGGAGCCTGCGGAGAACAAAGGGGTGCCACAGGCCAACCTGCTGAGCTTCCAGGACAAGGAGGAAGAAACCAAAGAAGTTCTCAATGTGAAGAAATCAAGTGAGAGCAAAAGACAGTAAAATTACTTAAGAAAGAATACAAAGAAGATCTTGAAAAATCAAAGACTAAGTCAGAACTCAACTCACCAACCAACATTGCAACATAAATGCTTTTTTTTTAAAAAAAAAAAAAAAAAAAAAAAAAAAAAAAGGACAGAATGTTGGAACAGCGGCAGCCAGGCCTAGAGTGGCCAGGCACAAGGCGGTGGCAGCCGGGCCTGGAGCAGCAACAGCCAGGTCCGAGAGCAGCAGCAGCCAGAACCAGAGCAGCAACAGCCAGCACTGGAGCAGCCAGACCTGGGGCAGTGGCAGCCAGGCCTGAGGCGGAGGCGGCCAAGCCCAGGGTGGCCAGTCCAGGAACACCAAACCTGGAGTGGCCGGGCCCGGAGAAGCTGGGCTCAGAGCAGCCGGGTCGGGAACAGCCAGACCCAGAACAGCAGTAGCCAAGATCGGAGCATCCAGGCCGGGAGCAGCCAGGCTCAGAGCGGCCTGGCCCGGAGCAACTGGGCCCAGATCAGCCGGGTCGGGTGCGGCCAGGCCCGGAGCAGCGGCTGCCAGGCTGGGAGCGGCCAGGCCCGGAGCAGCCGGGTTGGGTGCGGCAAGGCCCGGAGCAGCGGCTGACAGGCTGGGAGCGGCCAGGCCCGGAGCTGCCGGGTCGGGTGCGGCCAGGCACGGAGCAGCGGCTGCCAGGCTGGGAGCGGCCAGGCCCGGAGCAGCCGGGTCGGGTGCGGCCAGGCCCGGAGCAGCGGCTGCCAGGCTGGGAGCGGCCAGGCCCGGAGCTGCCGGGTCGGGTGCGGCCAGGCCCGGAGCAGCGGCTGCCAGGCTGGGAGCGGCCAGGCCCGGAGCTGCCGGGTCGGGTGTGGCCAGGCTCGGAGCAGCGGCTGCCAGGCTGGGAGCGGCCAGGCCCGGAGCAGCCGGGTCGGGTGCGGCCAGGCCCGGAGCAGCGGCTGCCAGGCTGGGAGCGGCCAGGCCCGGAGAAGTGGCTGCCAGGCTGGGAGCGGCCAGGCCCGGAGCAGCCGGGTCGGGTGCGGCCAGGCCCCGAGCAGCGGCTGCCAGGCTGGGAGCGGCCAGGCCCGGAGCTGCCGGGTCGGGTGCGGCCAGGCATGGAGCAGCGGCTGCCAGGCTGGGAGCGGCCAGGCTCGTAGCAGCAGCTACCAGGCTGGGAGCGGCCAGGTCCGCAGACGGGTCGGGTGCGGCCATGCCCGGAGCAGCAGCAGCCAAGTCCAGAGCAACTAGGTCAGGAGCAGCAGTGGCCAGACCCAGAGCAGCTGGTTGTGGTACGAATGAGAGCAACAGAGGCCAGGCCCGGTGCAGCCAGGCCCGAAACAGCTCGCTCCTCGCCTGCCCCCGCCCCAAGGCTGCCTCTCAGACATGGCTGGAAACTTTTGCGGGAACTTGAGGGTCTGCTGAATGAAGTGATGAAGGCTTAGATCTGGATGTGTTGAGTTAGTATAGCGCTGGGGTGTTGATCTATGAGTGCCTTGGGTGGGGCCTGGATGAGGTTGGTTGATCTATTTGGAAATGTCTTTTGTCTGAAGTGTATCATTGGGCATGTGGAGATATTATTGATATGTGAAAATGCTAAGTAACTGATTTACTATCTGAAAAGGGATTTACTATCGGGGAAAGGGAGGGAGGAAGAGACTGAACATAAACTGTGCACCTATGGATGAGGACAATGGGCGATGGGGAGGGGGTGGAGGGTGGGGTGGGAACCTGGTGGAGGGGGGAAGAAATGAAGAACCTTTGTAATAATATGAACAATAAAGATTGATTAAAAAAAATAAATAAAAAATGCATAAAAGAGAACAGCCATATTTGAAATTTCTATTCAGTTCATCCATAAATATTTATATAAGTTTGTACTTAAAAGAGGAATTCTGCAAGGCTTGAAGGACATTTAAATTAGACACATGGGCACATTGACCAATCTGCAGTTCCTGTGAACTAGTGTTTATCAAATTGAGGGTTGCAAACTATTAGTAGGTCCAGAAATCCTTTCAGCTGGTATGACCAGCACTTTTGTATGCTAACAATTGAAATTTGCATGCATATTATAATTTGAAGTAAAAATCTCAAGGTTAGGAACAAAGATGGCGGCATAGGCAATCACCTGTACTTACTGCCTCATACAACCACATCAAAACTACAAGTAAAAGACAGAATGATATCATCCAGAACCACAGGAAGGTTGGTGGAGTGGAACTTCTATAACTAGAAGGAAAGAGAAAAGCAAATTGAGATGTGTAGGAGGGGCAGAAGTTCCGAGGTACAGAGGCGTGTGTGGAAATGGGCTGGCAACTGGGTAAGCTGTTGTCTCTTTCAGTCAGGAGGGAGATACAAGCTCCCAATTGCTCTAAACTTCAGTTCTGGGCGAGTCTTATGGACCGGACTCATACGGGGAGAAACTAGACTGTCTGGCACTGGGGCAGGAACACAAGGGCAGGTTTCTCATAGAGGTGCTTGCAGCAATCATTGTTCCTGCACAGGGTCATGGGAAACAGATAGCCGGGGACCTCTCAGAGGCAGGGCTGACTGGCAACCATTGCTGTTTGCTCCACCCTGATGATTTCCTGCCTGACCCAAGCTGTGAGCAGAGATTTTTGCATATGAATGGCCTGTTCTTTTGCAATCTAAAGTGTAATTGCTTCTGGGTCAATGAGTGCCAAAACTTCCAAAAGAAGGACTAAGATTGGACAGCAGCCTGCATTGCTTCACAGCTATGCCTCATCTGGGCACTTCTAAACCCCAAACAGAGAGGAGGAATCTGCAAATCTCTCTGTAGCTCCTACTGGGTGGCCTCAGGCAGTGGCTGACTTCACCTCCTTTTAGATCCAACAGCCAGTGTACCCAGTGGTCAGGAAGAGGTCATCCAGATTACAATTCTTCACATTAATGAAAGAATCAAGAGGTAGACTCAGTGAGCACCAAAGCCCCACTAAAGCAAGTCATGCCCCATAAGGGTGTCTCCAGCACAGCAGTTCTCCCATTGTAAACACAGCTAGTTCTCACAACCAAGTGGCCAGGTGGTCTATTCCTCCCAGTGTTACCAACAACAATTAAGGTTAACTACAACAAGACTGTGCCCACAGCCCACAAAGGAGTGCACCAAGAGTGTCCACCTCAGGTAATTAGGGAGGCTGAGCACTGGTTTCTATAGGACACTCAGCACACAAAGCCACTTTATCAACACAGGGAAGCAGCCAAAATGCAGAGACAAAGAAACATGTCACATAGGAAAGAAATGGAGGAAAGCAAACAACTGGATATAGAGTTCAAAACCATAGTTATAAGGTTACTCAAGAATCTTCTAGAAACCTCCGAGAAATTTAGTAAGACCCTCAAGGATATGATAAAGGACCAACTAGAAATTAAGCATTCACTGACTGAATTAAAGAATAATATACAGAGATCCAACAGTAGACTAGAGGATCCCATGAATCAAGTCAAAGATTTGAAATACAGAGAAGCAAAAAATACCCAACCAGGAAAGTAAAAAGAATCAAAAAATATGAAATAGTGTATGGAGCTTCTGGGACAATTTCAAGCCTACCAACATCCAAATTATGGGGGTGCCAGAAGAGAGAGGACAAGACATTGAAAACTTATTTGAAGAAATAATGACCAAAAACTTCCCCCACCTGGTGAAAGAAATAGACTTACAAGTCCAAGAAGCACAGAGAACCCCAAACAAGAGGAATCCAAAGAGGACCACACCAAGACACACCATAATTAAAGTGCCAAGGGCAAAAGTCAAAGAGAATATTAAAAGCAGCAAGAGAAAAACAGTTAGTTACCTACAAAGGAGTACACATAGAACTATCAGCTAACTTCTCAATAGAAACTATGCAAGCCAGACAGGAGTGGCAAGAAATATTCAAAGTGATGAATAACAAGAACTTACAGCCAAGATTACAAGCAAAGCTATCATGTAGAATTGAAGGTCAGCTAAAGAGCTTCACAGATAAGGAAAAGCTAAAGGAGTTCATCACCATCAAACCAGAATTACGTGAAATGCTGAAGGATATGCTTTTTTTTTAATATATTTTATTGATTTTTTACAGAGAGGAAGAGAGAGGGATAGAGAGTTAGAAACATTGATGAGAGAATCATCAATCGGCTTCCTCTTTCACATCCCCTACTGGGGATGTGCCCTCAACCAAGGTACATGCCCTTGATCGGAATCGAACCGGGACCCTTCCATCTGCAGGCCAACGCTCTATTCACTGAGCCAAACCAGTTTCAGCTGAAGGATATTCTTTAAGAAGAGGAAGAAGAAGAAGAAAAAGGTAAAGGTAAAATTTATGAACAACAAAGTTATAAGAAATACATATCTATCAACAGGTGAATCTAAAAATCAAGTGAATAAAAAATCTGATGAACAGAATAAACTGATGAATATAATAAAAGTCTGGGGCAGAGAAAGGAAATGGACTGACAATTCTCGGGGAAGGGAATTTTGGGGGGTGCAGTAAAAGACTGGACAAAAATTGTATATCTATGGATTAGGACAGTTGCAGGGGTAAGGGTATGGGGTGGGGTGGGAACCGGGTGGAGGGGAGCTGTGGAGGTGGGGGCGGTTGAGGAGCAATTGTAATAATCTGAACAATACAGATTTTTTTTTTTTAAATCTCAAGTTTATAGTTTTATGACTTGATAAAGGTGTACACTTGAGTAATCTCCAAGGCCATTCCTATATAATAAAAGCATAGTATGCAAATCGACTGAATGGTGGAATGACTGATTGTTATCATGTGCACTGATCATCAGGGGACAGAGGCTCAATGCAGGAGCTGCCCCCTGGTGGTCAGGGCGCTACCTCCTGAGCACTGCTCAGCCAGAAGCTGGGCTCACAGCTGGCGAGTGCAGGCTAGTGATCACAGGCTGGTGAGCGCAGTGGCAGTGACAGTGACAGGAGCCTCCCGCATCACTGCAGGCGGGTTGTAAGGAGTGAGAGCCCCAGACTGCAAGAGGGATGTCAGAAGCTGGCAGGTGGACCTCCCCCGAGGGGACTGGACTGCGAGAGGGCTCAGGCCGGGCTGAGGGCCGCCCGGCCCCCAGTGCAGGAATCTCACTTGTGCACCGGGCCCCTATTATATACAATATTTATATAAAACCAGAATATTTCCTTGTATACATTTTCAGTCAATCTGATCTCCAATGGCAACAAATATGATTTTTATGCCATAGATTAGTTAGGTCTGTCCTTGAGCTTCATATAGGTTCAATATGTACTCTTTTGTGTCTCGATTCTTTTGATCAAATATATGACCATCTCAATCGATTCAGAGAAAATATTTGACAAAATTAAGCATTCCTTCATGATAAGTCCTCAGTGAGATAAAAAGGCATCTATGAAAATCTAATAAGCTACCATTCTTTTTTTTAAATTAAGAAATAATTTATATGCAGTAAAGTGGAATGTTTGATGTATCATTTTGTGTTTTGGTATCATTTTGTGTTATTATCATACCAGAGGCCTAACGCATGAAGTTCGTGCAAGGGGCTGGGCCCTCACAGCCCTTTGCAGCCCCAGCTTCGTCTGAAAGGTTGTCCCGGACGATCATTCTGCTGTTTGGTCTAATTAGCATATTAATCTTTATTATATAGGATTATTTCCACCACAGCCAAGACATTTAACAATTCCACCACACCACACCCCAAAATTCCTTTGTACTCTTGCAGTCAACCCCTCTTCCCATCACACCCAACCTCCACTTACTTAGCAACCACTGCCTTGTTTTCTGTTTGTGTAGGTTACCTTTTCTAGAATGCCATATATATGGAATCATACTCCGTGTAACCTTTGAAGTCTGGCTTCTTTCACTTCACAATGCTTCTGAGATTCATCAGTCTTGATATATGTATCAGTAGTCATTCTTTTTCTTGCTGAGTGGTATTCTGTTTATGGGCATATCATTCTTTGTTTATCTATGTATGACTTCCAGGACATTTGGGTTTCTAGTTTTTTGTGTTTATGAAGAAAGCAGCTATAATATTCTCATATAAATTTGTGTAACAATGTAAGTCTTATTTGTTGGTTGTAGGTAAGATCAGGTTTAGCTTTATGAAAAACTGACAAACCTTTCTAAAATGGACATACCAGCCATAGCTGGTTTGTCTCAGTAGATAGAGTGTCGGCCTGTGGACTAAAGAGTCCCGGGTCAATTCCAGTCAAGGGCACATGTACGGGTTGCAGGCTCAATTCCCCAGTGGGGAGCATGCAGGAGAGGGCTGATCAATGATTCCCTCTCAATAGTTTCTATCTCTTTCCTTCTCCTTTTCTCTCTGAAATTAATAAAATGTTAAAAAAAATAAAATAAAATGGGCCGAAGCCAGTTTGGCTCAGTGGTAGAGCGTCAGTCTGCAGACTGAGAGGTCCCAGGTTCGATTCTGGGCAAGGGCATGTACCTTGGTTGCGGGCCCATCCCCGGTAAGGGGTGTGCAAGAGGCAGCTGGTCGATGTTTCTCTCTCATCAACGTTTCTGGCTCTCTATCTCTCTTTCCCTTCCTCTCTGTGAAAAATTAATAAAATATATTAAAAATAAAATAAAATAAATAAAATGGACATAACATTTTGCATTCCCACCACCAGTGCATATCAGAGTTTTATTTTTAGCATTTCAATTGCTTTATTATGGTTGTGTTTTTTTTTAGCTGCATCCAGCATGGCTTGAGAGTGAACAAGATCTGAGTAGAGGCAACTGGGGATTGAAAAAAGGAAAGAGACAGACACAGAGACATTAAGTAAAGCTGGGACCAGGAGGGACACTGTTCTCGGATGGAGAGACAGTGACCCAGAGCTAGTATAGTGTGTTTATTCTCTACAGTATGACACCATGGAAATTATGTTAAAGTCATGCTTTAAAGATTAAGCTTCAATTCTTCATTCTTGTGGCTTCTTATAATTTTCAGGCCTGGCTGAGCCTGGATAATTGTGTCCGCCCCTGGCACCTGGCTGAACTTAGATAATGGCACCCACCCCCTGGTGCCTGAGCTAAAGGTCAGGACTGACAACATTCCTGCCTTTGGCCAGGTATATTTCCAGGACATGGCTTTGCCGACATTGCTGGACTGGGCTGATGACCTTTGCTTAGATGCTTTCCCAGGCATTGTCTACAGTTTATAGTGCTATCTAATTTTAGTCTTGTTATATTTTTCTAGTTGCTATGATGAGCATTTTTATATGTGAATGTTTGCTGTTCATATACTCTATTTTCTTTTGTGGGTTCTTTTCTTGTTCTTTTTTGTTGTTAATCCTCACATGAGGATATTTTTCCATTGATTTTTAGAGAGAGTGGAAAAGAGAGAGAGGGAGAGAGAAAAATATCTATGTCAGAGAGACATATTGATCAGCTGCCTCTCCCATGGGGCGTGGATTGAACCTGCAACCCAGGTATGTGCCCTTGACTGGGAATTGAATCCATGACCTTTTGGTCCAAGAGCTAATGCTCTAACCATTGAGCAATCTGCCACGGCTTCTTTATTTGTTCTTGATTTCCCATATATCCTATTTCCTTTTGTGAATTATTTTCTTGGTCTTAATTTTTTACAGTTTTTTTGTATGTCCTGCCTTTAAGGACTCCTTTAAGTTCTTTCATCAGTAACTTGTAGTTTTTAGCATATAGATTCCACACATATTTTATTAGATTTATACTTAAGTTCTCCATGTTTTTTGGTGTCAAATTAAACAGTACTTATTTTTCAAATTTTATTTTCCAATTGTTCATTGGAAATATATAGAAATTCAGTGGACTGTTTTATGTTGACCTTGTATCCCACATTCTTGCCAAACTTGCATATTAGTTAAAGTAACTGTTGTGTAGATTCCTTGGGTCTTTCTGTATAGACAATTTTTTGTTAATCCTCACATGAGGATATTTTTCCATTGATTTTTAGAGAGAGTGGAAAGGAGAGAGGGAGAGAGAAAAATATCTATGTCAGAGAGATATATTGATCAGATGCCTTTTGAGCTACATTGGCCAGGCATCCAGGTTTTCTTATAAATAAACTTATATTTGAAAGAGACCACATTTGCAAAGTTGACCCAAAGCAATTATGATAGCTTCCTGGGAGGTAATGTGGGGCCAGATAATGTTAATTCAGCCAGCAAAAGGAGCCAGAAGAATCAATGGAGATTCAGGAAGTCTTTTGGAATATCTTAGAAGTTAAATGAAATCATAGAATATTGTTTTATTTGTTGAATTTTTCTGGAGTATTTTCCTGTATTATTGGCCCACCTGCAGACTTGAGATGTCAGTAGCCTAATACAATATGTGTCTCTCTCACGTGGATGTTTTTCTCTGTGTTTCTCTCCCCCTCCCTTCCACTCTCTAAAAACCAATGGAATAATATTGTTGTGTGAGGATTAACAACAACAATGAAAAGGTCATAATTCCTTAATACCTTCTCTAATGGGACTTGGTGGGTGTTTACAAATTTAATAGGAATTGGCAGATTCCCTGAGGTCTATTTAACATGGCCAAAGGTAAGGGCATTGGATTTGAGCTTTTAAACTGTTTCCTCTCAACACTGCTGACACCAAATGTGTGTGTATGGAGAGGGGAGGAGATTCCCACACCACTTCGCCAACTCTCCAACTCCGCCGGGATGTCCAGAGATTCAGTTCAGTTTTGACGCTAACCACTCAGAGTTAGCCTTAGTCCCTGCCTCCACTTTATTTATTTTTTTATTTTAAAAAATATATATTTTATTGATTTTTTACAGAGAGGAAGGAAGAGGGATAGAGAGCTAGAAACATCGATCAGCTGCATCCTGCACAACTCCTACTGGGGATGTGCCCGCAACCAAGATACATGCCCTTGAACAGAATCGAACCTGGGACCTTCCAGTCTACAGGCCGACGCTCTATCCACTGATCCAAACCAGTTTTGGCTACATATGAATATCTTTAGCTTTAGTAGCTTTCCCTTAAAAAATATTCCAAAGTAGCTCAGCCAGCATGGCACAGTGGTTGAGCTTTGACCTATGAACCAGGAGTTCACAGTTCAATTCCTGGTCAGAGAACGTGCCTGGGTTGCAGGCTTGACCCTCAGTGTGGGGTGTACAGGAGGCAGCCAGTCAATGATTCTCTCTCATCATTGATGTTTCTATCCCTCCTTTCCTCTCTGAAATCAATAATTTATAAAAAATATTCCAAAGTAGTCCTGGCTGGTTTGGCTCAGTGGATAGAGCATCAGCCTGTGCAGTAAAAGGTCCCGGGTTTGATTCCAGTCAAGGGCATATGCTCAGGTTGCAGGCTTGTTCCCCAGTGGGAGATGTGCAGGAGGCAGCCAATCAATGATTCCCTCTCATCATTGATGTTTCTATCTTTCCCTTCCTATCTGAAATAAATAAAAATATACTTTAAAAATAAATAAAATAAAATGTTTGTACCAACTTATACTACAAAGAACAGTATCTACACTGATAAAAGAGAAACATACAAATTGACCATTCCTCTGCTACACCACCAGCCAATCAGGAGTGTGTATGCAAATTAACACAACAAATATGTTGGTTAATTTGCATATGTAGGTGAGGAGCGAAGACTGAAGGCAGTCTAGAAGGAAGCCAGGTGCCACAGAAGTGAGCAAAGTGGTGGAGAAGGGAATGAGGCAGCAGAGAAGGGAGGGAGCAAGGCAGCAGAGAAGAAAGTGAAGCCCTATTCTTGCAGGAATCTTCCTGCAATAGGTCTCTAGTTGTCAATATAAGAAACATTCAACCCTGTGAAAAAAATTTTGTGAATTTATTTGAGCCAAAATATCAATAAATGCCGGGAAGCAAAATCTCAGATTGAGATAATGCTCCAGAGAATGGCAGTTTTGTACTTTATTTTATGCATTACAATCAAAAGATGAGACCTACATGAGTTACATGAAATCCATTGTTGCTAGATTGGGGAGGCAGGAGAAAGCAAGGCAGGAACTTCTGGGATTGGATAAAAGTGAATTGTTAATTGTTAATTATTGTTAATTTTAATTGTTGTTGTTTTGTCTTTTAAGTTCCTTTTAGCTTTTCTTTCGAGAATGTAGTGATATCTCAAGTTAATATATTTTATTATTTTATTGATTTTTTACAGAGAGACATACTTAGACACATACTTCTTTTACATAGGTGGGTACAGGATAATTAACAATTAACAATGAACTCAATAACAATGAGGGAATTTGTGGTTTTTGAGGAGGAGCCCATGCTTTGAGGGGTCTGGAAAAAAAGGAAACCGACTTTGACATTCAATGATATGTTATTCTAGATGCAAAAAGACCATAGACAGGCTCCATTAGGGTAAAGATTGACCTTTGTCAGGGAAGATGCTGGCCCAGGACATGACTACAAAAGTGTTCATTTCAGACCATCCTTTGTGGTTACGTTTGGTCTCTGAGTTTGCAAGTGCCCCAGGCAGGCTTCTCTGAGCTTGTCAGATTAGCACATGGTCCCTTTTAATCCACAGTGTGACAGTCTTGGCATTAAAAAAATAAATAAATAAATATATATATATATATATATATATATATATTTCCTTATTCATTTCAGAGAGGAAGGGGGAAGGAGGGACAGAAACATCAACGATGAGAGAGAATCATTGATTGGCTGCCTCCTATACACCCCCTACTGGGGATGGAGCCTGCAACCAAGGCATGTGCCCTTTGCCAGAATTTAACCTGGGACCCTTCAGTCCACAGGCCAATGCTCTATCCACTGAGCCAAGCTGACCAGGGTGACAGACAGTCTTGGCATTTTGCTAAGTTTTTTTTTTTTTTTAATTGCTGTTGTTTTGTCTTTTAAGTTCCTTTTAGCTTTTCTTGTGAGAATGTAGTGATATCTCAAGTTAATTTTTTTTAATTATTATTTTTAAAATATATTTTATTGATTTTTCACAGAGAGGAAGGGAGAGGGATAGAGAGCTAGAAACATCTATGAGAGAGAATCATCGATCAGCTGACTCTTGCACACCCCCCCACCGGGGATGTGCCCGCAACCAATGTACATGCTCTTGACTGGAATCGAACTTGGGACCTTTCAGTCTGCAGGCCGTTGCTCTACCACTGAGCCAAATCGGCTTCGGCATAATTTAATCAATTTAGTTAATTATGACCAATAGAATTTAATATCCTTAATTGTGATTCCTGATTGTAGCATTATAACCACTGGTACCACTATATCAAGAATAAGAGAGGTTAATACCTTCTTTGCACATCATTGCCTCTCCCAAACCATTCTATTGCTGGAACGGAATCCTAACCTTGTCACTGGTAATAAAATGTAAAAAGAGCTAGCCAGGCTTGATGGCTCTGAATGGTCAGAGCTATTAACTCATTGACTCTAAGTTGAGTCACTGGTAGTAAATGGTAGAAAGAGCTAGCCAACCTTGATGGCTCTGAATGGTCAGAGCTATTAACTCATTGTCTAGTTGAGATAGTGGTGGTTGAGGCAACTTTCATTTGTTAATCATATGTAAATTCTTGTTGATTTTCTGTTGTTGGAACTTCCTGCCGAAGAGATGTCTTTGTCTCAGAATCTCAATAAAGGGAATGGTAAAAGGCCAGAGCGGGGTTAGTCTTCCCACTAGAGGTGGACTTCCCGCCTGGCCCCCATTTTCCCAAATTAACTCTTTTCCAGTCTCTTCATTTTAGTGTGCGGCCTTCTCCAGATACCAGACCCTGAATGGGCCCTGAACCACGCGGGTCATGTTAAGGGATCCCACATTCTACCTCGCCCATTCTTCAAATACCCAGCTTTAATTCTCATGCAGTTAAGATTATACTCAAGGTTACCCTCCTTCTTCCTTCTCCCTACTGCCCCTACTACATTGAATATTTCCTAGTTTGAGATTAGTTTTTAATTTCGTGGCTTTGTAATCATTGAAGGCATTTAGACTTCAGGAAGTCGTGCCTATCGAAAAATTCCTGCTGGTGGGTTCAGGAAAGGGAAACACTAGGCCTCAGTGTAGTTTTCCACGTTACCACCTTGAGGGCGACAGGGCGAACTTAGTTCTCACGACTTTCCCGGTCCTGGTGGTCCACCTCCATAGAATAACCGAGCACTTCCGCTTGAGGCGAGTGGCTTTCTGGGAAATGTAGTCCACCGGTCCCGCAGGGACACGGGCACTTCCGCATAGGCACCGCTCGGCCAGGGGAATTCTGGGAAGTGTATTTCCAGCTTTGCGCTTCCTCTCTGGATGTCCAGGTTACCGGCTGCATTCCCTGCTCCGGCGGTAAGTCGGCTCCGTGTTCGCCCAGCCACCCGAACTTCTCCGGATCCTGGTACAACCCGGCCGGCCATCGCCCGAGGAGAAGGAGGTTGTATCCGAAAGCGGGGGTGCCGGGGCTTGGGCGGCAGGCACTCCCCTCGGCGGAGCCCGTCTGCGCCCGGGCGGTTGGGTCTGGTTCTCCAGCGCTCTCCGCCTCCCCGGGCCGCGCACCTTCCACCCGCCCTGCTCTGCGGTTTCCCCAGGTAGAACTTTGGACGGAATACCTAAATTTCTGTCTCCGACGTCTTTCTGTGAAACTGGGATGACATTACTATCTTCCTTATTAGTACAGTGGTTTAAGTTTTCAACGGGAGTACAAGTAAAAGTCTCCAGGCAGTTCTTAGCAGGTGGGTGAGTGGTGGCTTCTTGTTGTCAGTCCTTTTTGGCTTTGGGAAGTGCTCATTTTCCCGAAAACCATGGAGTCCGATGGGTTTAGACTGTAAACTTTAGAGCTCCATCTGCGGTGCCCGAGGCGTTTCTCTCCCATCTCTGTAGGAAGCTGGAATTCCAAACCATGCCTGGCTGGAAAGGAGGAGGGAGTGGGGGAGGCACCACTGTACATCTCTGATTTCTCGGACGGAGATGTTTAAAAACAGGACAGGGCCCCAAAGGGAGTCAATTAGGCTAAGTCTCCTGTCACCAAACTGAGACTTACTGACAATTTCGGCACTCCCAGAAGTGAAATCTTAAACTAGTCAATCAGGAATCTCCAGATTAGCACCAGTTAGGTTAGATCAGCTGTCTGATGGACCTTTGCCATCCTCTAAGGAATGTGACTTTGCAACACCCAACCTGCTGCTTTGTTCTAATATAAGTTCCTTATTCTTGCTCTATTCTGCATATTTACTTTATTTTTAATCTTTAAAAATTATTATTTTTATTTTTTACTATGTATTTATTTATTTTAAAACCTTTATGTTCAGATTATTACAGTTGTTCCTCTTTTTCCCCCCACATAGCTCTCATCCACCCAGTTCCCACCGCACCCCATGCCATTATGCCCCCCTCACTGTCCTCATCGATAGAGGTACGATTTTTGTCCTCCCCCCCCCCCCCAAAACATCCCCTTCCCCCTGAGGATTGTCAGTCCACTCCCTTTCTATGCCCCTGATTCTGTTATATTCACCCGTTTATTCTGTTCATCAGATTTTTTATTCACTTGATTTTTAGATTCACTTGTTGATGGATATGTATTTGTTGTTCACAATTTTTCATCTTTACCTTCTTCTTCTTCCTCTTCTTAAAGAATACCTTTCAGCATTTCATGTAATACTGGTTTGGTGAGGAAGAACTCCTTTAGCTTTTTCTTATCTGTGAAGCTCTTTAGCTGACCTTCAATTCTGAATGTCACCCTTGCTACTCATCACTTTGAATATTTCTTGCCACTCCAATCTGGCCTGCATAGATTCTGTTGAGAAATCAGCTGACAGTCATATGGGTGCTCCCTTGTAGGTAACTAACTTTTTCTCTTGTTGCTTTTAATATTCTCTCTTTGTCTTTTGCTCTTGGAATTTTAATTATGATTTGTCTTGGTGTGGTCCCCTTTGGATTCCTTTTGTTTGGAGTTATGTGTGCTACTTGGACTTGTAAATCTAATTCTTTCACCAGGTGGAGGAAGTTTTCTATTATTATTTCTTCATTTAGGTTTTCAGTATCTTGTTCCCTTTCTTCTTCTGGCACCCCCATAATTCTGATGTTGGTACTCTTGAAGTTGTCCCAGAGGTTCCTTACACTATTTTCATATTTTTTTATTCTTTTTTTTTGCTCTTTTGATTTTTTGTTTGTTTGTTTGTTTGTTTGCTTTCTCATATTCCAAAATGTTGATTTGATTCTAGAATCCTCTATGTTACTGTTGAATCCTTGTAAATTATTCTTTTTTCAGATAGTATATGTTTAATTTCTGACTGGTCCTTTTTCATATCTTTAAAATTGTCACTAAGATCCTTGAAATTCTCATTAAGTTTCTTGAAAGTCTTGAACCGCTCATTAAGATCCTTGAGCAAACTTATAATCGTTGTTTTGAACTCTGTACCTCGTAGTTTGCTTGCTCCCATTTCATTTTGTTCTTTTTCTGGAGATTTCTTCTATTCTTTCATTTGTCACGTGTCTCTTTATGCCACATTTTGGCTGCTTCCTTGTGTTTGTTTCTGTGTATTTATTTGAGTTGCTATGTCTCCTGGAATTGGTAGATTGGCCATGTGTAATAGGTGTCCTGTAGGGCCCAGTAACTCAGCCTCCCCAGAACCTGAGCTGGCCCTTTAGGTGTGCTACTGTGTGAGTTGTGTGCACAGTCTTGTAGTTGAGTCTTGATTGCAAGGAGTTGACTTCCAGTCCAATTGGCTGTGAGGACCAGCTGCGACTAAAGTGGAAGAGCCACTGTGCAGGAGACACTCTTATGGAGCAGGACTTGCTTTGGTGGGGCTTTGGTGTTCACTGAGTTTGCCCCTTGAGTGAGTGATGTGTGGAGTTGTAATCTGGTATGGTCTGAAGCTGTCCACCAGGTACACTGGCTCTGGGGCCTTCTGGGAGGTGCGAAGTCAGCCACTGCCTCGGGCCACCCAGCAGGAGCTACAGAGGGATCTGCAGATGGCTGCTACTTGCTATTAGTATTGGGCTTGGAGGTGCCAGGCTAGGCCAAACTGAAACAAGGCAGGCTGGTGCTACTACCAAGTTTTGAGCATGTTATTGATAGATATGGGGCATGTTGTCACAAGCTGCTTCTTGAGAGATTTTAGGAAAGTCTGAAGCCTGAACCAGAACAGGCCATTCAGATGGAAAAGCCACTGCAAACAACTTGGGTGGGGCTGCAAGTTGCATGAGGCAGTGTGTCAGGGAATCACCAGGGTGGAGTGAAGAGTGTGAGCCTCACTGATGGAAACTCAAATATGGCTGCCAGTCAGCTCTGGAATGGGAGAGGTCCCAGCATAGGAACAGTGACCCCTGCAAGCACCCCTGTCTGGGAAAAAGCTGCCCCCATGTTCCTGCCCCAATGCCAGACAATCTAGTTCTTCCCCATATGTCCCTGGTTTCCCTAGTGCTGCTGCCGAGCGCTGGAGCTCAGAGGGAGCGGGGCTGTGTAACTCCAGTGCTGGCCCTTTAAGAGCAACTGCCTGGGTCTCCAGTAGCCTCCATATCACTCAGCCACAATCCCTGGTGGTTTTTACACCCCAAAGATTCAGGGACTTCTCTTCCTAGACCTGGAACCCTGGGTGGGTGTTTGGTGTGGGGCTGGGACCCCTTGCTCCTCACGGGAGACCTCCTCAGCCAATATATCTATCCCTCCCGAGTAAAAAACAAACAAATAAAAAGACACCACATGTGTCTCGGACCAGCCTGTTTTGTTCCTCCGCCCCTCCTACCAATCTTGATGCATTTTCTTCTTTACTTTTCTAGTTGTAGGACTTCCATTCAGCCAGATTTCAGGGGGTTCTGGATGATGGTGGTATTTTATTAAATATATTTTATTGATTTTTTACAGAAAGGAAGGGAGAGAGATAGAGAGTTAGAAACATCGATGAGAGAGAGTCATCGATCAGCTGCCTCTTGCACACCCCCCACTGGGGATATGCCCGCAACCAAGGTACATGCCCTTGACCGGAATCGAACCCGGGACCCTTCAGTCCCCAAGCCGACGCTCTATCCATTGAGCCAAACCGGTCTCGGCAGATGGTGGTATTTTAATTGTAACTTTGAAGTGGTTGTGGGAGGAGGTGAGTGTGAGTACCAGCATTTACTTACACCACCAACTTAGTTCTCTCTGCTTATTCTCATGAATGGTTAATTCTCGTTCTCACATCTCAGACCAACCACTACTTTACTTCTGTCTCTGTATTTTTCAACCTTTTATTTAAATGGGATACTACAGCCGGGACCGGTTTGGCTCAATGGATAGAGCGTCGGCTTGGGGACTGAGGGACCCGGGTTCGATTCCGGTCAAGGGCATGTGCCTTGGTTGTGGGCATATCCCCGGTAGGGGGTGTGCAGGAGGCAGCTGATCGATGACTCTCTCTCATTGATGTTTCTAGCTCTCTATCTCTCTCCCTTCCTCTCTGTACAAAATCAATAAAATATATTTTTTTAAAAAAATAAAATAAATAAATAATAAATAAATAAATAAATAAATGGGATACTACAATATGTGGTCTTTTGAGACTGGCTCTTTAACATATAATGTTTCAAGATCATGCAGTAGTACAGTGGTTGGCAAACTGTGGCTCACAAGCCACATGCGGCCCGTTGGCCCCTCGAGTTTTTAGCAAAGGCCAGCTTAGGAGTAACCTAATTAAGTTAATAACAATGTACCTACTTATATAGTTTAAGTTTAAAAAAGTTGGCTCTCAAATTTCAGTCATTGATACTGTTGATATTTGACTCTGTTGACTAATAAGTTTGTCGACCACTGTTGTAGTATATATCATAATTTCATTCCTTTTTTTGCCCATGAATATTTTATTGTGGATATACTACACTTTCTCTATCCATTCACCCACATAGGTGTACATTTTAGTTGTTTCCTGTTGGGGTTCTTATGAATAACAGTTTTATAAACAATTAGGTGTAAGTTTTTGCGTGGAGATATGTTTTCATTCCTCTTGGATAAATATCTAGAAGTGGAATTGCTTGATGATTGGTAACTTTAGGAATAACTTTTTGAGAAACTGCCCAAACTGTTTTTCACAAATCTTTTCCAGAATCTTGTGTTTCTTATCAGATACTAGAAACTATTTTTTTTTGTTTTTTTTAGAAAACAGTTGTCTATGGTAATTTAAAAATGATTGATAAAATTACACATTATTAGAGAAGACAGTGAGGCAGAGTCAACAGATTTTTCAGAAGTTAAGAAAAGAACAATCACTTCACAGAAAAGAACAATCACTTCAGAAGTACAGATACTATACAATGTCTTTTGGCAATGATCACATTACATAACAATTTCACACTTAAAATACCATCTTTTTGAAAGGAAAACAAGATGGTGGCATAAGTAAACACCTAAATTTCTGCCTTGCGCAATAATTTCAAAACTACAGCTAAAAGACAAAATGGACATTATCCAGAAGCACAGGAAAGCTGGCTGAGTGGAAATTCTACAACTAAAAGGAAAGAGAAAAGCACACTGAGACTCAGAGGAGCTGCAGAAGGCAGAGGTCCTGAGACACTCAGGCACTGAGTACGCATCGGACTTTCTCAAGCAGGAAGGAGACAAAAGCTCCTGGCTGTGCTGAATTCCAGTTCCTGGCAAGACTCTGGGGACCCAGACTCATTTGGGGAGAAACTGGACTGTCTGGCAGCTGGCAAAACTCGAGGGCGGCTTTCTCTCAGAGGTGCTTGCAGTGATTACTGTAGGACATTAAGACACAGGGACTTCTTAGGGCAGGGCTGACAGGGAAACCAATGCTGTCTGCTCGGCCGTGAGACTCCGCCCTGAGACTCCATCCCATCCAAGCTGAGCACAGAGGCTTTTGCAAGTCTTGTCTTATAATGGTGTCTCCAGCACAGAAGTTCTACCAGCGTAGACACAGCTGATCCTCATAGCCAATTGGCTGGAGGTCTATTCCTCCCAGTGATATTAACAACAATCAAGGCTTAACTACAACAAGACTGTGTACTCAGCCCACAAAGGGTGCACCAAGAGTGTTCACCTCAGGTAACTGGGGAGACTGAGCCACTGGGCCCTATAGGACACCTAGCATACAAAGCCACTCTATTAACTAGGGAGACAAAGAAACAGATCATAAATGAAAGAAATGGAGGAAAGCAAAGGATTGGATATAGTTCAAAACCATGGTTATAAGGTTTTTCAAGCATTTCCTAGAAAAGGCTGATAAATTTAGCCAGACCCTCAACGATATGAAAAAAGACCAACTAGAAATTAAACATACACTGACTGAAATAAAAAAATACTATACAGAGATCTAACAGCAGACTAGAGGATCATAAGAATCAAATCAAAGATTTGAAATACAAAGAAGCAAAAAACACTCAAGCAGAAAAGCAAAAAGAAAAAAGGATCCAAAAATATGAAGATAGTGTAAGGAGCTTCTGGGACAACTTCAAGCATACCAACATCAGAATTATGGGGGTGCCAGAAGAAGAGAGAGAGCAAAATATTGAAAAACAATTTGAAGAAATAATGACTGAAAACTTCCCCCACCTGGTGAAAGAAATAGACTTACAAGTCCAAGTAGCACACAGAACCCCAAGCAAAAGGAATCCAAAGAGGACCACACCAAAACACATCATAATTAAAATGCCAAGAGCAAAAGACAAAGAGAGAATATTAAAAGCAGCAAGAGAAAAACAGTTACCTACAAGAGAGCACACATATGATTGTCAGCTGATTTCTCAACAGGAACTATGCAAGCCATATGGGAGTGGCAAGAAATATTCAAAGTGATGAACAGCAAGAACCTACAACCAGCAAAGCTATCGTTCAGAATTGAAGGTCAGCTAAAGAGCTTCACAGATAAGAAGAAGCTACAGGAGTTCATCACCAGCAAATCAATATTTTATGAAATGCTGAAGGGTATTCTTTAAGAAGAGGAAAAAGAAAAAAGGTAAAGATAAAAATTATGAACAACAGATACATATCCATAAACAAGTGAATCTAAAAATCAAGTAAATAAAAAATCTGATGAACAGAATAAACTGGTGAATATAATAGAATCAGGGACATAGAAAGGGAGTGGACTGACAGTTCTCGGGGTGGGGAAAGGGGTGTGTGGAGTGCGGGAAGAGACTGGACAAAAATCGTACACTTATGGATAAGGACAGTGTTGGGGTGGAAAGGGCAGAGGGTGGGGTGGGAACCAGATGGAGGGGAGCTATGAGGGAAAAAAGGAACAATTGTAATAATCTGAATAATAAAGATTTATTAAATTTAAAAAGGTTAATAAAGGCATCTTTTCTATAAATTTGAAAAAAAATACATCTTTTTTACTATAGGTATAAAATTATGAAATCCTTTTAGTATTTAAAGTGCTTCCCAGCTCTGAACGGTTCAGTTAAATTGGAACTAATATTTTCTCAGTTGTGTGTATGACACAGCTGAGGAAAGAGACGTTATTAATTTGCCCAAGACAACCCATCTCAGTGAGGTGCTGAACTAGGATTTGAACCCATATATTGCTGCCCCAGGGATGATCCTTCCTCTGGACATTCTATGGTCTCAGTTTGTATCATACCAGAATCTCATTTGTGACCTTGGGTACCACAAGGCAGTGTTGGAGATGGTGTCAGTGTGTGTGTGGTGCGGGAATGGAGGCCATGCTGAGATTTCGCCAAGCTGTGGACAGCACGGCCACCTTGGTTAATACACAGTAAGTGTTGATGGAGCTGAGCAACACCCTGGTCACTCTATCATGTCCTTTTTCTGTCTTTTCAGACACTACCAGGCACAGGTCTGCCTGCCGGGACTCTCCATATCTCAGCCAGGAACCTACATTTGCAGAAGTAAGAAGAAAAGAATGACCACATTTAAGGTGCATATGGTTCACCCTTTTTACTGTTAAAATTCAGTCTCACTATTCAGCTCACATGCTTTTCCCTTTCTGGAGATGACTCAGGAGAACACCAGGCATTTAAAGACCTGTTTACTTTGTATTTGCTTTTAGTGTTGGTTTTATTTTGTCATGTTTCATTTTACTTCAAAAATGTTTGGACAAATTAATAGAAATGACCACAAGTTCTCCAACTTTATTACTTTGCTGCTGGGACATTAACCATTTTTTCCCCCATATTCTCTTCCTCTTGTAGCCATAGCTTAATTAATACTCACAATTACATCTAATGTTAAATAGGGCTTTTTAATGTCACATAACTTTTTTTTAAAATTATGTAACGAATAATACTCAGTTGTTGATATAGCATTTAATTCAATTTATGTATTTATTTATTTTAAATATATTTTATTGATTTTATACAGAGAGGAAGGGAGAGAGATAGAGAGCTAGAAACATCGATGAGAGAGTCATCGATCAGCTGCCTCTTGCACACCCCCTACTGGGGATATGCCCTCAACCAAGGTACATGCCCTTGACCGGAATCAAACCCAGGACCCTTCAGTCCCCAAGCCGACGCTCTATCCATTGAGCCAAACTGGCCCCGGCAATGTCACTTAACATTTACTTTTTATGATTAGTATTTCTATTATTGACACACTTTTTAATTTTTAACTACTTACCACTCATAGACATTAAGGTGGTTTAGGAGTTTTGTTGTTTTAAGTAACATTGCAGTGACGATTTTCCTACCTGCAACTTTTTCTCCAAAAAAATTAATTCTCCAAATAACATGCCTATGTTTTGTCCTCAACATACTAGGATCTTAATGTTGAAAAAGTGCATTGATACATGCACCTCTGAATTTTATAGATAGAATATTCAAATATGTCATAGCACAGCAGGCACAAATTATTGTTGGAGATTTTCACTAAGGAGGGGCTAGATTCTATCCTTCCTATGTCTGAGTCAGATCCTACATGTCTTTTACTTACTCATCTACTCTTTTTAAAATATATTTTTATTGGTTTCAGAGAGAAAAGGAGAGGGACAGGGGGAGAGGGAGGGGGAGGGAGAGGGAAAGGGAGAGGGAGAGGGAGAGGGAGAGGGAGACAGATATCAATGATGAATGATTTCCTACTGGGGATCAAGCCCACATCTTGGGCATATGACCAGGGAATGGAACAGTGACCTTCTGGTTCATAGGTTGCTGCTCAACCACTGAGACACACCAGCTGGGCTATTAATCTGCATTTATTCCTGCATATAATAATTCTTTTTTCAAAGTAATATATAACCTTATGTTTGTGTGTATGTTTTTAAATAATAGACTATTTTTTATGGCAGTTTTGCATTCACATTAAAATCCAGCAGAAGCTGAAGCCGGTTTGGCTCAGTGGTAGAGCGTCGGTCTGTGGACTGAAAGGTCCCAGGTTCGATTCTGGGCATGTACATTGGTTGCGGGCACATCCCTGGTAGGGGGTGTGCAAGAGGCAGCTGGTCGATGTTTCTCTCTCATTGACGTTTCTAGCTCTCTATCTCTCTCCCTTTCTCTCTGTAAAAAAATCAATAAAATATATATTTTTTTAAAAATCCAGCAGAAGATACACAGATTTCCCTATACCTCCTGCCCTCACACATGCACAGCCTCACCTATTTTTTTCCCTGTTAATCTCACCTGAGGATATTTTCCCATTGATTATTTTATAAAGAGAGTGGAATCGAGGGAAGAGATGGAGGGAAGGAGGAAGGAAAAGAGCGAGAGAAAAGCATTGATGTGAGAGAGACATCAATTGGTTGATTACCACAGCGTTGAGATGGGGGCCAGGGAAGGAACCTGCAACCCAAGTACATGCTCTGGGCTGGGAATCAAGCCCTTGACCCTTCAGACTGCAGACCGACATTCTAATCACTGAGCCACACTGGCCAGGGCCTCTCCCATTTATAACACTCCCCACCAGATTTGTACATTTGTTAGAATTGATAGAACCTGCATTGTCACCAGGAACCAGACTTTACATTAGGGTTCCCTATTTTTTATTGGTTTCAGAGAGGGAGAGAGGGATAGAGATATCAATGATCAGAGAGAATTATTGACTAGCTGCCTCCTGCAAGGTCCCTACCGGATGTGCCATGACCAGGAATAGAACCGTGACCTCGTGGTTCATAGGTCAATGCTCAACCACGGAGCCACGCTGGCCAGGCTTAGGGTTCACTCTCTGTGTACACTCTGCAGGTTTGGACAGGTATGTTGTGGCGTGTCCCCGCCATTGTACTCTCGTACTCAGTAGCTTCATGTTCT
This sequence comes from Nyctalus aviator, assembly GCA_036971965.1. Taxonomy (NCBI): domain Eukaryota; kingdom Metazoa; phylum Chordata; class Mammalia; order Chiroptera; family Vespertilionidae; genus Nyctalus; species Nyctalus aviator. The sequence goes on along the minus strand of CM072936.1, from coordinate 10,661,994 downwards.
GAAATCCCCGTCCTTCTCTTCCTCCAGCCCCTGGCAACCCCTGACCTTTTCACAGGCTGCATAACTTTACCTCTTCCAGAATGTCATGTCATAAGTAACCTTTCAAACTGGCTTCTTTTACTTAGCAATATGCATTAAAATTACCTCCACGTCTTTTTGTGGTTTAATCGCTCATTTCTTTTTAGCACCAAATCATACTCTAGTCTGGATGTACCACAGTTTATCCAGTCACCGCCTGAAGGGTATCTTGGTTGCCTCCAGTTATATCCTAAGGCATAACTGTGGTTAAAGGTGTCCACTCTTGCCCTGGATGGTGTGGTTCCGTTGGTTGAGCATGGTCCTGGGCACCAAAAGGTTGCTGGTTCGATTCCTGGTCAGGCCACATGCCTAAGTTGCTGGCTCCATACCCAGTAAGGGGGATAGGGGGTGGGGCGCAGGAAGTAGCTGACCGATGTTTCGCTCTCACATGGATGTTTCTCTTTCTCCCTCTCCCCTCCTATCTCTTTAAAAATGAATTTAAAGATATATATAGAAATATATATTTAATTTTAGAAGACGTTTATTAAAGCTCGGGACAATGAAACAAAGGAGAGGCTGGGGAAATGAGTGTAGGCTGCTCTGCTTTGGCTCACTAAGACGTCAGAGAAAGGGGGCCAGGGGGGACAGGCTCAGGGGAGCCTGAGTTCTGGGGTCTGACTTTTCTAATATGTAGTGGATATAGTGGAGATGAACTGCCACTGCCCGTTGCTGCCCTGGTTGCCAGCCTCATCGGCTCCCTTAGAGTTGAGGAGATGCACACCTTTCTCCCTCCCGACTCCGGCAGCCGAGGCCTGCGGAGGGGCCGCCCCCTGGGCCGGAGGGGAGAGGCCGAGCCCGGACTCCATCCTGAGCCTCCTGGCAGCCGGGTGCACGTGGCCTCACAGCCCCTCACGTTCCCCACGTCTCGGCTGAGGCCCACGGTGGTCCGGAAGCCGTGGGCCACACGAGACGAGCTGCAGGAAGATGCTGGGGCGGAAACTGGAGCCCAGGCGGCTGGGTTCCCAGATCCTCCCTGCAGTGGCTGCGCCTGGATAAAAATATTTTTTAAAAATGTCTAGTCTTGCCCTGGCTAGATAGTTCGGATGGTTAGAGTATTGTGCCAATGAACCAAGGTTGCGAGTTCGATCTCTGGCCAGGACACATACAAGAGGCAACCAGTGAATGCATAAGTAAGTGTAATAACAATTTGGTGTTTCTCTCTCAAATCAATAAAAAAAGTAAAAGTCCAGTCTTGCTGGATATGCCAGGCACTTACTCCTTCGAGCTACTGGATAAGGAGGTTCTTTTTATTTTATTTTATTTTATTTTATTTTATTTTATTTTATTTTATTTTATTGATTTTTACAGACAGGAAGGAAGAAGGATAGAGAGCTAGAAATGTCGATGAGAGAGAAACATCGACCAGCTGCCTCTTGCACACCCCCTACTGGGGATGTGCCCGCAGCTAAGTACATGTCCTTGACAGGAATCGAACCCAGGACCTCTCAGTCCGCAGGCCGACGCTCTATCCACTGAGCCAAACCAATTTCGGCTGGATAAGGAGGTTCTTGACTTCATGTTTCACTTAAATAGGTAGAAACTGAGAAACCTGCTTAAGTCGCACAGGAAACCAAGCAAGGGTCAAGGAATGTTAGCCATTCTCTTTGGAAGAACACACAAGCAGGTAGCATCTGCTCAGTGCTGGTTGAGTTGACATGCGTTTGGTGCCGCAGGAGGCGGTGACCTTCCAGGATGTGGCTGTGGTCTTCACGGAGGAGGAGCTGGGGCTGCTGGACGCTGCCCAGAGGAAGCTGTACCGGGACGTGACGCTGGAGAACTTCCGGAACCTGGTCTCCGTGGGTGAGGACGGGGCCCTGTGACGGGACGTCAGCTCCCAGGAGTAGCAGTGCATCCTTGGGTGTTCAAAGCTTTGGAGCCCTTGTGATGGTCCCTGAGTTCTGGGGTCTGACTTTTCTAATATGTAGTGGACCCAGTGAGTGAATTATTTTGATTTTTATCAACAGGCAAGTTTGTGTTTTGTTAAGGAATTTAACTGCACAGTATACTGCTCTGTCTTATCAATTTTTGACTCTATCATGAGTTTTAAAACCAAGTGAGGCCAAAACCGGTTTGGCTCAGTGGTAGAGCGTCTGTATGCGGACTGAAAGGTCCTAGGTTCAATTCCGGTCAGGGGCATGTACGTAGGTTGCAGGCACATCCCCGGTAGGGGGTGTGAAAGAGGCAACTGGTCGATGTTTCTCTCTCATCGACGTTTCTAGCTCTCTATCCCTCTCGCCTCCTCTCTGTAAAAAAATCAATAAAATATATTTTTAAAACCAAATGAGACATATTCTCAAAAAAAATTTTTTTAATCCTCACCCAAGGATATGTTTTTATTGATTTTTAGACAGAAAGAGAAACATTGGTCGGTTGCTTCCCACATGCACCCTGACCTGGGATTGAACCCAAAACCTAACTTGGGCCCTAACTGGGACTCGAGCCTGCAGCCTTTTGGTGTACAGGACAATGCTCCAACCAACGGAGCCGTCCACAGGGCCCTACTCTCAGTTTTTTGGGTTTTTTTTTTTTTTAGAAATTTTAAATATATATTTTATTGATTTTTTTACAGAGAGGAAGGGAGAGGGATAAAGTGTTAGAAACATCGATGAGAGAGAAACATCGACCAGCTGCCTCCTGCACAACCCCCACCGGGGATGTGCCTGCATCCAAGGTACATGCCCTTGACCGGAATCAAACCTGGGACCCTTCAGTCTGCAGGCCAACGCTCTATCCACTGAGCCAAACCGGTTAGGGCATGTATGGGTCTTTTTAAAATTTTATCTTGACAGTATGTTTACTAAAGCTGGGGACAGTGGAACAAAAGAACGACTTAGGGTAGAAGCAGCAGGAGAGAGCCAAGGCAGTGCTGTAGGGAAGAAATGAGCCACGGTGGGGCTGCTGTCAGCTCACTGAAAAGTCAGAGGAAAGGGGGCCTCGAAAGCAGGGTCCAGGGGTGAGCCCAGGATGCGCTGCTGCTGTCGTTGCGCCCCTGCCGCAAGTCTTGTGAGGGACCGTTAGGGTTTAGGAGAGAAAAGTACGGATGCACACCTGGGAGGGAAGAAGGCAGGGGCTGCTCCGGAGATAACCCACCTGTATGGGTCTTGACAAATGGCATTTCTTCAAAGTGGTCATTTAAAAAAACATTTGAAAAACACTGCTTCTGATTCCTGGGAGAGTATGCCGTGGGAACCTAATTTTCCAGGAAAGTTTACCTAGAATGTTTTGGTGTTAAGCATGTGACTTTGGTCCTCACTGTCTTGACTCAGTGAATAGAGCGTTGGCCTGCAGACTGAAGGGTCCCAGGTTCAATTCCAGTCAAGGGTATGTACCTTGGTTGTGGGCATATCCCCAGTATGGCGTGTGCAGGAGGCAGCTGATCAATGTTTCTCTCTCATCAATGTTTCTAACTGTCTATCCCTCTCCCTTCCTCTCTGTAAAAAATCAATAAAATATATATTTTTTAAAAGGTGTGAAATTACACAGGGTATTGCCAATCAGGGAACCTCACCTAAGCCTCAGTGCGATGGGGTTCCATCACATGGCCAGTATACCTTGAATAGTTTTTTGAGGTTATTCTGGCTCTTGATTCACACCACCAGGTAATGGAATGCTTTATCCACAATCACAGTCTGATCTTTTTGGTGTTGTTAGCCTCATTCCAAAATCATATTGTTATACCAGCCAGTGTGGCCCCAGACCCTCATATCTTTCCAGTCATGGCATTTCACATGCTTAGGGCTTCTCTCTCAGAAATGGAAGGCAAACACCAGGTCCCTTTTTGGCTAAGATATCTAATGTAAGGATGTGTAACGTAAATCCAAATATACAAAGTATTGAATATGTTACTGCTTTTCCTTAAAATTTGATTCATACTTCATTGTATATATTTGCTTCATAATTTTCTATTGAAGACTTTACACTGATTATAAAATTCAATAGAAACAGCAGCTGATTAACATGTATCATATTACTATATTTGTTATGAAATCTTTGATTTTAATTTATACCTATATACATAGGAAACTTGGTGTGGTTCTAAATTTGTTTCATTGATGCTTAGTGGAGAAGAACCTGCTCACCACTACTTAGTTTCTGTAAACCAGATACCATGACACATATCCAAAGGACATAGTGAATACTCTGGATTTATTGAAATCTCATGTTCCACCTTATGTGTGAAATCTTGAAGACCCTGTACAAAGTCTTCATTTACCTACATCTTTAAATTCTCTCTTATAGGAGGCAAGATCCAATCTGAGATGGACACTGTTCCAGATCCAGAACAACATAAAGAACTTTTCTGCTGGCAAATATGGCAACAAATTGCAAGTGACCTAATCAGGAGTCAAGACTCCATGATCAAGAGTTCTCAGCTCCCTAACCATAAAGATTCAACCAGCCAGGCTGGAGCAGGACTGTCTATAACTCACACAGGCCAGACACCTCACTGGGGAAACGAATGTAACAGAATCTTTAGTGATGTCTTCAACTTTGACCTTCCTCAACAAATACACGCAGGAGAGAAGTCTCATACATGTGGGGAATGTGGGAAAAGCTTCTTTTACAGCTCAGCATTCCGTATCCATCAGAGAGTTCACTTGGGAGAGAAATGCTATAAGTGTGATAAGTGTGGTAAGGAATTCAGTCAGAGCTCACGTCTGCAAACCCATCAGCGAGTCCACACTGTAGAAAAGCCATTTAAATGTGAGCAGTGTGGGAAAGGCTTCAGTCGCAAGGCAACACTTAGTGACCACTGCAAACTACACTCGGGAGAGAAACCTTATAAGTGTGAGGAATGTGGGCGGGCCTTCCTTCATGCTTACCATCTTTACAATCACCAGAGAGTCCACACTGGGGAGAAACCATTCAAATGTGACATATGTGGGAAGAACTTCCGTCAGAGGTCAGCACTTAACAGCCATTGCGTGGTCCACACGGGGGAGAAACCGTACAAATGTGACGAGTGCGGGAAGTGCTTCAGTTGGTGCTCACATCTTCATACCCACAAGAATGTTCACACGGGACAGAGATCGTACAAGTGTGACAAGTGCGGAAAGGGCTTCTACTCTAAGGCAGATCTTTATTACCATCAGAGGATTCACACGGAAGAGAAACCCTATAATTGTGAGGAATGTGGGAAGAGCTATCGATGGGCCTCCCATCTTCTGGCCCATCAGCGAGTCCACAGTGGAGAAAAACCATTCCGATGTGACGTGTGTGGGAAGAGATTCGGTCGGAAGGCATACCTACAAGCTCACCTGAAAGTCCACACTAGGGAAAAGCCATTCAAGTGTGAGGAGTGTGGGAAGAGCTACCAGACAAGCTTGGATCTTGAAGTGCATCGGAGCATCCACACCGGAGAGAGACCCTACGCATGCTGGGTGTGTGGTAAGCACTTGAGCAGGGCCTCACACCTTAAACTTCATCTGAGACTCCACACCGGAGAGAAACCATTCAAATGTGATGCGTGCGGTAAACTTTTCACTCAGCTTTCCCATCTACAGTCTCATCAGAAAGTTCACACAAAGGTGAAGCCTTACAAGTGTGAGGTATGTGGTAAGCGCTTCAAGTCAAGGTCATACTTTAGAATTCATTACAGAAGCCATGCCGGTGATAAACTTCATTCATTCTCAGAAGAAGAAAAACCTTTGTTTCATTAAAGGGAATGTTTCAGCCACGGCTCAACATATCCCAGTGGTTCTGAGACTACAGAAGCGTGGCGAGGGCATGAGGGCAGGGAGCATGTTTGCTGCTGAACCTACACAACCTTAACATTGATGAGCACTTGCCAAAACCAGTTTGGCTCAGTGAATAGAGCCTCGGCCTGAGGACTGAAAGGTCCCAGGTTCGATTCCGGTTAAGGGCATGTACATTGGTTGCGGACACATCCCCAATAGGGGTGTGCAAGAGGCAGCTGGTCGATGTTCCTCTCTCATTGATGTTTCTAGCTCTCTATCTCTCTCTCTCCCTTCCTCTCTGTAAAAAAATCAATAAAATATTTAAAAAAAACAAAACATTGATGAGCACTTTGTATATGTATTCAGCTCTCGTTTGTTAAATCAGTCAAGGGAAGGAAATATATAACGTTTAAAAACTGTATCTGGAGAGGAAACCTGCAAAAAACAATTCAGGGAAACAAACATGAGTTGGAATACAGAAATACACCGGGTCCTGCACACCACAGCATTGTTTTGGTGGTACCCTTGCGGTTGGCTCCTGGCCTACCCTCTGGCTCTGTTCTGAGGTTGGGTTCTTATTATTTGGGTTTCTGTCTGGTGTTCCGTTAGTATATACAGTATAAATTCATCTTTTGGTTTTTCTCACAGTCCAGACAGTTATAACTGCAATACCTGGCTACTGCACATGCCACAATTGACATTTCTCAACGGTGTTAAGGCAAGGGTTCAAAGTAACCCATTAAAAGGGTCAGATTTAGCACCAGTGATAATAGTTTTCATAATCTTGAATTCATTGAATTTTAAGTCTTTGTTTTTCCATGCATACTTTGATATGATTGCCTTTTAATTATATTATGTATTTCTTTATTTCCTTTTATTTTTTTTTGGTGGGGGGGTGGGGAAGGGAGTAAGGGTTAATCCTCACCTGAGGATATTTCTTTTGTCAAACTTCTCTGGTGGGGGCTATGCCAGATTTGAAGGACATTTAGTATCTCAGCTTTCTATATTCTTCCTAAACACCAGAAAAAGTTGCTGGGATTTGGTAATTTCATCAAATGTATTCATTACTGGCATAGGAATGCCATTTACATGCTTTTATTTTTTGGTAAAAACACATCTTTGGAAAATGTAACGTGTAATTTAGATGTCATAGTTTAAGAATTTAAGATTATGAGATTCAAATAATGAAAAATGAATACCATATCAATAATGCCACACAATTTTTAGAATGTAAGTAATAAGTGTTTGTCAGTAAAAATTTGTTTAAATTATATATTTCCAAAATAACTTGGAATCATTAGAGTGATGACAAGGACATGTAATAACAGAAGAAGAACAGTATGAGCTTTGTGAACTCAGACTGTGGAATTAAGTTCATGTATGTGTGGATAAAAATAAAACGTGGAAAGTGATATTCGTGGTAATGGTCTTCTTTAGCAAGGAGTATTCGGCGGTATTTCCATTTTTCATTTCGTGTTTTAATTTCTCAATGAGCATCAATTTGATCAAACTGGTAAATTATGTATAATGGAATTTGAAAAATGATTAATATGAATCATTTACAGTTATGGACTCCTAATAAGGTTGTGCTATATTTATATTACCATATAAGATCAAAATTAAGGAATAGGACTACATTAGTATTCACAATTTTTTTCTGGTTATTTGAATACACAAATAAGTTTATAGCAGAATTATTCATAAATAACCTAAAACTGGGAACAACTGAAACGTTGACCTTTCTACTTAATAAAAGAGTAACATGTTGATTGACTGTACATTTGTGACACTAACCAGCCAATCAGGAGTGAGTATGCAAATTAACCCAACAAAGATGTCAAGTTAATTTGCGTACACAGGCACTGAGCGGTCAGGGGAAGGATGCTGTGTTCTGCACCACCCCAGCTGCTCCGGGCCTCTGGGCAGCATGGGAAGGCAGAACGGTGGCTCTGGGCCTGAGTGGAAAGACTCCTCTAGCCAGAACAAAGGCAGTGCCAGCAGCCAAGGGAAAGAAGGCCCATTCTTGCACTAATCTTTGTGCACCTGGCCTCTAGTATATAAATAAAATCGTGGCATACCTGTACAAAGGAATATTATTTCCCAATTAAAAGAAATGAAGTACTGATTATGGTAGAACATGGATAAACCTTGTAAACATTATGGATAGAGACAGAAACCTCGGTCACAAAAGACTGCATATTGTGTAATCCCATGCATATGCAATGTCCAGAGTAAGCAGATCTATGGAGACAGAAAATAACTTAGTGGCTGCTTAGATATTTGGGAAGAGAAAGAAGGTTAGTTAATTACAACTGGGCAGGAAGAACCCAATCGGGGAAACAAAAATGTGCTCCACTAAGCAAAGTTGCACCTAAAATGGGTGAATTCTATGACTTGTATAATACACCACAAGTTATATAATCAGTGTTTGTTAATCTATACGTCACTTAAATTAGTAAAACTAATTTATGGATTCTGAGTCCATACTGATAGAATACTTATATTTGAATAAATAAGCGAGGAGAAGGAGAAGCTTGGCTTTACAGTAGAATGTCCACTAATAAATGTATTTCCCCAGGGAGTGGGGGTATAGTAGGGAGGGGTTTGGGTTGGGAATGGGATGAGGACAATTATACCATAATCAATAATAAATAAACAAATAAATAAATAATTTCCCCATACGCAAAACACCAGTCAGTTTACAATGGACAAATCTGATAGACATCACCTTAGCTTAGGGGATGAAGTTGAGTTCACCAACACAGGGACAAACCAACATCCTTCGGCTCCTGTTGTTTTAATGACAAGGACACCTCAGCACTTCTGTGGAATCCCTGCCAGCGATGCATGATCTGAACCTAAACATGGACTACACCAAATAAAACCCAAATGAAGGACTGTCTCCTAAATAACTTGACTCTACACTCTTAAAAAGCACCAAGAAAAAGAAGACAAAGGCTGTGGAATTGTTCCCTTTAAAGAACATTGAAGTATTATAGCCCTGACTGGTTTGGCTCAGTGGATAGAGCCAAATCTGTAGACTAAACGGTCCAAGGTTCAATTCCGGTTAACAGCATGTACCTTGGTTGTGGGCACATCCCCAGTGGGATGATCCCTGCTTGTCCCATGGCTAGAGCAGGGAACACTTGACCCTCACTAATAGGTTCTTTGAATACGTCAGTCAGATGTACTGTCATTTGTGTCCCTCAAAATGACGGAAGGGGGTAGTGTTGGTAGTAGTGGTTATAAATGTTACGATGACCCCCTGACACTGACCCAGTAAGGACTGAGAGCAGTTAGAATGAATTGGCTCTCTGATCTGCCAGTTTCTGATAACTTGAAAATTTTATCATTATGAAGTGCCCCTATACGTGTCAAGTAATTCTTTTTATTTTTCTTAAAGTTCACTAGGTCGATGCCGAAACCGGTTTGGCTCAATGGATAGAGCATCGGCTTGGGGACTGAAAGGTCCCAGGTTCGATTCCGGTCTAAGGGCATGTACCTTGGTTGCGGGCACACCCCCAGTGGGGGGTGTGCAAGAGGCAGCTGATCGATGACCCTCTCTCATCGATGTTTCTAACTCTCTATCTCTCTCACTTCCTCTCTGTACAAAATCAATAAAATATATTTTTTAAAAAATAAAAAAAATAAAGTTCACTAGGTCGAATATTAATATCACAATTATTATAATTATATAAATAACTTGACGCCTAGGCTGATGGCACATTTCTCTAGAAAGGATTTTCATTTGCTTCTGCCAGGGCTGGAAGATGCTAACAAAATTATGCAATGTCAAGAATTGAGGTGATTTGTCATTTGGTTTCAGGCGTGATAAAGAATGCACAATTTCCTTTCGCTCTCGTTCCTAAGGTTGACGCTCTTGGGGTTTACCAGGAAGCCTCTGTGGTAGGCAATGGGTTTGTGTTGTTTAGTCCCTCGATCCCGCCCAAAGTGCTACTCAGCATCTCAATGAACAGAACTTATATTCTTCTAAATACGACAGGCTAGAATCGCAAGACACTGCCGGAGACCTTCTCAGGCATTCCGAAAAGTGGAGACTGGCCGCTCCAAGGAGTTAGACACGTCGGCATCAGGGGAGCAGCTTTGTCTGTTTTCTGCTCCGGAATTGTCCAAGACTATGGTACTGTTGCCATCTCCCGCATAGCATTCTGGGACATGTAGTTCAGGGCTCCATGTAGTCTCATATACAACACCTACAGTAAGGCCAGGCTGCAAAAGCCTCGCGCCGCCCCCCCCCGCGGAATTCTGGGAAGTGTAGGTCCAAAAGCTCCGTGTAGCCATAGGCAATTCCAGTCCAGGTGGAGCGTGCTGTGGAATTCTGGGAAATGTAGTTCGTGGGCTGGGGTTAGTCACAAGCACTTCCGCCCCTGGACCACTTAGCGGCTGTCTTTCCCTAGGTTGTGGTTATTGAGGGCGGTTATACACGGACCCATTCAAACGTCCCCCCGCCCGGGACCCACAGCCACGGCCTTTCACTTGTGGAGAAGGAGGAGGAGCGGCTGGGAAACGGAGGTCTGAGGCTGGGATGGCGATGTGCGTTCCCCAGGGCGGAGCTTCTTTGCGGCTGGCAAGTCCCGGGACTGGGGCGGGCTTCCCAGGGTTTGAGGGTCTCCCCGGCGCTCTGCGCCCCCAGCCCAGCTCCCTCACCTACCACTCCCTGCGACATCACATTGGATGGGTCACCTCACACCTCTGTGCCTTCGCTTGCAGTTAATAGGATGTTTGAAACAAAATAAACATGAGAATAGTACAAATAAAAGCTTTAATTAAAACTGCCTGGCACACGGGTTATTAATACTACTATAACTCTCTGAAAAGCGCCCATCTCCCAGTTAGATTCTAGGAGCGCAGGAATCTGACGTGTCCTGGATTTCTGGCCTTTAATTTTTTTTAAATATGTTGTTTTTTAAAAATATATATTTTATTGATTTTTCACAGAGAGGAAGAGAGAGGGATAGAGAGTTAGAAACATCGATGAGAGTCATCGATCAGCTGCCTCTTGCACGCCCCCTACCAGGGATGTGCCCGCAACCAAGGTACATGCCCTTGACCGGAATCGAACCTGGGACCTTTCAGTCCGCAGCCCGACGCTCTATCCACTGAGCCAAACCGGTCCCGGCTAAAATACGTTTTTATTGATTTCAGAGAAAAACGGCAAGAGAAAGAGAGATAGACACATCAATGATGAGAGAAAAATTATTGGGCTGCTTTGGTCTGGGGATGGAGCCTGCAACCTGGGCATGTGCTCTTGACAGGAATTGAACCCGGGACCCTTCAGTCCACAGGTTGAGCTCTATCCATTGAGCCAAACGGGCTAGGGCACATGGGATGTGACTTATCAGGATGCAAATACAATCCTGATATTTCACAACTTCCTTTTTTCCCCAGACCTGACTTCTCAAAAAGCACTGTGCAGAGAAGGCAACAGAGCCCCAAGTGAGAAGGACTTGGCATTCTTCTACCAATCCTATCTAATAAAAGAGTAATATGCAAATTGGCCATCACTCGAACACACAGGATGGCTGCCTCTATGTGGTAAAGATGGCCTCCCCAATGTGGACATAAGATGGCCTGCAGGGAGGGCAGTTGGGGGGACCCACACCTGCAGGGGAGGGCAGTGGGGGGTGACCAGGCCTGCAGGGGAGGGCAGTTAGGGGTGACTGGGTCAGCAGGGAAGAGCAGTTGAGGGGACCAGGCTTTCAGGGAAGGGTTGTTGGGGGCAACAAGGGTAGCAGGGGAGAGCAGTTAGAGGTGATCAGGCTAGCAGGGAAGAGCAGTTGAGGGGTACCAGGCCTGCAGGGGAGGGCAGTTGGGGGCAACCAGGCCAGCAGGGGAGAGCAGTTAGGGGTGACCAGGCCGGTAGGGGAAGGCAGTTAGGGGCAACTGGGCTGGCAGAGGAGCAGTTAGTCATCGCTCAGGCTGGCAGGGGTGTGTTAAGGGGGTGATCAGGCTGGCAGGCAGAAGCGGTTAGGGGCAATCAGGCAGACAGGCAGGCACGCAGTTGGGAGCTAGCAGTCCTGGATTGTGGACGGCAGTTGGACATCCCTTGAGGGGTCCCAGATTGGAGAGGGTGCAGGCTGGGCTGAGCGACAAATGCCCCCCCCCCCCGCCCGAGTTTCATGCACCATGCCTCTTTTTTTAAAAAAATATATTTTTATTGATTTTGTACAGAGAGGAAGAGAGAGAGATAGAGAGTTAGAAACATCAATGAGAGAGAGTCATTGATCAGCTGCCTCTTGCACACCCCCTCCTGGGGATATGCCTGCAACCAAGGTACATGCCCTTGACCGGAATCGAACCCGGGATCTTTCAGTCCCCAAGCCGACGCTCTATCCATTGAGCCAAACCGGTTTCGGCATGCCTCTTAATATTCACATAAGTTGGAGAATGAATGGGACATGTACTTGGACAGGTATGGATAATGATTATAACTGAACTTTAGTTGCTACGTTCTAAAAGCTCCATGCATGTGGAGGTATTGTTGATATGAGAAAATGCTAAGTAACTGATTTACTATCTGAAAAGGGATTTACTATCGGGGAAAGGGAGGGAGGAAGAGACTGAACATAAACTGTGCACCTATGGATGAGGACAATGGGGGATGGGAAGGGGTCAGAGGCTGGGGTGGGAACCTGGTGGAGGGGGGAAGAAATGAGGAACCTTTGTAATAATATGAACAATAAAGATTGATTTAAAAAAATAAATAAAAATAAATAAAAAATAAAAGCTCCATGCATATTAACATATTTCTGTCACTCAGTGGCTCTGTGAAGTGCTGCTCATTTCCCTAAGTTAGAGATGACACTGAGTCCTAGCTGCTTGGCTCAGCGAATAGAGCGTCGGCCTGCGGACTGAAGGGTCCTGGGTTCGAATCTTGCCAAGGGCACGTGCCTGAGTTCCAGGCTCAATCCCCAGTGGGGGGCATGTAGGAGGCAGCTGATCAATGATTCTCTCTCATCATTGATGTTTCTCCTCCTTTCCTCTCTGAAATCAATAAATAAATATATATTTTTAAAAAAGATGAGACTGAGATGCAGGAGGCATGTTTGCCCAGGCTCACTCTGCAGATCAGAAGCAGAACTGGGGTTGGAATGTAGGCAGTCTGAGTGCAGCACCTGCATTCACCCATATCGATGGTATGTTCTTCTTGTCTAGAATAGTAATGGGAAAGTAGGTAGGGACTTAATTGTGGGAACCCTGAGAGCAAGGTTTAGGCTAGCCTATATAGGAGTTTTTAAAATAGTTTTCTCAATGGTTCCACTATTTTATTTCAAATCATGTGTTTTTAGGGTGAAGCAAAAGTAGGTTTACAGCTGTTTGTACGGAAAATAATACAATAATTAATAAATAATACAAGAATGAGGGGGAGAGGGAAAGAGGAACATTTGTAATAATCTGAACAATAAAGATTTATTTTAAAAAAATACAAAAAAGTCGGGACCGGTTTGGCTCAGTGGATAGAGCGTCGGCCTGCAGACTGAAAGGTCCCGGGTTCGATTCCGGTCAAGGGCATGTACCTTGGTTGTGGACACATCCCCAGTGGGGGGTGTGCAAGAGGCAGCTGGTCGATGTTTCTTTCTCATCGACGTTTTTAACTCTCTGTCCCTCTCAATTCCTCTCTTTGTAAAATCAATAAAATATATTTTTAAAAAATACAAAAAAAACAACAACCAAGAATGAGCTCTTTTTGTATGCACACCTATCAACCTCCTTTTGCCTTCCCCTTCCCAAGCCTGTATTATAAAACTAACATAATCATTATGGAAAATTCAAAAAGTACAGACATATATGAATAAAATTTTAAATTACCCATAACCTTAGGATGTAAAGATAACCATCGTTCCCCATGTAAAACAATGGTGATGTATATGGCTCAGTACATAGTGACGGCCTGTGGACCAGAGGGTCCCGGGTTCAATTCCAGTCAAGGACATGCGCCTTGGCGACCGGTTCCTCCCGGCCAGGGCCCTGGTCAGGGCACAGGCAGGAGGCAGCCAATCAGTGTATCTCCCTCACATTGACGTTTCTCTCTGTTTCCCCTCTCTCTTCCACTCTCTCTAAAATGAATGGAAAAATATCCTCGGGTGAGGATTTAAAAAAACACATTTAGCCGGGACCGGTTTGGCTCAGTGGATAGAGCGTCGGCCTGCGGACTGAAAGGTCCCGGGTTCGATTCCGGTCAAGGGCATGTACCTTGGTTGCGGGTACATCCCCAGTAGGGGGTGTGCAAGAGGCAGCTGATCGATGATTCTCTCTCATCATAGATGTTTCTAACTCTCTATCCCCCTCTCTTCCTCTCTGTAAAAAAATCAATAAAAAATATATTAAAAAACACACACACAAAACACATTTATTTTAGCTTGCTGCAGCAGGAAGCTCACACAGCACGGGGGAATCAGGGGATGTTGACAAGAAGCAGTTAGGATTTTGTTATGTGTTTGCTGAATTGGGGAGAGTGGTAGGCAGAGAGGGCTTGTTCAGACTGGATGCTGTCAAGAAGCAGAAGCAATTAAAAAATATATGTGTATATATATATATATATATATATATATGTTTTATTGATTTTTTACAGAGAGGAAGGGAGAGGGATAGAGAGTTAGAAACATCTATGATGAGAGAGAAACATCGATCAGCTGCCTCCTGCACACCTCCCACTGGGGATGTGCCCGCAACCAATGTACATGCCCTTGACTGGAATCAAACCTGCGGCCCTTAGTCCACAGGCCGACGCTCTATCCACTGAGCCAAACCGGTTAAGGCCAGAAGCGATTTTTTAAAACATGTTTTTTATTGCCTTCAGAGAGAGGGATTGAAACATCAGTGATAAGAGGGAATCTTTGATCAGCTGCACCCTGCACGCCCCCTACTTGGGATCGAGCCCACAACCCGGGCATGTGCCCTGACCAGGAATCGAACCATGACAAGTTCGCAATGAGCAGCCGCGTGGGTTAGTGACACACTTGACCAGTTTCCATTGACTTTTTTCTCCTTTCCATTCTGTCTTCTTACAAGTCTTTGTTTCCCCAGAGAGAAAAAGAAAGAATGAGCGTGTTCAGGGTGAGTAGGGCTTGCCTTTTTACTTTTAAAAATTTGGTTTCAGCACCCAGAGCCGAGGCACAGGTTTTTCTCTTTCAGGGAATGTTCGGGCATTCGAGGAGACGCTGAGTGTGGCAGGTGCTTGTTTTGTCCCTTTTAAGTTTAATTGCTTTGGCTCTACTTTTTAAAAAAATATATTTTATTGATTTTTTACAGAGAGGAAGGAGAGAGGGATAGAGAGTTAAAAACATCGATGAGAGAGAGAGACATCGATCAGCTGCCTCTTGCACACCTCCCACTGGAATGTGCCGGCAACCTATGATCATGGTTTGATTCCCAGTCTGGGCATATACCTGGATTGTGGGCTCTATCCCCAGTGGGGGGCCTGCAGGAGCAATCAATCAATGATTCTCTCTCATCATTGATGTTTCTATCTCTCTCTCCCTTCCTCTCTGAAATCAATAAAAGAAATATATTTTTAAAAAAAGAAGAATAGAACATTGCAGCTAAAATTGGCCAGTTGCATGCATGAGTGGTCTGGGAGCCATTGGGAGAAGATTTAATGAAACAACAGAACTGTGCCATTTGACTTCTGTTTTAGTAATACATATCTATTAATATGTGTCTGGATCATAAAATAAATGTTTCTTCAATAGGTCATGCTAGAATATTTTTTGAAAAACACTGCTCTTAGTATCTTAAATATACAGTCAGAACTCAAATTTTAGCTTCATTATATTCAACTGAAACTTGTTACTTTGAATGTTCTCAGGACATCAAACCTTCAGACATGATATATTAGATATAGAAAGAGAAGAGAGGCTTTGGATGATGAAGACTTCACCCCAGCTGGAGAGAAATTCAGACAAGAACCAAGCAAGTATGAGTTCCCGTAGTTAACTGTGATTCATCTGTAAATGCATTTTTTGAGCACTTACTAACTGCCAGGCACTATTACAGCTGCAAGCTCTTCAAAATGCATTTCTTAACTATGTTATGGTAGGAAAAACATGTAATTTGTGAAAAATGATTCAAATAGTATGTCAAATGGCCATCATTTTGTTTTAACTGGGTTTCATTCATGCAAAGAGGATGACCCATCTCCTTTCTGTCAGTATATATACCAGAGAACGTCATATGTAGTAAAAAAAAAAATAATAATAAGCTGAACCATACCAAGGATCATTAGTTTTATATTGTGTGTCCTAAGTATGAAATATTGAATCTTTAAACAAAGCATTCACTTGTCCATATCTCTGAATTATTTGTCTACATAGACAAGAGCAATCAAAGTGAGTTGAGGACTGTTCTGGATAGAGGACTACATGAAGAGCTTTCCTGCTGGCAGATCTGGCATCAGACTATAAATAACTTAACCAGGTGTCAGGACCCCATGACAAATAGTTCTCGTCCCCCTGTCAGGTTGGTGCAGGACTGACTACTCCAATTTATGAAGATGAAAACTACTTACTCAATCATAAAATGGATGGCCCCAGTGACACTGGAAATCCAGAGTTTCAAACTTTGAGAGCCCAGGGTTTTTGGAGGAAAAGTTTCCTGACTGAGTCACGGGATTATCGGAATAGATATCAACAATATCCCATGAAAAGTAGATCCTGTCAGCATAAATGGGATGTCAACACCAGCAGTTGGGTATCACATCGCCTTGATGACTGTGGAGTACGCAGAAGTGAAAAATCTTGTGCATACAATAATTATGAAAGAGACAGCATGAACATATCAACATTGGATCTAAATAATGTGATTCATGTGGGACAAAAACCTTACCAGTGTAATGAGTGTAAAAAATCTTCAGGGATCTCTCCACCTTGGATCTTCATCAGTACACTCAATGGAGAAGTCGCATGTATGTAGTGAGTGTGTAAAAGGCTTCTGTTACAGATCAGTTCTTCATATTCATCAGAGAGTTCACCTGGGAGAAAAGAGGTCTAAGTATGATAATGACCGTGGTATGGAATTCAGTCAAAGCTCACTTCTGCAAAATCATGAGAATGTCCACATGGGAGAGAAACCATTCAAATGTGAGGAATGTGGGAAAGGCTTCCGTCGTAGATCCGCTCTTACTACTCATTGTAAATTACACCTGGGAAAGAAACCATATAATTGTGAGGACTGCGGGAGGGCCTTCAGTCAGGCCTCTCATCTTCAGGACCATCAGAGAGTCCACACCGGGGAGAAGCCATTCACGTGTGATGTGTGTGATAAGAGCTTCAGTGGGAACTCACATCTCCAGTCCCACCAGAGAGTCCACACAGAAGAGAAACCATATAAATGTGAAGCGTGTGGGAAGGGCTTCATCTGCAGCTCCAATCTATACATTCATCAGAGGGTTCACACAGGAGAAAAACCCTACAGATGTGAGGAATGTGGTAAAGGCTTTAGTCGGCCCTCAAGTCTGCAGGCCCATCGGGAAGTCCACACTGGAGAGAAATCACACCTATGTAATGTGTGTGGTAAAGGCTTTACTCTGAGTTCCAATATTCAAGCCCATCAGAGAGTCCATACTGGAGAGAAACCATACCAGCATGGATTCAATGAGTGTGGGAAGAGCTTCCGGAGGAACTCCCACTATCAGGTTCATCTGGTGGTCCACACAGGGGAGAAACCCTATAAATGTGACATCTGTGGGAAGGGCTTCAGTCAGAATTCATATCTTCAAATCCACCAGAAGGCTCACAGTAGAGAGAAGCCTTATAAGTGTGAAGAGTGCGGGCAGGGCTTCAATCAGAGTTCAGGACTTCAGGTTCACCGACTCACCCATACCGGGGAGAAACCATACAAATGTGAAGAATGTGGGAAAGGATTCAGTCGTAGAGCAGATCTTAAAATCCACTGTAGGATCCACACAGGAGAGAAGCCATATCATTGTGAGGAGTGTGGGAAGGTCTTCAGGCAGGCCTCAAATCTTTTGGTCCATCAGAGGGTCCACAGTGGGGATAAGCCATTCAAATGCGATGAGTGTGGGAAGAGCTTTGGCCGGAGTTCACACCTTCAAGCCCATCAAAAAGTCCACACTGGAGAAAAGCCGTACAAATGTGAGGAGTGTGGGAAGGGTTTTAAGTGGATCTTGAATCTTGACATGCATCAGAGGGTCCACACAGGAGAGAAGCCATATAAGTGCGGTGAGTGTGGTAAGAACTTCAGTCAGGCCTTGAGTCTTCAGCTTCATCAGAGTGTCCACACTGGAGAGAAACCATATAAATGTGATGCATGTGGTAGAGTCTTTATTCGGTCTTCACAGCTGCAATCTCACCAAAGAATTCACACTGGGGAGAAACCTTATAAATGTGAAATATGTGGTAGGAGCTTCAGTTGGCGATCAAATCTTACAATTCATCAGAGAATCCATGCTGGTAATAAATCCTCTAAAAGTGATCGTGCTGGTAAGAACATGAGAGGGTCCCCACAGATAAAATGTTTTATAAAGTGATTTTTTAAAAAACAAACGAACTCATGTGTCGTGCGTGAATTCTTCCAGTCATCAAGTTCAAAAGAAATTTTATTTTTCATTAAATCAGTGTTTCAACCATAGTTTAACATATCCCAGTAGTCAGTAGGCTATATAGCAGGGAAGAAAATGCTTGTAAGTGGTATAGTAAGGGCTTCAGTTAAAACTTTGACCTTTATTAAATACTAGGTGCCCAGTGTACAGATTCATGCACCCATGGGTTCCTCAGCCTGGCCTGTGCCCTCTCGCAACCCAGAACCCCACTGGAGCACAATCAGGGCTTAGGAAGGACCACAGGAGGGCTCCAGGGCATGTGCAGCCCGTCTCACCCAGTCATGATTGGCCGGACCCCAGGAGCAAGCTAATCTACCAGTTGGAGCATCTGCCCCTAGTGGTCAGTGTGCATCATAGCTACTGGTCAAATGGTTGCTTAGGCTTTTGTATATATATATATAGACTAGAAGCCCAGTACATGAATTTGGGCTGGCCAGAGGGAGTGACAATTGGGCCAACTAGAGGGAGGGACTATGGGAGGTTGTTTTTATATATATAAACTAGAAACCCGGTGCATGAAATTCGTGCATGGGGGAGGAGGGTCCCCTTAGCCCAGCCTGCACCCTCTCCAATCGGGAACCCTGAGAGTTGTGGATCCTCAGTCAATTTCATAATACGAGTCAATGTTCATTTCCAGCACAACTTGAATAAGGGTCAAGTTGAGTCCCCTTGAGGAAGGACTCTGTTATACTTCCCAAACTATATACCATAAACCATCCTAGACTTCCTCAAAGTGACTTACATCCATATTTTATGGAAGGATGTTCTGGGTAAGTGAAATAATTGGAATATGAAGGTACTAGAGGCCCAGTGCACGAAATTCATGCATAGAGATGTGTGTCCCTCCCGCACCCTCTCCAATTTGGGACATCCTTCTCACAATCCAGGACTGCTGGCTCCCAACTGCTCGCCTGCCTGCCTTCCTGATTGCCCCTAACTGCTCTGCCTGCCAGCCTGATCACCCCTTAACCACTCCCCTGCCAGCCTGATTTATGCCTAACTGCTCCTCTGCTAGCCTCTTTGACCCTAGTTGCCCTCCCCTGAAAGCCTGGTCTCCCTAACTGCCCTCCCCTGCATGCCTGGGACTCCCCCAACTGCCCTTCCCTGCAGGACCAGTCGCCCCCCCAACTTCCCTCCTCTGCTGGCCTAGTCACCCCTGCAGGCTTGATTGCCCTCAACTGCCCTCCCTTGCAGGCCTGGACCCTCCTTACTGCCCTCCCCTGCTGGCCATCTTGTGGCAGCCATCTTGTGTCCACATGAGGGCAGCTATCTTTGACCACATGAGGGCAGCCATCTTGTATGTTGGAGTGATGGTCACTTTGCATATTACTATTTTATTAGATATGATAGAGTTCTGGTGCATGGGTGGGGGCCAACTGGTTTGCTCTGAAGGGTGTCCTGGAGCATGGTAGGGGTTTCCTTGGGGCATGGGGGTGACCTAAATGAGGGGCCTTGGTGGTTTGCAGGCTGGCCATGCCCCCCAGGGACCCAGGCGGAGGCCCTGGTATCTGGGATTTATTTATCTTCTATAACTGAAACTTTGTAGCCTTGAGCAGAGCCAAACCTCCTGCTTGCTCTGTGGCTGCAGCTACTTTCATTGGGATTTATTTATCTTCTACAATTGAAACTTTATAGCCTTAAATAGATACCAAGGCAGACCAGGGCTGCGGAAGCTTGGCTTCCTCCATTGTCAGGGGTAACTCAAGCCTCCTGCTGTCTCCAGCTCCATGGCTGCTGCCATTTTTGTTGGGATTTATTTATCTTCTATAATTGAAACTTTGTAGCCTTGAGTGGAGGCCTGGCCAGCCAGGGTGTGTGGAAAGCTTGGCTTCCTCCATTGCCGGGGAAACCCAAGCCTCCTGCTCTCTCTGTGGTTGCAGCCATCTTGGTTGGGTTAATTTGCATGCTCACTCCTGATTGGCTTGTGGATGTAATGGAGTGATGGTTAATTTTCATAGTACTCTTTTTTTAAAAAATATTTTTATTGATTTTGTACAGAGAGGAAGGAAGAGAGATAGAGAGCCAGAAACATCGATGAGAGAGTGTCATCGATCAGCTGCCTCTTGCACACCCCCTACTGGGGATGTGCCCGCAACCAAGGTACATGCCCTTGACCAGAATTGAACCTGGGACCTTTCAGTCCCCAAGCCGATGCTCTATCCATTGAGCCAAACCGGTCCCGGCCATAGTACTCTTTTATTACATAGGACTACTGGACACTAGAACTGACATTTTCTGGAATCCCCCAAAATGGCACTGTAGTCTACCAGTTAGTAGAGGAGCTTATAAAAGACAAATAATGGATGTTTTTGCTCAGGCCCCTGTGTAGTGGTATGAACAGATCCCTGAATCCATCCTATGTTTGTTTCCCCAAGTTCCAGAATGCAGAGTTGCAATAGAAATATTCAACAACTGGAGGAATCCTCATATTAGTTCTCTGACCCACGGGAAAAGGGCTATTTGGTAAGAAAGGATAAGTAAACACTAGAACTGCCTCACATATATCAAAATAGAAAGCCAAAAACAGTACCATATTCCTAGAGGGGTTACAGAGATTAATGCCACTAATGGTATATTGGAAGTTGAAGTAGTCATGATTTCTATCCCATCCCCATACCATTCACTCATTTGACCTGTGCAGAATACAGGTGAATCTTGGACGATGACATGGGATTATTGTAAACTTAATTAGGAATTGAGTCTAGTTGCAGCTCCAAATGTGGTTTTATTGTTGGAGCAAATCAACATGTCTGGTGGCACCTAATAAATACCTATTAAGCCACCATGTGCTTTTTTTCTTTGTACATATTAATAAACATCAAAGAAGTTTAGTTTCATGTGTTAGCACCATCAATACACTTATACGGCCCCAGCCCAGGGCCACATTCCAATCTTCTTTTAGAATTTAATCCAGGAATAGGCAACTATAGTCCCTGGGTCAAATCTGGCCACCACTTTATTTGTAAATAAAATTGTATTGAAACAGCCATGACCACTATTGTTATGCAAAATGTCAGAACTAAGTAGTTGTGACAAATCATACAGTCTTTTACTTACTACCTGGCTCTTTACAGAACTAATTTTCTAAGCCCAGCTGGTGTTGCTCACTAGTTGAGTACTGACCCAAGAACCTAGCAGCCACCAATTCAACCCCCAGTTCATGCCCAGATTGTGGTGTGGTGTGCAAGAGGCAGCTGTTCCATGTTTCTATCTCTTCCTAAGATAAATAAAAACATCTATATAAAAGGCTAAATGACCATCTGACCATCCAACCATCCAGTAGCCATGATGCACACTAGCCACTAAGGGGCAGATGCTCAACGCAGGAACTGCCAAGCTGCGGTGACTTGGCAGCTGTGGTTCTCGGGTGACACACCCCAGAATCAGAGAGGAGGGAGCTTGATTCTGGGGTGTGTCACCCAAGAACTGTCCTCTCACAATCCGGGACCCCTTGGTGTGCTGTTGGAGAGCTGATTTAGGCCCAATCCCTGCAGGCCAGGCTGAGGGACCCCACCTGCCAGAGGGACCCCACTCACTCTGCAAACGCCCTTCGAGCCATGGCACCACCTCAGGCTGGAGAATGGTTGCCAGAAGTTGGCTCCAGAGTGTGTCTGGCCTATTATAACCACCTCCCCCCACTGCCAGCCACCTTCTAATTAATTTCCTTTCAATGTGCATGAATATGTGCATCAGGATACTAGTTTTTAATAAAAATTAAAAAAAAAAAATTAGCCCTGGCTTGTTTGGCTCAGTGATTAGAGCATCATCCTGTACACCAAAGGGTTGCAGGTTCGATTCCCACCACAGTAAAACAAAAGGCCAGAAAAAACTTGCTGGACACCAGGAGTCAGACCACATAGGGAACTGAAACTGTCCTAAAGACACCTGATCGCACACCTACATTCCATCCGAATTTCAAGCTCACCAACTCATTCCCTCAGACCCACTGAGGACCATAGCTTTCTGCCAGCGACTGCATCTATATCTATCTATCTATCTATCTATCTATCTATCTATCTATCTATCTGGCTAACTTGCAAAGTGTCTCCTCTGGAGTTTGACGGGGAGACCAAGAGTTCAATCACTTGCTATGATGTGCACTGACCACCAGGGGGCGGCACGGAATGAAGGAAGGCCCCTGCCAGCAGCTGGAAGGCCGGGATTGGCCCTGATCACAGGCCAGGCCTAGGAACCCTACCTGTGCACAATTTCATGTACCGGGACTCTAGTATAAAGATGAACCAGCTCCTGGGTGCTGCCATCATGGACCCAGTGTCCCCTTGGCTCAATGCTGTGCAGGCTCTTTACAGAACTAATTTTCTAAGCACAGCTGGTGTTGCTCAGTAGCTGAGCACTGACCCAAGAACCAAGCAATCACCAATTCGACCCCCAGTTTAGTTTCATGCCCAGATTGTGGTGTGGTGTGGTGTGCAAGAGGCAGCTGTTCCATGTTTCTATCTCTTCCTAAAATAAATAAAAACATTTATATAAAAGGCTATCCTCTGGATATCCCAATCCCTATCTGCTTTCCTTAAAGAAACTTGATTTTTCTTTTTCTTTCTTTCCTTTAAAAAAAATTTAAAAAAATGTATATATATATATAATATATATATATATAATATATATATATATATTATATATATATAAAATTGATTTTTTTCACAGAGCGGAAGAGAGAGGGATAGTTAGAAACATCAGAGAGAGAAACATCGACCAGCTGCCTCCTGCACACCTCCTACCGTGGATGTGCCTGCAACCAAGGTGCATGCCCTTGACCGGAATCGAACCTGGGACCCTTCAATTCACAGGCAGATGCTCTATCCACTGAGCCAAACCGGTTAGGGCAAGAAGTTTGATTTTTCTTTATCCACTCTCTGAGATGGCTATTTAGCCTACCCACGCACCGTCCGCCATATTAGCCATGCATAGTTTCTTCAATGAGAAAAAGCTCAATTCTCCCGGCCTCAGCGAACTGCTTCAGGCCTGCAATATGGCGAGAAGCCATTAAAGGGATTTCTGGAAGTTGTAGACCGGGAACTCCGAGAGCTTGGTGATTTGTTTGTTTGTTTTTTAATGGCGTATAATGGGATATAATGGCATATAATGGCATAAAAGTGGGAGACTTCCAAACCCTCCTCTGGAGGTTCTGGGAAATGTATTCCCCAGCCCTGTCGGGAGACCACGGGCTTCTGGGAAATGTAGTTCCGGCGGCGCCGTGTAGTCGGAGGCACTTCCGGCGGGAAGGCAAGGTCACCGCCTCCGTGTTTTCCCGTGCGGCGGTGAGCGTGGACCGCGGGCTGCCCGGGCGGCGGTCCCGGGGCGGGGAGTCGGGGCCGCCCCGGAGGCGAAGAGGCTGAGGGCGGAGGCTCTCCTGCCCCGCGAACCGTCGGTAAGAAGCGGGGCGAGTTGTTCTGTCTGCGCCCCACGCTCCCCTCCGGAGTAGAGCGGGAGAGCACCGCCCGGGGAGGGCTGTGACTAAGGAGACAGACGTGTCCGCAGCTCAGGGCCTGGTGGCTTTGGGGACGGTGCAGGCCATTCCCTCCCAAAGGAGGGAGAGCGAAGGCCGGGGCCCTGCTGTCCTCCTCGGTCCCCGAACCGGAGTGAGTTTTCATCTGTTTAAGGAGCCGCGACTCGCCCCACGCTGGTGCCTGCACAGCCCTCCCGGGAGGCAGGCATGACCTCCCTGCCCCCCTCCGCCCTTCCTTCCCCCTGAATTCGCAAGGGGGGCGGCGAGCGGCTTCGGGGCCCCTCACAGCACCGCCCCGCCGCGCACCCAAGGACTTGCCTGGCCTGTCGCCTCCGTTTTCAGTTAGAAAGTTTCCTTCGCTCATCAAATTACAGCTAGGAAAACGTTCAGATATTTGTTGAAAAAACCTGAGAATGCTCAGTTTGCTTCTTAATATGTACGCGTGTATTACTACCTCACACATTTTAAAAATGCCTTTGTATTTTAAATTAACGACGCCTCACGTTTCTTGTGTTCTCTTGTCCTCAGTTTATTTCCTTTTATTTGCTCTCAAGGGGTTTTGAAATCATGGGCTTGGGTTACTTTTTTTAAAAATTTATTTTCTTTTGAAAAAATATTTCATTGCCGGGACCGGTTTGGCTCAGTGGATAGAGCGTCGGCCTGCGGACTGAAAGGTCCCGGGTTCGATTCCGGTCAAAGGCATGTACCTTGGTTGCGGGCACATCCCCAGTAGGGGATGTGCAGGAGGTGGCTGGGCGATATTTCTCATTGATGTTTCTAGTTCTCTATCCCTCTCCCTTCCTCTCTGTGGAAAATCAATAAAAAAAATATATTAAATATATATATATATTGATTTCAGAGAGGGAGAGAGAGAGAGAAAAGCATCAATGATGAAAATCATTGATTAGCTGCCTCCTGCATACCCCCTACTGGGGATCGGGCCCAAAACTGGGGTATGTGCCCTTATGGAGAATCGAACCTCTTGGTTCATAGGCCGACGCTCAGCCACTGAGCCACACCAGCCAGGCTCATAGCTTCTTTGTCCTTCCCCAGTTATGCCTTCTCAGGACTCTGACGTTCCCCGGAAGGAGCAGGAGAAAATGACCAGGTTCCAGGTAAGAAAGGCATTCCTTTCCGTCTCCTGAGATGTGATTTTATTTCTGAGATTGGGCACATCTTTTTCTCTTTCTTGGAAAGGTTCATGGAAATCAACTGATCTTGAGTGCATGTTGTGTGCCAGACTCTGTATGTGTGAGTGTGTGTGTGTGTTGTTTGTTTTATTTTATCTTTATTATTTCACAAAATAATCTGAAAAAGATAATACAAATCTGAAATAGACAAAAACAATTTCCATTGTTACTACCCTGCTTTACAAACTAGCAGTTTTCACTTTCCCGTATCCCTTCCTCTCGTGCACTCATACATTTGCAAAATTAGAATTGACACGATATACTTGCACATATTAGATAAAGGCTTTCTATTGACAATTCTTATTAAGGTTAGTAAGGTAAACTCAAAGCAATATGAACAAAAGAAATGAATAGAAGTGCCACACAAAAAATAAAGTAAATTTTATGTAGAAAATAATGATCACTAATAACTAAATGTGTGTAAATGTTAATAAAAACTTTACTTCACTTAGGTTGTCAAAATTTTTTTAAGGAATTAATGCCCTATTTGTCCAGAGTCTAGAGATTCAGACATTTGTATTCTCACATAAAAGGTGACTTGGGAAAACCTTTAGAGAGGGAAATCTGCTGTTTGCCATTCTGCTTTCAAATTTGTAACTTCATATTCTATGACTTTGCAGTCGCTACTTCTTAGCTAAGATCTCTGTGAAAGGATCTTTGCAGCATTGGTTATAAATTTAAAAATCCCTAATTAATTATATATTTGTATTGATGAAAGGTAAATCATCACAACAATAATCGCCACACAAAAAAAAAATATCCAAAAACAAAGACCAATGGTCAGTTCTAAGGAATACTATACTCTGCAATCCCAAAATGGAATGGAAGAGTCTATAACGGTACCAGTTGTTCAAACTTATTTAGTATTTGTTATATGCCAGGCACCATTTTAACTACTTTACATATATTCACTCACCTAATCCTTTCAAACATCTTGCAATGTAGACACCATTGTAGAGAAGAGGAAGTGGAGATTGTTAGAGGTTAAAGAATTCCTCCAACATCTTGTAATTAACACCTTGGCATTTGAACTCCTTCA
Source organism: Nyctalus aviator (assembly GCA_036971965.1). Taxonomy (NCBI): domain Eukaryota; kingdom Metazoa; phylum Chordata; class Mammalia; order Chiroptera; family Vespertilionidae; genus Nyctalus; species Nyctalus aviator. The sequence goes on along the minus strand of CM072936.1, from coordinate 10,635,962 downwards.
TCACAGCCAGCTCCTTCATCAGCTGTGTCTTCAAAACACAGGAAGCGCTGTAAGCGATATCCCTGTATTGGAGGGTTGCTGAAGGCCGGTGAACTTTGCAAACCTTAAAAACAGTGACAGAGCCCAAGATTTGTAGGGAGACAGGGAGAGGTAGTGAGAGAAGGAACTGCTAACTAGAAACTGCCTGGGGTCCTCCATTTTTGTGGTAACCCTCTTTAACTTGTCGATGCTGCTGCTTTCCGTGGGCCTTTTACGAAAGATTTAGGTGGAATGTGTTTGGTGCGCAGGAGGCGGTGACCTTCCAGGACGTGGCTGTGGTCTTCACGGAGGAGGAGCTGGGGCTGCTGGACGCTGCCCAGAGGAAGCTGTACCGGGACGTGACGCTGGAGAACTTCCGGAACCTGGTCTCCGTGGGTGAGGACGGACCCTCTGACACTGAATCTCAGCCCCTTTGAGAGTCTCTGTGTCCTCAGTTGTTCAGAGCATTGGACGTTTTGAAATAGTTCCCTGATCTTTTTTTTAAAATATATTTTATTGATATTTTACAGAGAGGAAGGGAGAGAGATAAAGAGCTAGAAACGTCGATGAGAGAGAAACATCGACCAGCTGCCTCCTGCACATCCCCCACCGGGGATATGCCCGCAACCAACGTACATGCCCCTGACCGGAATCGAACCCCGGACCCTTCAGTCCGCAGACCCACGTTCCACCACTGAGCCAAACCGGCTTCGGCTAGTTCCCTGATCTTGAAGACAGTTTTCCTAACCCCTGGGATTACAGGCAAAGTTTGTTCTGGTCTTCCTGCTCAGGGAAAATCCTTGTCACCCTCCCTCCTCCGCGCCCAAGGACATTTGGCAATGTCTGGGGACAGTTTGGATTGTCATGACTGGGGGAGGGGCGCTAGCAATGCTGCTAAACCGCTTTCAATGCCCAGGACAACCCCTCGACAGAGAATTAGCCAGTCCAAATGATCAGCAGTGCCTGGGCTGAGAAGCCCTATTTTAAATGAATTATAAATGGGCAGCTTCACTTCTGTATTTGTCCTTCGAATACTTTGTCTTTCAAATTATGGTTGTGACTCATTGATAGGTCATGGAATCAACTTAGCACATTATACGAGGGTGGGCAAAAGGAAGTGTACAACTGAGTGACATTCTTTTGATTTAAGGTTTTTCCATACAAGCAAACTATACACGTACTTTTGCCCACCCCTATACTGGCATTACTTTTTTCCCCATGAAATAGTTCCTATCCTTATTCTATTTTATTCTATCAGTGTTCTTTATCAAGACCTGCCTGCTCACATTGCAGCCTATACTGTGTCCATTGGCAGTGAATGGTGTGAGCATGTGAGAAATTCAATGCAAACAGATAATGGTTCAATCTAATTTTAGCTATATACTAGAGGCTCAGTGCATGAAATTTTTGCAGTTGGGAGGGAGGTTTCCCTCAGCCCGGCCTGCACCCTCTCTCAGTGCTCAATCCGGGAGCTCTTGGGGGATGTCCCCCTGCAGTGGAGGCAGGAGAGGCTCCCACTACCGCTGCTGTGCCCGCCAGCTATGAGCCTGGCTCAGGACTTCTGACTGAGTGGCGCTCCCCTTGTGGGAGCACACTGACTACCAGGGGATAGCTCCTGGGTTGAGCGTCTGCCCCCTGGTGGTCAGTGCGCATCATAGTGACTGACAGTTCTGTTCCGTGGATTTGCGTATTAGCCTTTTATATAGGATAGACATGACCTAAATTTCTTTATTATTATAGATCATGATCAAAAAGTTCTTTAAAATACCACTTTAGCCAAGACCGGTTTGGCTCAGTGGATAGGGCGTCAGCCTGCGGACTGAAAGGTCCCAGGTTCGATTCCGGTCAAGGGCGAGTACCTTGGTTGCGGGCGCATCCCGGTAGGGGGTGTGCAAGAGGCAGCTGGTCGATGATTCTCTCTCATCGACGTTTCTAACTCTCTATCCCTCTCTCTTCCTCTCTGTAAAATATCAATAATATATATAATTTTATATATATCAATAATATATATAATTTTAAATATTAATATTTATTTATTAATATATATTTATTAATTTATATTTTATTATTTATTAATATATATTTAAAATTATATATATTATTGATATATATAAGATTATATATATTATTGATTTTTCACAGAGAGGAAGAGAGAGGGATAGAGAGTTAGAAACGTCGATGAGAGAGAATCATCGACCAGCTGCCTCTTGCACACCCCCTACCGGGGATGCGCCCGCAGCCAAGGTACACGCCCTTGACCGGTTCTATCCACTGAGCCAAACCGGTGCCGGCAATAAAATATATATTTTTAAAAAAATAATAAAATGAAATAAAATACCACTTTACAGGTTCTGAGGATTATGGAATTTGAACATAAATATATTTTAGCTCTCTGCACATCTTAAATATATATATATATATATATATATATATATGCCTTTTCACGGGACATCTTCCCTTCAAACCAGGTAAGGCAACCCAGCTGGAGGAAGAAGAAAACCTGTGGATGATGGAAAGAGAAACTCCAAGAAATGGGAATTCCAGTGAGCACCACATGGCTGTTCTTTCAGGTACTGGCGAATCTGCTCACTGCCTCTGCGATTACCACTCCTCTGGGAGTGCTGTCATCTCTCGCCTGGACTGTGACAATAGTCTCCACGCGAGCAGAAGGGATAGATGCAGAGGGTGAGGTCTCGGAGGGTCCCCTCCTGCTCCTCTTCTAAGACGCTTATGATTACTTTGGACCCATCCAGATAACCCAGGATAACCTCCCTCTCAAGAGCCTTAATTTAATCATATCTAAATATTAACCTGTTAACCAAGCAGGACCTATAAATACGTCAAACATAAACAATATTGGGAACGGGTAGGATGTATGAATACATCCTTGAAATATATGTTGTGCCCTGAGAGGGATGGTATATATTTTTTGTAATCTTTATAATTGTAAAGTTTATAATTTTTTAATTCGATGTTTCCATTTTTTTGTTGGTATTCTTTTCTATTTGTTTGTAATTTTGTATTTTCCTTTGTGCTTTATATATAAATAAACGAAAAAATATATATTTCATTTATTTTAATTAAGTATAAATAAATAAATAATATAAAATTATGTCCACTGGGCGTGACGTACTGACACGTCCTAGTGAAAGAGTATGCGCCCGTTGTATGGTGCATAATTAAAAAGGGAACTCCCTGGTTAACAGGTTAACATATTCTCAGGTCCTAGGGATTAGGGTGTGGACATCTTTGAGGGCCATTCAGTTAGCCAGCACTCCCAGAACTGTGCACATACCTGGTGAGACTTTTCTGGCCTGTATCATTAGAATCTAACTTTGCAATAAATTGTTAAGGATTTGGTACCCTTCTCCCCCACCTTAAACATTTTAAGCCAATGGCTTCTAACCATTTTTAGTCATGGCCTTCAATAAGAAATATTTTATATCTTGACCCAGCATAAATATAATGTATGTGCATATTTACATATGTGCCTGTAGCTGAAACAAGCATTTCACATAGTTGTGGTACCCTTAGCTTGTGATACACTTCACATGTTTTTGTTCTATTTTAAATATTTGTCACAATTATGGAATCGGGTTCACAGTTCACTAATACCTCTCAGCAATTTGAATAATTCTGTTGCAGCCATGATAAAGCAGTCAAGAAAACAATGCGTGTTTTCCCTGTGACCATTCCATTCTAGTGGGTCTAAAGTGACAAGAAAAAATTAGGAAGTATATAGTCAATCAGGTAAGTGCTGTGGGGCAAACTAAAGCAGGAAAGGCAGATCGGAAGAACCAAAGGTGTATGGGGTGAGGAGGAATTATTTTGTATTGATGATAAGGAAGGCCTCACCCAATGGAGTGACAGTTGAGCGGAGACCTGAGGGAACGAGAAACAGCAAAGTACACAGCTCTCCCGAGAAAGCTTCCCAAGGCGAGAGACCCCTCCCTCTCGTCAGGATTGCCTTTGGGAGTCTGCCCTGTGCCCTGTTTCTTCCCTTCTCCCAAGTTCTTCCCACGTTGTTCCAGATTAGTTTTCCCTTTTCCACTTCTTACCGGGACCTGATTTACTGCCAGATTTAGAATAATGAATGTTCCTCGCCCAACCATTTCCCAAATTTACTCGTAGAAGATAATTTCTACCAGGACCTAAAATCCTGTTGCATGCCTACAGTCTGAGCTTTTGTAGCCTCATGAGGTAGAATTTCACCACCTCATTAGGATGCTGTGGACAAGGTGAGCAGGCTTTTATTGATGTCATTGTAGGTGGGAATGGGGATTGTCTTTGTTGCTCTGCAGCCATCTGATTCCATTCTTCATTCAGCTCAGGTGTTAAATGTTAGATTTATGGTTCTGAATGGGTCACCTTTACACTTAGTAGGTAAGCGTCTGAGGACTCCATTCTTTGCTTCAATTGCACGGGGAAGCAAGAAACAGACAAATGATGTTGTACAGAGATGACCCTCCCCTTGGTTTGTCCCATGGTCTCAGTGTGAAATGCTGGCATTTCTGAGCAAAGTGTTCACTTTGGAATCCTGCTTTTTCTTACAGGCAGCAAGGATCAAAATGAGCTGGAGATTCTTCAGAAAGTTGCATTAAAGTACCTTTCACATGAAAAGCTATTCTGGCAGATCTGGAAACAGATAGCAAGTGATTCAACCGGGTGCCTTCAGAGGGAGAGTTCCCAGTTCCCACAAGGCAGTTCTGAGCAGACGTCTGGCAGTGGGAGCGGTGCAGGGAGCCATGAAGGAGGCGGCGCCTGCTGTGTTGAAAATAAAGACCGTGTCAGCGTTGAGGCTGCTCGTGGGAATGTACACCTGAGCGAGTCACAGAACCGGAATGGAGGTAAGCAAAGTCACGTGAAAGATTACCGGCATGCCTGTGAAGCCACGAGGGAACTGCTACTTAGCGATCGTGTTAAAATTCACACAGAACCGAAACCCTGCAAATCTAATGGCTGTGATAACAGCATGCGCGATGGCGTCAGCCAGCATTCACCCTGCAGGGAGGAACTGCGTCTCTGCAGTGAGTGTGGGAAGGGCTCGCTGCTTTCAAGTCCCCAGACTGCACACCCTGGAGGGAAATGCTTGGCTCAGAACTCACCCCCGCAGGCTCATCAGAGGACTCACCCAGGAGAGAAACTCACTAAACGTCCTGACTCCGGCGATTGTGTCAGTAAGAGTTCCTTTCCTTCTCATTCTAATCCTGCAGGAGAAAAGTCCCACCGGTGTGACAGCTGTGGCAAGGGATTCAGTAGCAGCACAGGTCTCACCATTCACTACAGAAGCCACACTGGAGAGAAACCTTACAAATGCGAAGAGTGCGGTAAATGCTTTAGCCAGAGCTCGAACTTCCAATGCCACCAGCGAGTCCACACCGACGAAAAGCCATACAGATGCGAGGAGTGCGGCAAGGGCTTTGGCTGGAGCGTGAATCTTCGTGTTCACCAGCGGGTCCACCGGGGGGAGAAGCCCTATGTCTGCGAGGAGTGCGGGAAGGGCTTCACGCAGGCCGCCCACTATCACATCCATCAGAGGGTCCACACTGGGGAGAAGCCTTACAAGTGCGATGTCTGCGGGAAGGGCTTCAGCCACAACTCCCCATTGATATGCCACCGGAGACTCCACACCGGGGAGAAGCCCTACAAGTGCGAGGTGTGTGGGAAAGGCTTTACTCGCAATACGGATCTTCACATCCACGTTCGGGTCCACACAGGAGAGAAGCCCTACAGGTGTAAGGAGTGTGGGAAGGGCTTCAGTCAGGCTTCGAACCTTCAGGTCCATCAGAATGTCCACACCGGGGAGAAACGATTCAAATGTGAGACGTGTGGGAAGAGCTTCAGTCAGTCTTCCAAGCTCCAGACCCATCAGAGAGTCCACACCGGGGAGAAGCCCTACAAATGCGATGTGTGTGGCAAGGGCTTCAGTTACAGTTCCAACCTGAAACTGCACCAAGTGATTCACTCCGGAGAGAAACCATACAAGTGCGAGGAGTGTGGGAAGGGCTTCAGTTGGAGGTCAAATCTTCACGCTCACCAGAAAGTCCACTCGGGAGAGAAGCCCTATAAATGTAAGGAGTGTGATAAGAGCTTCAGCCAGTCCATCGATTTCCGGGTCCATCAGAGGGTGCACACCGGGGAGAAGCCGTACACGTGTGGCGTGTGCGGGAAGGGCTTCAGTCAGTCCTCCGGCCTCCAGTCTCATCAGAGAGTCCACACGGGGGAGAAGCCGTACACGTGTGATGTCTGCGGCAAGGGCTTCCGGTACAGCTCGCAGTTCATTTACCATCAGAGGGGCCACACTGGGGAGAAGCCTTACAAATGTGAGGAGTGTGGGAAAGGCTTTGGGAGGAGCTTGAACCTTCGCCATCACCAGAGGGTGCACACCGGCGAGAAGCCCCACAAGTGTGAGGAGTGTGGGAAGTCCTTTAGCCTCCCCTCCAATCTCAGAGTACATCTGAGTGTGCACCTGAGGGAGAAACTCTTCAAATGTGAGGAGTGTGGGAAGGGCTTCAGCCAGAGTTCACGCCTTCAGGCCCACCTGAGAGTTCACACTGGAGAGAAACCATATAAGTGTGACGTTTGTGGGAAGGACTTCAGTCACCGTTCACGTCTCACGTACCATCAGAAAGTCCACTCTGGCAAGAATCCCTAAGAAGGAGAAATGCGTTTGTGCCTTCGGTCAGGTTGTACATCTAGTTTTTGGAGAGTCCGTGCTCGGGATAAAACACTATAATGTATTGAGAGTGGAAAGGGGTTTCTTCACTTGGAATCTCATAAGTCCAGGAATAGGACTGATATTCAGGGGAGATACATGTAACCCTCTTGGTAAAATCCAATTGATGTAAATGATCTTTCAAAATGAGTACAAGCCAAAAAAGAATGTGTGAAAAGGATATTTGCCATATACAAGGTAGTTTGGGGGCTATCAGGGAAGGTTTGGGATTATTTTCTCATGAACTTCCAATTTGTATGTACTTACAGTGACCATTATTTTTTTACTAAAGCTTAAAAGTTATGAAAAATGAATAAAGTAACTTACAAAATTGCCTGTAGTCAAGGACTCATAATATGAATGCTTTATTTCATACAGTATATTGGATTAAAATTAGGAATATATCCCCAGAGATGAGTCTTTGTTCTTCTGAAGTGAATTTGTGTCTGCTGCAGATATATATATATATATATATGAACATTAATTGAATTATTGATTATAAAAACACACATAGAAATAATCATTGTCAAAAGTATTTTATAATTCCAGAGGAACTCTATGCAAACATCAAATGGGAGAAGGTAAATTTGTAGTAAAAGATGTTGGATAATGTCCAGAATATATTCATTTGGACAACAAATCTTGGTATTTTCATGTGATCACATTTATTTTTTTTTAAAAAAAGGTATAGATGCATTAGGTAGATATTCTAGTTACCTCTAAATGGAATTTTGCATTTTTTTGTGTTCCAATAAAACTTTATTATGAATACTGAAATTTGAATTTAAAAAAAATATTTTATTGATCTTTCACAGAGAGGAAGGAAGAGGGATAGAGAGCTAGAAACATCCATGAGAGAGGAACATGGACCAGCTGCCTCCTGCACAACCCCGCCGGGGATGTGCCCGCAACCAAGGTACATGCCCTTGAGCGGAATCGAACCTGGGACCTTTCAGTCCACAGACCGATGCTCTATCCACTGAGCCAAACCGGTTTCGGCTGAAATCTGAATTTATTATATATTTTTAAGATGTCATGAAATATTCTTTTCATTTCCCCCCATCTGTTAAAAATGTAGAATCCATTCTTGGTTATTTTTGTGGGGTATTTTTGTTGTTCATCCTCAACTGAGGATATTTTTTTCATTGATTTTTAGAGAAAGTAAGAGAAAAACATTGATGTGAGATACACATGGATTGGCTGCCTCCTGCACATGCCCTGACGGGTCAGGGATTAAACCTGAAACCAAGGTATGTGTCCTTGACTGGAAATCGAACCCACAACCCTTCATGCCAGAGCTGATGCTCTAACTACTGAGAACACCAGCCAGGGTATATAAACCATTCTTAGTTCATGGGCCATACTCAATGAGATGGCAGGCTGGATTTGGCACACAAGCTATAGTTTGCCAACTTTTAATGTAGTTGATCATACTTAAAATTTTTTTAAAATTACAGTTGACATTCAGTATCACAGCAATACAGTATAAAGGTTAGACATAAAACTTAAAAAGTGATCCCCAATAAGTCTAGTATCACCTGACACCATATGTAGTTATTAAAATACTCAGTGTGCGAAATTGCGTGCAGTAGCCCGCCACTGCTGGCAGCACCGCTCACCCACCTGCTGCTGCACACTGCACTTGCTGCCCTGCCCACCCGCTGCCCACCTTGCTGCGATCAGAGCCTGTGGGCTGTGGGAGTGGGACTGAGAGGTGCTCAATGCACCTCATGGTGGTCAGTCTATTGGTCATCCTGGTTGTCACAAACACTGGCTATCTATCTATCTATAGATTATTGACTATAGTAGAGGCCTAGTGCACAAAAATTGAGCTCTGGGGAGGGGGTGTCCCTCAGCCTGGCCTGTGCCCTCTTGCAGTCTGGGACCCCTTGCTCCTTAATGCCCATCTGCTCGCTGCTCCTCAGTGCTGCTGCAGAGGCAGGAGAGGCTCCCACCACCGCTGTGCTCGCCAGCCATGACCCTGGCTTCTGAGTGGCATGCCCTCTGTGCACTGACCACCAGGGGGCAGCTCCTGCGTTGAGCCACATGGGCTGGGCTTACTCATTTTTTTTTCAGAAAGAATAGTTTATGGTGGTTAAGCCCAGCCCATGTGCTCAGTGGTGGTCATCAGTGCGCATCATACTGACTGGTCACTCTGGTCGTTCTGTAACGGTCGCGTAGGCTTTTATTATATAGATCCCCCATGCTGTGCTTTACAGCCCCAAGACTACTTTGTAACTGCCATTTTGTACGTCTTTCACCCAGCGTCCCAACCCCTGCATTTCTTTAAATGTTGTTTTGAAATAATTTAAACCTTCCTATAAAAATTATATAAAATTTCATAAGCTCTTTATTAAGGATTACCTAATTGGTAATGTGTTTGAGTCATTATTCTATGCAAGTGAATTTGTACATATATTGATACTTCTGTGTACATGCACATTTTTTTTAAAAAAACCTTCCCTTTCTCTTTTTTTTTGAAATTTCTTTTTTGGTAGGTGATGGAATTAAAATCAACCTATGGGATCTTCAAGGTGTATATTGTCTCTGGCAGAATTTAATTCTTTATAGGAATATCTAGTTCTTCCTATGCCAGTTACCAAAATTTTTCCTCATTCCCACTACTTTGCAGTACCATGTTTAAAGAAAAGCAGTAATGTATATATAATTATAGTTCTGTTTTGGCTCTCAATTTTCTTTTTTTTTTTTTAATATATTTTATTGATTTTTCACAGAGAGGAAGAGAGAGGGATAGAGAGTTAGAAACGTCGATGAGAGAGAATCATCTATCAGTTGCCTCTTGCACACCCCCTACTGGGGATGCGCCCGCAACCAAGGTACGTGCCCTTGACCGGAATCAAACCCGGGACCTTTCAGTCTCCAGGCCAATGCTCTATCCACTGAGCCAAACCGGTCCTGGCTCAATTTTCTTTGATTGATCTATTTTTCAATGCTTTTACCAAAACCACATAGTACTTCATTACCAAAACCATATAGTACTTCAGTTACTATAGCTTCACAGTGAGTCTCTTTTTAAAAAAAAAAATGTTTTTATTGATTTCAAAGAGGAAGGGAGAGAGAGATAGAAACACCAATGATGAGAGAGAATCATTGATCAGCTGCCTCCTGCACACCCCCTACTGGGGATCAAGCCTGCATGTGCCCTGATGGTGAATCGAACCATGAACTCCTGGTTCATAGGTCGACGCTCAACTACTGAGTCATACCAGCCAGGCTTGCAATGAGTCTTGATATTGAGTAGAGAATGTATTTTTATTTTGTTCTCTTTTAGGATATCTTGGCAGCTTCCGGGAGATACAAACAGAACCACCCATAAACTATTCTTTCTGGAAAAACAAACAAACAAACAAACAAAAAACACACAAATAAGCCCAGCCCATGTGTCTCAGTGGTTTAGTATTCAATTCCTAATCAGGGCACATACCCAGGTTGTATGCTCGATCCCCATTAAGGGGTATATAGAAGGTAGTGATTAATGATTCTATCATCATTGATCTTTCTATATCTCCTCCTTTCTCTGAAATCAATAAAAATATATTTTTTAAAAAATGAATCAAATTGAGCCTCTACTCTAATTATTGTTTTATAGGCAATATGGAGAAATATTTGCAATAACATAAATGTAACTGGAGGGCATTATGTTAAGTGAAATAAGCAAGACAGAGAAAGACAAATGCTGCTGCCTAGTAGAATTACATTTGGAATCTAAGGGTGAGGTGGGGGCGGGGGGGGATGAGGGAGGGGAGAAGAGAGTCAAACTCATAGAAACAGTAAATGGTGGTGGTTGCCTGGGGGATGCAGGAGGGGGTGGAGGAAGTGAGCTGCAAACCTTCAGTTATAAGATGATTAAGGTCTGAGGATCTAATGTATTCCATGTTGATTGCAGTTGAAATTTGCTGAGTAGATCGTAAAGGTTATCACCACAAAGTTAGCAATGTGAGTTGATGGATGTGTAAGTTGGATTGTAAGTACGTTCACAATGTACTCACTATACATATATCAATTCATAGCATACACTTTAACAAAAAATTTATTGATTGACTCTAGAGAGTGAGGGGAAGAAACACCTTGACTTGTTGCTCCACCCATTCATTGGTTGCTCCTTGTATGTGCCCTGACCGGGGATCAAATCTGCAACCTTGGTGTATCAGGGCAAAACCAACTGAGCTACCTGGCTGGAGGCTAAATAAGGGTGTCCCTCCAAAACGTATACACACACTTTGAATAATTACAAAGGCAGTGCTTATTAAAATACATTCCATTTTCAAAATTGAGCTATCAGTGCTTGCTTCAGCAGCACCTATACTAATTTGGAACAATACAGAGAAGATTAGCATGGCCCCTGTGAAAGGATGACATGCAAATCCGTGAAGTGTTCCCTATTTAAAAAACAAATTGAGCTATCAGGTGTTAAAGTGTTAGGGTACCTCTTTAAAAGTGCCCTAAAAAAGTTGAATTTGTTAGTTACTTGAGTGTGATCCCAAACATCCATACCTATTTTTTGAATAATCATGGCTCTTGTAGAAAAATAAAACATCCTATCGTATTTATGATGTCAAGAGCAGGCTGGATATAGATTATGAGACGTTTGATGGTGAGCTAAAGAAAGAAACATTTTCACAGACATTCTAGGCTTTTCCAACTTACAGCATTTCCTTCACTTTCTTGACTGTCTTTTCTTTCATTTGCCAGAAAGTGAAATGATCTATTTCATTTAAAAATGAATATTTAAAACCAAGACGCATGGGAAATTTTTGGTATTTGTTGGGTGGTGAGAGGTCACTTCCCCTTTTTGTGTGCCCAGCATTTTCGAGTGAATAGCTCACACAAGATAAACCGTCAGAGATTTAGGGGCATCTAGCAGCTACCAAACAGACTTTGGTGACTTTGAGATCCTTTAATTTTTGCCCTGTTCATCCACAGTTACTTTTCAGTCACACTTATTAATACTGTGACTTTTTTTTTAATTTAGAAAAAAGGAAAAGGGGGGGAAAAAAGTCAAGCTCTCATAGTGCCTAAGCACTGACTGAACTGAACCATCTTAGGTATTTATTTTTTATTTTTATTTTATTTTTTTGGAAGTGGCAACCTAATAGAAGCGCTACCTCGTGGAGGATTCTGGGAAATGTAGTCCAGAGGCGCTGGGCAGTGCGATCCACTTCCGCTCTGGGAGGGAGGAGCTGCAGTGGGATGGGCGCGAGTCACCACGCTCTCCTGGGAGGTAGGTGAGTGGGTGAGTGAGTGAGTGAGTGAGTGGGTGGGTGGGTGGCGTGGGCGTGGGTCCCGTAGGTGCCCCCCTGGCCCTTGGGGAATGGAAGCGGCGGATGGCAGGTTCGCGCGTGGAGTTTGGGGGTCGGCCCGGTCGGGAACCTGTGTCAGCGTCTCTGGGCCGATTCCCTCGCCCCCCTTGCTCTCGCTTACTCCGTACCTTTCCAGTTATAGGATCTTTGTAGAGTTATTGGTTTATCTGTTTCTCCTGGCCAGAGAGGAGCGGACAGCGGCGTCACCAGACAGGGACAGAGTTGACAGTACTGTCCCACCGGCTGGGCTCAGTCACCCCCCAGCCAGCCGGGTGTGTGTGTGTGTGGGTCTGGATTGGGTGTAGGTAAGATTTCACAGCAGGAATCCAGGCGATGCTCAGAGGCTATTTGTTAAAGCTGGGACAGGCGGCGTTCAGGAGAAAGAAAATAGCAAGTTCACCCGGGAGGAGACCTGAGCGTGATCCAGAGAGAGCTGGGGCGGGCTTCCTTTATCTCCTGGGGTTTAATCTGCTTCCTGGCGGGACTTTTAGGGAGGCCACAGGGGAGGATCTCAAAAACATATTCAGCCCTAACCGGTTTGGCTCAGTGGATAGAGCGTCGGCCTGCGGACCGAAGGGTCCCAGGTTCGATTCCGGTCAAGGGCATGTACCTTGGTGGCCGACACATCCCTGGTGGGGAGTGTGCAGGAGGTAGCTGATCGATGTTTCTCTCTCATCGATTTTTCTAACTCTCTATACCTCTCCCTTCCTCTCTGTAATAAATCAATAAATTTTTTTTTTTTTAAAACACCATATTCATCAGCTTTCCCAGGTGTTCATTTTCATGGTCGTGGTCTCCACTGATAGGTCAGCGCCGGGCCTCGGGTCATTCATCATGGCGGCTGGCCCTGGCCTCCCTGGCCTGGTTTTGCAACTTTTCTGGGCCCGGAGCTGAAGTACAACTGATGCTCTGATGTTCTCAACAGAGAGGGAAAGTCAGGGGGGAGGGCTACACCGATGACCAGTGATAGGAGACATCACCCGCGCGGCCAGGCCTGGCCCCAGTTCTCCCCGGGGCTTCCCACCGGTGTGACCTCTGTATCCGACTGTAAATCGCTCTGCCGGTTGGTTCAGTTATCTGTTTTTTTTCCCATTCCACTTGCCAAGGAGTTTTCCTAGCTTTTACTGCCCTGCCTCAGGAGGCCCTCCCCAGAGGGCTCCTTGTAAGATTAGGGGAAAATCAAACTGCTTAGCAGCGATCCCAGCACAAGCTACTAGAGAGAGGGGGCTGGTTGTTATCAGTCTGTTATTTCTTTCCGAGAAGTGCTCAGTCCCTGAGGGCTTCGGTGCTGGGCCTGCGCACCATCTGAGCTCCAGCTCCGCTAGCCCTTGTCTGTCCACGGCAGGGAGCGGGGTGCTTGTGGATTGCTAAGGACTTCCCACTCCCCATCCCGTCTGAAAGGAGGAAATGGGACCTCCCAGCTGGTGCCTGGAGGATGTCCTCTGTGACTCAACCTGGACCAGAGACACAACTGCAATATCTTCCAGCCTCCTTTTCTTTCTTCCTTTCTTCTCTTCTCTTCTCTTCTCTTCTCTTCTCTTCTCTTCTCTTCTCTTCTCTTTCCCTTTTTCTTTCTATATTCTACCGATTTTCCTCAGAGAAGAAGGGAGAGGAATAGAGAGCCAGAAACATCGATGAGAGAGAAGCCGACCAGCTGCCTCCTACACCCCCTCCCCCCATGGGATGTGCCTGCAACCAAGGTACATGCCCTTGACCAGAATCGAACCTGGGACCTTTCAGCCCGCAGGCAACGCTCTATCCACTGAGCTAAACCGGTTTCGGCCCAGCCACCTTTCCTCTCTCAGCCTGACTTCTCAAAGAGGGTGCAGCGAGGAGGAGGGAGTGACCCCTGGTTCACGGTAACATTGTCCCGTCCTGGGGAAGCTTAACAAGCTGTGTGTCCTTTCTGCTCTCAGTAGGGAGCAGACTTCCTTCGCTCATTAGCACGTTTCCTCTATTGGGAAACATTTAAAGAGTGAAGGGGAGCTTGGATGAGACAAGTGCTGATGAACGAGTAACAGTATTTAATCTGTTGAGTGACAGTCTTCCATAGGTTTTATTTGCTTTAATTAGTTTAATCTCATAACAAAGAACGTTGGTAGGTGGAGAATTTAAAGGAACAAGGAAGATACAGAACTGAGAATGTGAGCCCAGGCAGCCTGGTGCTCGACCTTCCTGCCATCCTCTCCGTCAGCCCTAAGCAACGGTAATCCTGGGGACTGAGGGAGGGAGGGTCATTTGGTAATAATTTAGGACCTTAGGGCCCTTGAAGTCTGTGCTCATTTAATTAATTCCTTGTTATTTTATATGACACTAGAGGCCTGGTCCATGAAAATTCATGCACTGGAGGGGGTGTCCCTCAGCCCAGCCTGCCCCCTCTCAGTCTGGGAGCCGTCAGGGGCGGGAGGCGACCTGGCAATAAGGGGAAGGCAATGCCCTATCACACCTCTGCTGCTGCCACTGCCGGTAGCGCAAGCCTCAGCCGGCCCTGGTTACCTGAGCCTCGGGCGGCTGGGCAGCCCCCATCTGAGGCTTGCCTGTGCCTGGGGCTGTCCCTGAGCGGCTGGGGGCTGAGGGAACTGGGTGCTGCCATCTTTTGGCTGTGGGCGCCGCCATCTTTGAGGGCAGGGCAGTCAATTAGCATAGTCTCTCCTTATTGGCTGTGGGTGCTGCCATCTTTGAGGGTGTGACAGTCAATTAGCATATTCCCTCTTTATTAGATAGGATTATAGTCATACTAGAGGCCTGGTGCCCAAAATTCATGAGTTGAGGGTGCGGGTCCCTCAGCCCAGCCTGCACCCTCTCCAATCCAGGACCCTTTGGACATCCCTCTTGCAATCTGGCTCCTAACTGCTCGTCTGCCTGGCTGGGTGCCTGATTGCCCCTAACCGCCTCTGCCTGTTGGCCTTATTGCCCCCTAATTGCTCTCCCCTGCCAGCCTGATCACCCCCTAACTACCCTCCCCTGCCAGCCTGATTGCCCCTAACGGCCTCTGCCTCGGCCCCTATTACTGTAACTTTGTACAGAAGGATGTCTGGGATTAGCATATTACCCTTTTATTAGTATAGGTTCTTTAAAAAAAAAAAAAATATATATATATATATATATATATATATATATATATATTTTTTTTTTTTAATTGATTTTCCACAGAGAGGAAGGGAGAGGGATAGAGAGCTAGAAACGTCGATGAGACAGAAACATCGACCAGCTGCCTCCTGCACACCTCTCACTGGGGATGTGCCCACAATCAATGTACATACCCTTGACTGGAATCGAACCTGGGACCTTTCAGACTGCAGACCGACACCCTATCCACTGAGCAAAACCGGTTTCAGCTAGATTCTGATTATTGCGTTAATTTGTGCTCATCATAGAGAATTCAAGGAATAGCTGAAGGAAGCCAAACGCTATCTATGACCCCACCTGTAGAGATAACTATAAGGATGTTAATGTATTTCCCTTTACTTGTTTCTATGTATGTATATATTCTCTAGGCTTCTCAAAACTTGTATCATGAAGCTTTTCAAACACAGGTGCAAAGAAAATAATATACTAATGAATATCATGTCTGATCACAGTCTCCAACTATAGTCAGCTTTTGTCCATCTTGTGATATAGTCCTCCCCCGTTTTCACGTTTGCTTTGGTGTTTTATTGCCAACTCCACACATGGAGGCTAGAGGGTGTATGTTGGATTACTATAAATATACGGAGGTCAAGGGAGAGGAGACATGAACGATTCCCAAGTCCTCGCCTGGTAACCAGGAGCGCAGTGGGAGGAGAGACGCTGGGGTCCGGAGAGCGGCAGTGAAAGCGGAGGCGCTGGAGTGTGTTTGCTCATTTGGAATTCAGTTTGCTCTTGGTTTCCAGCCGGCGTCTCCCCCTGAGCTGTGGGTGCCTACGTTGTGGGGATTGTGTCGTTCTTTTCAGCGTGCCCAGCGCTGTGACGAGGTTTCCAGAGGGAAGCTTTTCAATAAGTGTGTGTGGCTGGAGCGTGTGTCAACGGGCAGCTGGATACCAGGGCCAGCAGCCCTGAGAGCGTGTTCTGAATTGGATGTTGTAAAGGCTCTGAGCGGTGGATGCACTGCTCTCATTCCCTCCACAGTCCTTCTGCCTGGAGTAGGAAGGCCCATGAACATGAGAGCTATCAGGCACTGCATGCTTCTTTGAATGTATTGACAACGCTGTGAGCTAGATAACGGTGCTGTAGATGTGGAATAGGCGCAATGAGCTGGTGCAGTGGTTGGCAAACTTCTGTTCGTGAGCCACATGCAGTTCCCGAGCCACATGCGGCTTGCGAGCCATGGTTTGCTGCTCTGTCGATTAATGAGTTTGCTGACCACTGAGCTAGTGGGTCAGAAGAATCAGTAGTGGAATCCTGACAATATGCCCCACCCAGGCCTGTTGGCCTCCGAGTCTGCTTCCATTGTCATGGCCAGTACATCCAGTGCCCTTCATTCCCACGGTACCCGGATGGAGTGCTGACCCTTGGAGCGTCAGGGACTCTGGTGGCCTTACTGCATGGAGCCGGGCAGGCGTTCCCGGCACTGGGCCCCTGGCTGAGAGGCACTGTTGTGGGCCACAGGAGGGGTCCCTTTAAAATCCACACAGAGCGGCCCGTTTGCCAGGGCCCGCATCTCACGGCTTCTCTCTCCTTTGCCACCTCTGCCTTCCCAGGGTTCCGTGCTTCTCCAGGAGCAGGAGGAAATGGCCGTGCTCCAGGTGAGTGGAGTTTTGATTTGATCTCTTAAAGGTCTCTTCTCAGAGATTAGACACAGCATCTTCCTCTCCCTTGGGAAGGATGAAAGACGGGTGTTTGTTATGTGCCAGTAACTATAGTTTGTATGGGTTTTATTTTTGTTTTTGTCTTTAGCTTTTGTTTTTACTTTTGTATTTATCATTTTCATTTTACAAAAGTGCAGAAATTCATAGATATACATTTTTTTAAAATATGTTTTTATTGATTTCAGAGAGGAAGGGAGAGGGAGAGCGATACCAGTAGAAACATCAATGATGAGAGAGAATCATTGATCGGCTGCGTCCTACACGCCCCACAATGGGATTGAGCCCGCAATCCGGGCATGTGCCCTTGACCGGAATTGAACCTGGAACCCTTCAATCTTAAATCTGATGGTCTATCCACTGAGCCATACCGGCGAGGGCTAAAATATATATATATATATATATATATATTTTTTTTTTTTAATATATTTTATTGATTTTATACAGAGAGGAAGGGAGAGAGATAGAGAGTTAGAAACATCGATGAGAGAGAGTCATCGATCAGCTGCCTCTTGCACACCCCCTACTGGGGATGTGCCCGCAACCAAGGTACATGCCCTTGACCGGAATCGAACCCGGGACCCTTTAGTCCCCAAGCCGACGCTCTATCCATTGAGCCAAACCGGTCCCGGCAAAAATATTTTTTAAAACCACATTACTAGGAGGTGGGCGTGGCTGGGAAGAGGTCAATGATGGAAAAAGATGACATATGTAAGACTTTAAACAATGAAGAATATTATAAAAAGCCACATTACTACATAGCTAGGTCAGCTATTTCCCCATGCTATATTTTATATAATTACACAGCACATGTACAATTTTAAATCTTACGTTTTCACTTAATGTTAGCAGCTTTGTTGTGATTTGGCATTATTTTATCTACTTTTTTTAAAAAATATATTTTATTGATTTTTTTTTACAGAGAGGAAGGGAGAGGGATAGAGAGCAAGAAACATTGGTGAGAGAGAGACATCCATCAGCTGCCTCTTGCACACCCCCTACTGGGGATGTGCCCGCAACCAAGGTACATGCCTTTGCCCGGAATCGAACCCGGGACCTTTCAGTCCACAGGCCGACTCTCTATCCACTGAGCCAAACCGGTCCTGGCTATATATGACACTTTGTTTATCCTTTGGAAGAAAAGACAAAATTCTCCTTTTGAAGGACATTTGGGTTCTTTGGCAGCTTTCGATATACATAAAAGTCCTGTGAGCATTCTTGGGCAGGTCTTGTGTATATGTTTTCATGTCTCTTGGGTAAGCATCTAGAAGTGGAATGACACAGCTTGTAGGGTAGGTGAATGTAAGCAGTTACCCAAATAGGGGGTGCCATTTACAGCCCACCACAGCATCTGAGAGTTTCAGTTGCTCTACATCTTTGCCATAATTTGATGTAGATCTTTTTATTTCAGTCACTAGAGACCCAGTGCATGAAATTTGTGCATAGTAGGATCAGTGACTCAAGCAGGTTTGAAGCTCTGAAGAATGAAGTCATTCATTCAGGACTTGAGCTTAGTTTCCAGAAAACAAGGTGTTTGCGAAAGGCTCTGGGACTCAGTGGCTGCCAGCTGCCAATGGGGCCTTCCTTCGTTCCACGCCACCCCCTGGTGGTCAGCATATGTCATAGTGAGGGATTGAACTCTTGGTTGAACTCTCAAGGTTTCACTTTGCATATTAGGCTTTTATATATAGAGAGAGAGAGACTAGAGGCCTGGTGCATGAAAATTCATGCACTCAGAGAGGGGTCCCTCAGCCTGGCCTGTGCCCTCTCGCAGTCCAGGAGCTCCCAGGGGATGTCCAACTGACAGCTTAGGTCTGCTCCCCATGGGGAAGGGGTCTAAGCTGCAGTCTGGCCTCCCTCTGCAGGAGATGACCATGGTGGGCCTATCTGGGGATGGCAAGCAGCCAGACCCACCCCGAATCACCCCGCTGCTGCTGCTGCTGCCCATGGTCTATCTCTGCAGGTGAATGGGCAGATGATCAGGGGATGGCACCAGCTCTTACTACCCTACCGCTGATTGCTGCTGCCATTCTACCCCATCGCCATCCCCTCCCTCTGCCCGCTGGCACGTGCCTTGGCTGGCCCAGTACCACCTGCTCGCCAGCCCTGCCCCCTGCCAACCTGTCAGTCCACCGTTCGGTCAATTTGCATATTACACTTTTATTATATAGGATTCTAATGAATGGCATCTTACTATCACTGTAAATAAGCAATAAAAAAGAGAAATAGAAATTATTTAATATTAATAAAAGAGAGAAAATAGACTGGGGAAGAAAAAACAGCCTCATGGATCCATGGGACTATACTATAACATATCTAACATTCCTGTTGCCAGGGGTCTTAATCCAGCATCTACAAGGGTTCAGGAATCTTGAGAAGGTACTGCGTGTAAATTAATCAAGAGTCCAGAGACAAAACGTAATTTTGGAAGGCATTTTGGGGAGCCAGAGAAGACTTAGCTAAAGGAACTAAGTTCTTTCTTGTCTCAGGACCCCTTGCTCTTTATTAACACAATTTGTCCTAAGGCAAGTTAGATATACACATTAAAGGGTAAGGTTTGATCTACAGAATCCATTGTCAGATTGGGGAAACTGCCTACGGCTGTTCAGGTGTTTGGCCAGTAGGAGGCAATAACATGTAGCTTGAAATGCCCTCAGCTGTTTGGTAGCAAGCAATCATTTATGTATCCTTTTCAGGTTTGGGGAAATGCACTTAGCCATTTCCAAACAGGCAATAACATACATGATTCAGCCCTTGCGGAGTCCATCAACCTTTTGATGAAACTCTTGCATTTATGACATGCTGGAATTAGCTTCCGGCACCTGTCATCAGAGATCCAGGAGGAGAGGAGGAAGAGGGTGTGACTGAAGAACTATTTGAAGAAATATGGTGGAAAATTTTCCTAACTTCTAAGAGACATAAACCTTCTAAGATTCAATAAACTGGGTTAACTCCAAGTAGGGACTGATAAAAGGAAAGATAAAATCCACCAGAGTCTGTTGGGAGTAAATTAACAAGTTGGAACAATTTGATAGTACTAATCAAAACGTATATCCCCCACGATTGAAGAGTTACAGTTCCAGGATGCTTACGAGGAATACTCACAAATGACACCAAGTGAAATAAACAAGGATTGTTTTCAATTGCACAATTTTTCATATATGTTTTTATCAATTTTTTTTTGAGAGAGAAAGGAAATGAGAGTGTGAGAGAGAAGCATCAATCGGCTGCCTCCTGCAAGTCCCCTACTAGGGATTGAGCCCACAACCCATGCATGTGCCCTCACTAGAAACTGAACCCGAGACCTTCTGGTGTTCAACCAAAGAGGGTAAATTGCACACCCTTTGGACGGGGGAAATCAGTGTATGACATTGCCATGCTGGGTTGAGAAGAGGGGGAAGGTCCTTATAGTAGACTCAGGGCCGGCAGAATCCAGGACAACTACCCCCCCCCCCATCCCCTCTGCCCCTCAGGGCTGCCCTCTCCCCGTGGCCGCTGGTCATAAAGCCGAGGTTTCCTGTGTTCAGTGCGCAGGAGGCGGTGACTTTCCAGGACGTGGCTGTGGTCTTCACGGACGAGGAGCTGGGGCTGCTGGATGCTGCCCAGAGGAAGCTGTACCGGGACGTGACTCTGGAGAACTTCTGGAACCTGGTCTCCGTGGGTGAGGACGGGGCCCTGTGACAGGATGTCAGCTCCCAGGAGCATTTTGATTTCAAATGTTTAAGACTTTGGGACTCTTGAAATGTGCCCCAAACCTGGGATCTCAATTTCCCAAGTCCTATGAGATATCTTGTCTGTATCTTTCCTTTTTTTTTTTTTTTTCTCAAATTGCAGTTACAACATCTTGGTGATTTTTTGTTTTTGTTTTTGTTTTTTTTTAAAAATATATTTTATTGATTTTGTACAGAGAGGAAGGGAGAGAGATAGAGAATTAGAAACATCGATGAGAGAGTGTCATCAATCAGCTGCCTCTTGCACACCCCCTACTGGAGATATGCCCGCAACCAAGGTACATGCCCTTGACCGGAATCGAACCCGGGACCTTTCAGTCCCCAAGCCGACGCTCTATCCACTGAGCCAAACCGGTCTCGGCTTGGTGGGTTTTTAAAAATATATTTTTTATTGATTTCAGAGAGGAAAAGAGAGGGAGAGAGGGAGAGAAATAGCAATGATGATAGGGAATCATTGATCAGCTGCCTTCTGCACACCTCCTACTGGGGATTGAGCCTGCAACCCGGGCATGTGCCCTTGATCAGAATCAAACCCGGGACCTTCCAATCCACAGTCCAATGCTCTATCCATTGAGCCAGCTAGGGCTATTCTTAAACTTAGTAGCTTACAACAACAAGCATTTATTTATACTTCTGTGAGTCAGGAATCTGTTGGCAGCTTATCTGGATGATAAGAGTCAGAATCTCATAAACTTGTCAAGGAGTCCAGCAGAGCTTCAGGCCTTTGAAGATATAATGGAACTAAAGTTCTGGCTTCCAAGATGCACTCATTCTTATGATGGTTGGGAGAAGGCCTCAGTTCCTAGCCAGTGGGCCTCTCCATTGAGCCCCTGAGTGTCTTCCAAACATGGCAGTTAGTTTCCCCCCCTGGTTACACCCATGACAGTGGAAGGCAGAAACCACAATGTCTTTTATAACCCATCCTTGGAAGTGATATATTCTCACTTCTGCTGTATTCTATTGGCTTCACAGACCAATCCTGACACATTGTGAGAAGGGATTTGAAAGGATATAGACATCAGGAGGCAGAATCATTGGGGACCATCCTGTGTGCTTGGTACCAGGGCACCTTCTCATATGTATAATTACATATACATGGAAGAGAATATTAGCTGTTCACATTGATCATAAAATTCAGTGGCAACAATTATCTTAGGAATTTTACTCCCATAAGATATGGAAATGAGTTTTCTATTTTTTTCTAGTTCTTCACCAGTTGAATGTTATCTATCCTTTTTACTTTTGCTAAAAAGTTCCCTGCTCTGTAGCTATCTATTTCTAATTTTTATTTCATAGATAAGTCTTGTTATAGTTCCAAGTGAGTCTCCTTAACACTTAGTGGATAGGAGCCTACTCCTCACCTCTTTGTTTTCATAGGCATGAAAAAGCCAATGACTAAGTCCAAGCTGATCGAATATGGTCTCCTAGTGTGGTTGACTGGTGAAAATATTTTTATTTCTGAGTAAATATTCATTTGTCCTCATTTTCATCTCTGAATTCTTATCTTTTCAGGACACTGGAATCAAAATGAGATAAAAACTCTTCAGGAAGTTGAATTAAGGGACCTTTTTCATGAAGACTTTGTATGCTGGCCAATATGGGAACAAATTATGACTAAGTTAACCAGAAATCAAGACTTGATAATAAACCTACAAGGCAAGAAATCTGATTTGCCAGTCCAAGGCGATTCCTTCTGTCAGCTGTGGGCAACAGAATCCACTCAGGTTTCTGAAGATGAGAACTATGCAATAAAGGTTCAAGGGGAAGTTCAAAGTGACAAGAGTATAAAAAATCAAGATTTTCCAAGTAAGACCACCTGGAATTTCTGGAGAGAGGCACAGAACTATCAGAGTAGGTGTCAGCAGTTTGATGGGAAGTGTAAACTGTGTAAGTGTGATGGTTGTGATATTAAAAGGACCTCTCAGGATTATGATGATGATCAGGAAGTACATAAAGGTGAGAAGTCGTGTAGCCACAATAATTGTGGGAAATGTTTCATGAAGACTTCACGTCAGCATAATGGAATCCATGTAGGAGAGCAAAATTCTCACGAGAATGGACAAGGCTTCAGTTCTGGCCCCAATCTTGAACTTCATCAGCAGTTATACCGTGGAGCAAAATCTCATAAGTGTAGTGAGTGTGGGGGTGGCATCAGGTATAGCTTGCTGCTTTGCACTCATCAAAGTGTTCTCACAGAAGAGACATTCGGTAGGAATGGTGAGTGTGGTGAAGACTTCTGTCGAAGCTTACCTCTGCAAAGCCATCAGAGAGTCAACACAGGAGAGAAACCCTATAAATGTGCTGTGTGTGGGAAAGGCTTCAGTCGGAGTTCACATCTTAAAGTTCACCACCGAGTCCACGTTAGAGAGAAACCCTACACATGTGCTGTGTGTGAAAAGGGCTTCAGACTAAGTTCTCGGCTTCATGTCCATCAGCGAGTCCACACTGGAGAGAACCGGTACAAATGTGAGGCATGTGGCACAGGCTTCACTGGTAGTTCACATCTTCAAGAACATCAGCAAGTCCACTCTGGAGGCAAACCCTACAAATGCTCTGTGTGTAGTAAGAGCTTCAGCCAGTCCTCAAGTCTTCAAGCCCATCAGCGAATCCACACGGGAGAGAAACCCTACACATGCGCTGTGTGTGGTAAGAGCTTCAGTCAGAAATCACATCTGCAAGTTCATCAGCGAGTCCACACGGGAGAGAAACCCTACAAATGCGCTGTGTGTGGGAAAGGCTTCATGTGGAGCTCGTATCTTCATGTTCATGAGAGGATCCACACAGAAGAGAAACCTTACAAATGCGGGGTGTGTGGGAAGAGCTTCAGTCAGAGTTCACATCTTCAGGCCCATCAGCGAATCCACACGGGAGAGAAGCCGTACCAATGTGCTGTGTGTGGTAAGAGCTTCAGTCGGAGTTCGCATCTTCAAGGCCATCAGTGATTCCACACAGGAGAGAAACCCTATAGTTGTGCTGTGTGTGGGAAGAGCTTCAGTCAGACCTCAAGTCTTCAATACCATCAACGTGTCCACCGTGGTGAGAAACCCTACAAATGTGCTGTGTGTGGTAAAGGCTTCATGGTGACCTCAAGTCTTCATGTTCATCAGAGGACCCACACAGGAGAGAAACCCTACAAATGTAGCGTGTGTGGGAAGAGCTTTAGTCAGACCTCAAGTCTCCAGACTCATCAGCGAGTCCACACTGGAGAGAAACCCTACAAATGTGCTGTGTGTGTAAAGAGCTTCAGTCGGAGTTCATACCTTCAATCCCATCAGCGAGTCCACACTGGAGAGAAACACTACAAATGTACTGTGAGTGGTAAGAGCTTCAGCCATACCTCAAGTCTTCAAGACCATCAGCAAATCCACACTGTTGAGAATCCCTACAAATGTTAAGAGTGTGGGAAAGGCTTCATGTAGAGCCTGTATTTTCAGATTTATCCGAGGATCCACACAGGGGAGAATCCCTATAAATGTCACCTGTGAGACAGTACTTCAGTCTCACTAAATCTCGTCTTCAAGCTCATCACTAAGTCCACACTCGAGCAAAGCCATAAATATGTGAGACATGTGAGACATAGTTCATGTCTAAAAGAATTCCATTGAGTCCATACTGGACAGTAACCCTGCTAGTGTGCTGTGTGTGGTAAGAGCCTCAGTCAGACATCACATGTGCAGGTTCATCAGCAAGTCCACACAGGAGAGAAGCCATACAAATGTGAGTCTTGTGGTAAGGGCTTTAATCACCGTTCACATCTTCAAGGACATCGGCGAGTTTACACTGGAGAGAAACCCTACACGTGTGCTGTGCATGGGAAGGGCTTCAGTTGGAGTTCACTTCTTCAAGCCCATTGGTGAGTCCCCAGTGGAGTCAAAACCTACTGATGTGCCGTGTGTGGTAAGAACTTCAGTCAGACATCACATCTGCAAGTTCTTCAGTGAGGCCACACTGGAGAGAAACCCTGCAAGTGTGCTGGGTGTGGAAAAGGCTTCATGTGGGGATCTTACCTTCATATTCACCAGAGGATCCACACAGGACAGAAGCCCTATAATTGTGGCGTGTATAAGAGCTTCAGTCATTCCTCAAGTCAGACATCAAATCTGCAAGCGTATCAGAGAATCTACACAAAATGGAAGCTATAAAAATGTGAGACACGTCATAAAGGCTCTAATCACAGTTCACGTCTTCAAGAACATCAATGAGTCCACACAAAAGAGAAACCCTACAAATGTGCTGGTTGTGGTAAGAGTTTCCAGTTAGACCGCAGTCTCCAAACTCATCAGCAAGTCCAACTGCAGAGAAACACTACAAAGTTCTGTGTGTGCTGAGAGGTTCAGTCAGACTTCACTTCTGCAAGGTCCTCAGTGAGTTCTCAGTGGAGAGAAACCCTACAGAAGTGCTGTGTGTGAGAAAGGTGCTGTGTGGAGATCGTATCTTCATGTTCATCAGAGGATCCACACAGGACAGAGACCCTATAAATGTGACATGTGTGGTAAGAACTTCAGGCAGAACTCAAGTCTTCACGCTCATCAGGGACAAGATAGAAGTTATACAAATGTGAGATATGTTTCATAATTAGGTTTTTGTGTTTACATATAAAATTCCTTTCTTAATATTTCTTTTTAAAATATTTTTTTATTGATTTTAGAGAGAGGAAGAGAAAGGGATAGATAGAAACATCAATGAGAGAGAAACATTGATCGGCTGCCCCCTGCTCATGTGTTACTAAGAATCAAGCCCAAAACCCAGGTATGTGCCCTGATCAGGAATCAAATCAGCCGCCTCTTGTTGCTTAGGACAACACTTAATCAATTGAGCTGCACAGGCCCAGCTATATATATATATATATAAATTGATTTATATATATATATATATATATATATATATATATATATAAATATATATATAGCCAAAACCGGTTTGGCTCAATGGATAGAGCGTCGGCTTGGGGACTGAAGGGTCCCAGGTTCGATTCCCGGTCAAGGACATGTACCTTGGTTGCGGGCATATCCCCAGTAGGGGGTGTGCAAGAGGCAGCTGATCAATGACTCTCTCTCATCGATGTTTCTAGCTCTCTATCTCTCTCCCTTCCTCTCTGTACAAAATCAATAAAATATATTAAAAAATAAATAAATAAATATATATATAAATTTAGTTATATATATATAAATTGATTTCAGAGAGGAAGGTAGAGGGATAGATAGAAATATCAGTGATAAGAGAGAGTCATCAATTGCCTGCCTTCTGCTCACCATCCACTAGGGATGAAGCCCAAAATCTGGGCATGTGCCCTGAATAGGAATCAATCCGTGACCTCCTGGTTCATAAGTCAACACTCAGCCATGGAGCCACACCTGCTGGGCTTAATGTTTCTTTTTACTTAACTTTTTATAATAGCTTTTTAAAAAAGATTTTTAAAGTGATGCTATAAAAAGACTATTATTTATCATGCAGGTAGATGTCGTACACATTCAGTAATTATTAGCAGTTGGATTACATATACCTGTATAGGTTTTGAGAAAAGCCTACAGAACAAGTATTATTATTACTAATAGTAGTAGTAACATTAATTTGTAGGTATATAGGCCTTGTTGGTATCTCAGGATGGCTGTCTATTTCTGATGTTTGGGCTTTTCATTCTTGAAAAGTTTTTGATCTCCACTGTAGATAGAGGTAAGTGTCAGAGTCAGGGTCAGATGTCCGTTCGTGGTTAGGCACCTGATTAGGTAAGATCTCTTCCAACACTGTTGTAGAAAGTCTTTAGTTAATGTATTTTTAAAAAATATATATATTTTATTGGTTTTTTACAGAGAGGAGGAGAGAGGGATAGAGAGCTAGAAACGTCGATGAGAAAGAAACATCGACCAGCTGCCTCTTGCACACCCCCTACTGGGGATGTGCCTGCAACCAATGTACATGCCCTTGACCAGAATCGAACCTGGGACTTTTCAGTCTGCAGACCGACGCTCTACCACTGAGCCAAACTGGTTTTGGCTAGTTAATGTATTTTTAAAATCTCCAGGTTGTAAGTTATGGTCTTAGAAGTCTTCAGAGTTTTATAAATTTTTATCTAATTTAAAGATATGATCTCTTTGGAAACCTGTAATTTAGAGTAAGTCAGAGTCTTTTTTTATGGATTTTTCTAAAGATATATTTGTAAATGTATAAAATAAAATGACTGTAAATGATAAAACAGAATGGCGTGGTTATAAATTTGATTTCAATGCAATTGATAAAAAACAACACTTTCTTATAAGGTACAATATTCAAACTCAACAATTTTTTTGTAAGTAAGTTACACATGGCTTATTGGAAGTGTATATTGAGCATTGGAAGTAATTTATTTCCAATGTGTAGATCACAAATATCCAGAGTACTGCTGCCAGACACCCCATAGAGAACCACAGCACTTGGCTTGCCTGTGTCACTGACAGGACATCTGCTATCCCTGGGAGCTGCCTGTTTGAACTTGGCTTTAAATGTTTGCAAGTTTTCCCTAGGGCAGAGTGAAATATTTAGAATATCCATTTAAAAAATATTTTATTGATTTTTTACAGAGAGGAAGAGAGAGGGATAGAGAGTTAGAAACATCGATGAGAGATGAACATTGATCGGCTGCCTCGTGCACACCCCCTATTGGGAATGTGCCCGCAACCAAGGTACATGCCCTTGACCGGAATCGAACCCCGGACCTTTCAGTCTGCAGACCGACGCTCCACCACTGAGCCAAACCGGTTTCGGCAGAATATCCATTTTTTTTTAAATGTACATAAATAGGCCGAAACCGGTTTGGCTCAGTGGATAGAGAAAGGTCCCAGGTTCGATTCCGGTCAAGGGCATGTACTTTGGTTGCGGGCACATCTCCACTCGGGGGTGTCCAAGAGGCAGCTGGTAGATGTTTCTCTCACATCGATGTTTCTAACTATCCTTCTCTCTTCCTCTCTGTAAAATATCAAAATATTTTTTAAAAAATAATAAAATAAAATGTACATAAATAGGACATTATTACTGTTAGTATTAATTTTGATTTTGGAAAGCTTTCTGTGTAATTTTAAGTATATTAAATAGGCTGATTATTTTTAAAACTCTCTTTAAAAGGAGAGAGAATAACTGAGTGTCAGCCCATGAACCAGGAGGTCATGGGTTTGGTTCCCAGTCAGGGCACATGTTAGGTGGTGGGCCCGATCTTGAACTTCATCAGAATTTTCTTCTAGGAGCAGAACCCCATATGTGTAATGTGTGGGGAGACATTTAAAGCTCCCTTGTGCAAATTCATCAGAAAGTTAACACAGGAGAGAAACCTTACAAATCCACTAAGCCAAACCAGCTAGGCCTTTTGATTCTAGAATGTATATAGGCATTTAAAGGGCCAAGAATAGGAAAGAATCTAGCATAACTACACAACTGAAGGTGTTATGGTATCAAATGTCAAACCTATTTTAAAATTACAGTTATTAAAACAGTGGTAATGCACAATGGTGGCCATCAGACCAGTGAAGCAATAGAGTTCAGTTCTGGTAGCTCTCCTGGTATACAACAGAGGAGCTGCTGCAGTGCTAGTGAAGGAAAGATGATCACACCAATAAATGCCCAAGGGGAAAAGAAATGAACCTTGACTTCTATCTCACACCAAACACACAAATCAACCCATACAGATACTCGGCCTAAAAGTGCAAGTTGAAACAATAGTCAATATGGTATCACTGGATACATGTAACTCTTCAAATTTATTTTGTTTTTAAATCTTATTGTTGAGAGTATTACAAATGTCCCCCTTTTTCTCCCCATTACCCCCCTTCACACAGTTCTCACCTTACCCAGGCCTTCACCATCCTATTGTCTGTGTCCATAGGTAATACATATTTGCATAGAAGTTTTTTGGTTAATCTCTTCCCATTCTCCCCTCCCGCCCCCCTCTGAGATTCATCAGTCTGTTGCATGTTTCCATGCCTTTGGTTCTATTTTATTTATTAATTTACTTTGTTCATTAGATTCCTTTTTTTGGTTTATTTTGATTTTTAGATTCAATTGTCAATATTTATTCATTGCCATTTTGCAGTTCACATTTCTTCCTCCTCCTCTTCTTCTTCCTACTCCTCTGCTTAAAGAATATCCTTCAACATTTCATGTAATATTGCCTTGGTGATGATGAACTCCTATAGCTTTTTCTTGTCTGTGAAGTTCTTTATTTTGCCTTCAATTCTAAACGATAGCTTTACTATGGTAGAGTAATCTTGGCTCTAGATCCTTGCTTTTCATCACTTTGAATATTTCTTGCTACTCCCTGCCTGCCTGCAAAGTTTCTGTTGAGAAATTAATTCCTTGTATGTAACTAACTGCTTTTCTCTTGCTGCTTTTATGATTCTCTCTTTGTCTTGAACTCTTGGCATTTTAATTGTGATGTGTCTTGGTGTGGGCCTCTTTGGGTTCCTCTTGTTTGGTACTCTCTGCACTTCCTGGATTTGTAAGTCTATATTTTGTTCACCAGGTAGGGGAAGTTTTCTGTCATTGTTTCTTCACATAGGTTTTCAACATCTTGTTCTCTTTCCCTTCTGGCACCCCCATAATGTGAATGTTGGTATACTTGAAGTTGTCCCAGAGGCTCCTTACACTATCTTCATATTTTTGGATTCTGTTTTCCTTTTGCTCTTCTGATTGGGTGTTTTTTGCTTCCTCATATTCCAAATTGATGATTTGATTCTCAGAATTTTCTACCCTACTGTTGAATCCCTGCAGATTATTCTTTATTTTAGTTAATGTATGCTTAATTTCTGACTGATCCTTTTTCATGTCTTTAAATTTTCAAGATACTTGAAGGTCTCACTAAGTCCCTTGAAGCTCTCGTTAAGTTCTTTGAGTATCCTTATAATCAGTGTTTTGAACTCTGTATCTAGTTATGTTTCCATTTCACTTATTTTTTTCCCTAGATATATCTTCTGCTCTTCCATTTATGACATGTTTCTTTATATATATATATATATATATATATATATATATATATATTATTGATTTTTTACAGAGAGGAAGGGAGAGAGATAGCTAGAAACGTCGATGAGAGAGAAACATCGACCAGCTGCCTCTTGCACACCCCCTACTGGGGATGTGCCCACAACCAAGGTACATGCCCTTGACCGGAATCGAACCCGGGACCTTTCAGTCTGCAGACCGACGCTCTACCACTGAGCCAAACCAGTTTCAGCTGTGACATGTTTCTTTGTCTCTGCATTTTAGCTGCTTTCCTGTGTTTGTTTTTATAAGGTAGAACTGCTATGTCTCCTGGAATTGATAGAGTTGCCATGTGTAGTAGGTGTCCTGTAAGGCCCAGTGATTCAGCCTCCCCAGTCACTTGAGTTGGTTAAGCTAGGTGGGCCTCTGTGTGGGCTGTGTGCACAGTCTTGTTGCAGTTGAGGTTTGATTGCTGTTGGCATCATTTGGAGGAGTTGATCTCCAGGCCAACTGGCTGTGAGGACCAACTGTGACTACAGTCGAAGAACTGCTATGCAAGAGACACCCCTATGGAGCAGGACTTGCTTCGGTGGATCTTTGGTGTTCAATGAGTCTGCCCCTTGATTATGTCATTCATGGGTATGTAGCATTGTGGTTATAAAGAAGTTTCTTGGTTTAACTATATTGATGGGACTAACGAAGAAGCCAGAATGGAAAGACTACCAATCATTTACTTGAATCACCCCTATTTCCAAAAACTATGAAGAGGTTTGAGCAAATACTTATATTCTTTCACCTGAAAGATAATTCAAGAACATGTAACACAGATCATCGGACCTCTTTTGGATTACTTTATCTCAAAATTTAAATCTTTTCATATACCAAGCCGCTGCTATCACTCGAAGCAATGATTCCATGGAGAGATGCATCAGATTCAAGATGTATAATTTGGCAAAAATAATAAAATATGGAGTTTTAGTAAAGATTCTTTGTGAAAGTGAGAGTGGCTATGTTTGCAACTTCAAGACATATGAGGGTGAAGGCAAAAAGTTACAACAGACTACATTATCTGTCTTAGGGCCTTTTCTTGATTGTTGGCATCCCAGTTACCCAGATAATGACTAGCGTTTCCACAGCTGAACTAACACTAAAGAACAAAAGACTGGTCTGTGGAACAATAAGGGAGAACTGTGATTTGCCAAACTACGAAAAGAAAAGTAGCTGCATGGGCGATGTCTGGCTCAAAATAGCTCGTCCAGCAAGATGTGAATAAGCTTTTTAAGGCATCTTTCATTACTTAATTGTATTTTATTTCAAGTAATAGTTGATATTTTGATTATTGAGACTGTATGAAATTTGAAGAAATTTCGAATTATTCATATTCCCAGGATATAGATAACTGCTAACACTTTAGTGTGGGTTTTTTTTTTCTTCTTCAGGTTTTAGGTTTACTTACCTACATTTTACAAAACAGGTGTCATGCCCAGCTGGCATCACTCAGTGATAGAGCATTGACCTAAGAACCAAAAGGTCACATGTATGGGCTCAATCCCCAGTAGAGGGCGTGCAGGAGGCAATGATACTCTCATGATGTTTCTATTTCTCCCTCTCCTTTCCTCTCTGACATCAAAATATATATATATATATATAAATATATGTATATAGAACATGTCATAGGTCTTTTCCCCCCCTCCTTTGCTTTTTTACTTTGGAAATTTACCAGTATGGTCAAATGCTCTAAGAATAGGATAACATTCCACAGAACCATCACCGAGCTTTAACCCTCATGCTAATCTAGTTTCATCTAAACCTTCCACCTACCCCCTCACCCCCGTCAAGTTTGCAGAAAAAAAGGGAGAAGGTGACCACGCTCACCTAACAGTATAGAATTCAGGCTGACTCTGCTAAGGACTGACTATCCAAATACTGACTCCCCAAAAGAAAAAAGGCAGCTTGGAGGAAAGGGCTGCCCGCAGGAGACTGGGAAGTGTAGTCCACAGGATGAGAGGCAATCGCACTCCGGAAAAAAAGCTGCCTTTAAGGCACGCATACACAGGCATACAATACAGCTCTCTATGTTCGGAAGCATTTCGGCTCCAGGAAAACGGGGTTATGGCATTCGTTCCGGATCCGTAAACTGTGAAATACAATCCAGACTCTAGGTAGAGCAGCTGGCACTTCTGCCCCAGGAAGGCGACGAAACGGCCTGGGAATTCTGGGAAGTGTAGTCTGGGAACACCGTGGCTGGATGATTTCCGCTCTGGGAGGCTGAGGCTGCGGTCCAGCTCCCGTCGGGAATTCTGGGAAGTGTAGTCTGGGAACGCCGTAGCTGGATGATTTCCGCTCCGGGAGGCTGAGGCTGCGGTCCAGCTCCCGTCGGGAATTCTGGGAAGTGTAGTCCAGGAGGCCTCTGTGGGCAGAGTCATTTCCGCCCCAGGTACTCGAGGCCGCGGCCTTCCTGCCTCTCGGAAAGGTGAGCCCTCACCTCCCCGCGTGAGCCTCTCCCGCGCCCTCGCCGACCTCCCTGCGCTCGGCTGCGGGCCGGCGGGAGCAGAGCGGGCCGCCCGCCGCGGGGAGGACCGGAGCCGCCTGCGGCCGAGGGCGGGCTGTGTTCCCTTTGAATGAGCCCGCGGGGCGGCGGGCCGTTCGCGCCTCCCCGCCCGGGCGCCTGGCTGGGATGCAGGGCCTCCCGGGCTCCGTCCTTGCTCCGCACCGTTTCCCCGACCTCCGGCCGGCGCCGCCCCTGCCTAGCGAAATGACAACCTTAACGTCTCTGACTGCGTCTCCTCTTTAAGTTGGTGCTAGTGTGTCTGCCTTTGATGAGAGCGTCGAAGTGAAAGACCGAGAGCCTGTCTTTCGGGACCAGCCCGTTGTCATTTCTGGCGCCGAGCTCCCCCCGAACGCTGGTGTGAGCCCGGGATGGGGCCGGCGCCCCCTGGCCCCGCTCTCATCGCTCATCTCTCATCTCTCATCTCTCATCTCTCATCTCATCTCTGAAGGAAGCGGGCAGGACCCGGATTTCTTTTATTTTCTTTCTTTAAAAAAAATACTTTATTGATTTTTTACAGAGAGGAAGAGAGAGGGTTAGAGAGTTAGAAACGTAGATCAGCTGCCTCTTGCACACCCCCCACAGGGGATGTGCCCGCAACCAAGGTACATGCCCTTGACCAGAATCGAACCCTGGACCTTTCAGCCCGAAGGCCGATGCTCTAGCCACTGAGCCAAAACCGGTTTTGGCAGTACTCGGATTTCTAACTGTGCTTTTCACTTTAATGTTTTGGAGAGCGTCTCGCCTGGCTGTGGGCTGGGGTTTCCACTGCTCATGGGTT
Organism: Nyctalus aviator; assembly: GCA_036971965.1. Classification (NCBI taxonomy): domain Eukaryota; kingdom Metazoa; phylum Chordata; class Mammalia; order Chiroptera; family Vespertilionidae; genus Nyctalus; species Nyctalus aviator. Next base: position 10,603,118 of record CM072936.1, on the reverse strand, counting down.
AGGGGAGCTGACGACTCAGTTCTCATTTCTCCCCGCCCCTTTGCCGTCCTAGCCTGGACCCCTTCAAAAAAGGCTGCGGGGAGGAGGCCAGGACCCGTATGCACTGACATTTAATCCTTCACAAGAGCCCAGTGGGGCTCAGGGGTGCTGCTGTCCTTCTGTTAAAGAAGAGGAAACGGAGACACTGGAGCATAAGCTGTTTGTCCTAAATCACAGTGAGATGCTGAGCTGGGATTGGCGTTGAGGCAGTTCCCATCTGTTGTCTTAGTTCTTAACATGTTTAGTATCTGCTTGAGAAGGCATGTTTTGGATTTTTGTAGAGCGCCATGAAAGCTGTGTCTGTTTGCCCTGAGTTTTTTTTTTAATAACTTTTTTCTTTCCTTATCTGCAATTTAATTATACTTTATTTGAAATTATATTTATAGTTCAAATTCTGATTATAGAAATCATTGCACATTTTATTTATTTATTTATTTATTTATTTATAAATATATTTTATTGATCCTTCACAGAGAGGAAGGGAGAGGGACAGAAAGCTAGAAACATCGATGAGAGAGAAACATCGACCAGCTGCCTCCTGCACACCCCCCAATGGGTATGTGCCTACAACAACCAAGGCACACGCCCCAACCGGAACCGAACCCGGGACCCTCAAGTCTGCAGGGCGACGCCCCATCCACTGAGCCAAACCGGTCAGGGCATGATTGCACATTTTAAAGAATGAAAAAAATACACAAAGTATAAAGAAAAAGATTTAATTATTCAGGACCACAGGATACAGAGATATAATAGTAATACCTTAATGTTTTTCCTGTTCCATAGATTTTTGGATTTTTACAAAATATGTATAATAGGTGTTCCCTTTAAGTTTTTACCATGGAAATTTACAATCATAGCCAAATGTAATAATAAAATAATGAAATTCAACCCTGGCTAACATGCCAGTCTTATATCAACCCCTTCCCCTACAAATTATCATGTTTCGTTATTTTAAAGCAAATCCCCAACGTTGAGTCAGTATGGTAGTGATTGATTTATTGCCGTAATTGTTAAAAATGAATTATCATACTTTGTTTATGAAAGATGAAATAGAGAAGGGCCGGAGACCAGGATGGCAGGACACAGGCTTTATTGGAGGGAAGAGTACCTATGCCTGCTGCTTCCAGAGAGAGGGGCGGAATAGAGCAGGGCCAGGGTACAAGCACCTTTAAGGATAGGGGGCGGGGCTTAGGGCACTCAGCACACGCTGATTGGTGATTAGGGACCTAGGTATGGGGGGGCGTGGCTTAAGGTATTTGGCAAGTGCTGATTGGTGGTCTGGCTGCAGATGGGGTTTATATCTGTCCATCAACTGGAGGAAGGGAGGATCGATCAGTTTATACCCAAGGCAAGAAAAGACTGTGCTAGCAGCTACTCGAAAGGTGTTCAGTCTTTGCAGCTTGGAGAATGGTGCTTGAGAAGGTGAAGGGGCACAAGAGTGTCGTGGTGAGGAATCTTGTTTTCTCGGACCCAGTTGGACTTGTCTGTGTCTTGTGGCTCTTGGTTTCTTTTTTTAAATTAAAATATATTTTTATTGATTTCAGAGAGGAAGGAAGAGTGAAAGGGAGAGAGAAACGTCAATGATGAGAGAGGATCACTGATTGGCTGCCTTCTGCACGCCCCACACTGGGGATCAAGCCCGCAACCCAGGCACGTGCCCTTGACCGGGAATCAAACCTGGGACTTTTCAGTCCACGGGCCGATGCTCTGTCCACTGAGCCAAGCCAGCGAGGGCTCTTTGTTTCTTATTTCCCTCCTTCCACACACGGACAGCTCTTCTGTTGCTGGGGACGTGGCAGCACGAAGTACACGGTTGGCAAGGGTTGGCAGTTAGAGTAGGTTCTCAAAGGACAGCTGGCATGAAGGGTCTGCAGTTCAGCTGCTGAAATATCCTTTTTTTAAAAAAATGGTTCATGTCAGACTGAACCATTTTTTAAAAAAAGGAAACAGTACCCATTTTTTTGTCAATCACATTCTTTAAAAAAAAATTGTTAAATATATTTATTTTTTTAGAAAGAAGGGAAGGGAGAGGGCCAGAGAGATAGAAACATCTATCGGCTACCTCCTGCACACCCCCCCGGGGCTCAAACACACAACCTGGGCATGGGCCCTGGCCAGGAATCAGTCTGGTGACCCCTTGGTTCATGGGTTGCCACTCAGTCACGGAGTCACACCGCTGGTCAGAACCTTTTATTGATTGATTGATTGATTGATTGATTGATTTCAGAGGAAGGAGGAGAGAGAAACATCGATTTGCTGCCTCCCCTCCTGCACGCCTCCTACTGGGGATTGACCCACAGCCTGGGCATGGGCCCTGATCTGGAATTGAACCGGCGACCTTCTGGTTCATGGGATGATGCTCAGCCAACTGAGCCACACTGACCAGGCCAGATAGAACCTTTTGAGGCTCCATTTTTTTTTTTTCCTCATGAGTTGTTTTATTTTTTTTAATTAATTTTTTGTTGTTGAAAGTATTTCATATGTCTCCTTCCCCCCCCTCCATTAACCCCTTCTACCTCATCCCCACCCCTGCCCCACCTACTGTCTGTGTCCATGGCTTATGCATATACGCATACAAGTTCTTTGGTTGATCTCTTCTCACCTACCCTCCCCTGCCTTCCCTCTGAGGTTCAACGGTCTGTTCATGCTTCTGTGACTCTAGGTCTATTTTTGAAGGTGATCCATAAATGTTGGGTAAGTGAAAGCAGTTTGGATCATTAGATTCCACATATGAGTGAGATCATATGATACTTGTCTTTCTCTGACTGGCTTATTTCTCTTAGCATGATACTCTCCAGGTCCCTCCATGCTGTCTCAAAGGAAAAGAGATCCTTCTTTTTTACAGCTGCGTAGTATTCCCTGGTGTAAATGTGCCGCAGCTTTTTATCCACTCCTTTTCTGATGGGCACTTGGGATGTTTCCAGATCTTAGCTATTGTAAGTTGTGTTGCTATGAACATAGGGGTGTATGCATTCTTTCTGATTGGTGTTTTGGGTTTCTTAGGATATATTCCTAGAAGTGGGATCACTGGGCCAAATGGCAGTTCCATGTTGGATTTTTCAAGGAAACGCCATTCTGTTTTCCATAATGGCTGCACCAGTCTGCATTCCCACCAGCAGTGCACTAGGGCTCCCTTCTCTCCACATTTGAGGCTGTATTCTTTCAGTAGGATGTCTTTGAAATTCATCCAAGTTGTATGTATTATTACTTCATTTGTTTTTATTACTGGTTAATATAGTAATTACTAGAGGCCTGGTGCATAAAATTGGTGCACGGGGGAGAGGGGATGTTCCTCAGCTCGACCTGGGCCCTCTCGCAGTCCAGGAGCCCTTGGGGGGGGGAGCGGGCCTAAGCTGGCAGTTGGACATCCTTAGCACTGCCTCAGAGGCTCCCTCCACCACTGCTGCACTCACCAGCCATGAACCCAACTGCCCACCAGGGGGCAGCTCCAGTGTTGAGCATCTGCCCTCTGATGATCACTGCCTGTCATAGTGACCGGTCAATTTGCATATTAGCCTTTTATTATATAGGATGGACGTACAATGTTTATCCATTCACCCATTGAAAGCTATTTGTGTTGTATCCACGTTTTGGCAGTAATGAATAGGCTGCTGTAAACATATGTGTACAAGTTCTTACGCTTATTTCCCCAAAATACATAATCGGGAATGGGATTGCTGGGTAATATGGGTAGTGCATGTTTAACTTTTTAAAAAACAGCCAGACCATGTAATGACTTTTGAGAGTTCCAGTTGCTCCACATCCTTGTCAGCAGTTATTGTCTTTTTTAATTTTAGACATTCTAATAGGTGTGTATTGGTATCTCATTATAATGTCCATTTCCCTAATGACTAATGATGTCCATCAGATATATTTTCTCTTCAGTTTTTTTGCCAATATTCCTAGCTGTAAAAACTGTCCCAATATCTCGGGTTATGAGGATTAAATGAGGCATTTCCTCTAAAGCACAGGATTTGGTTCTTCTCACCACCTTTCTGCTTCCTCCTTTGCCCAGGTGCCCTCTGATCCGCAGTCTGTTGGAGTACTCTGATTAGCTCTTAGTAGCCAGTACAGCTCTGTCATCCTCCGGGGCTAAGATCAAGCCACATTTTCCCCACTGAGCCCATTCCAGCCCCTCCCTTATCCAGCCTGGGTTCGAGGGCCCCCCTTCCATGTTCTCCCAAAGGACCCTACTTTAAACTCCCCTCTGCCATCGATCAGTGTGTGGTATAATTGCTAATTATCTAATTGTTCTCTCACCCTAGGCTCTGGATCTGGGATTTATATCCCTTTTAGAAGGTGATCCATAAATGTTGGGTAAGTGAAAGAAAACAACTCTTTTGTTGCTAATTGTGTGGCCAAGTTAATATGTGTTCTTAGTAGTTATGCATACGTTTTGTGGCTTCTATAGCAGGGCCTTGTGGGCAGGGACTGGGAGGGGGTGGTGCTCTGCTAGAGAAGCATAAAACCTCCTTCAGTGGGGCTAAAAGGCTCTGCCTTGCCCGGCCAGCGTGGCTCAGTAATTGAGTGACAACCTACCAACCAGGAGGCCACAGTTCGATTCCCAGTCAGGGCACATGCCCAGGTTTTGGGTTTGATCCCCAGTGTGGGACATGCAGGAGGCAGCCAATCACTGAGTCTCTCTCATCGTTGATGTTTCTGTCTCTGTCTCTCCCTTCTTCTCTGAAATCAAGAAAAAATAAAAATAATAGAAACAAATAAAAGGCTCTGCCTTATTTGTAGCCCCCCTTTTTTTTTTAGCTCTTTGTTTTTAGATCTTGTCATTGCCTGGGAACCGTAAATAAAGTAAATATCTGTTGAGAACATTGAATTATTTTGAGGAAGAACCCAAGAAATTTAACTCCTTCCAGGGGTTGAGCGCTGAGCCAACACTTTTCAGAGATGAAAAATGTCATAGCATCAAGGACTTTTTACATCTTTCGTGATATCCTTGTGGGAAGAGGGGGTACTATCTGAGCCTCTTCCTGCGTTAGGAAGTATATTCACCAGCCACTAAATCTCTTAAAGGATGGTCTCAGTGTTTAAACATATGTTATTACTCAGGCCACAAACCAAATTATTAAGTAAGAAGCCAAATCCCTGCCACCTAGATGTCTTACAAGACACAATTGCAAGGACAGCTTTATGATGCAGAGTAGTATCTGCTTTTCGGCAGCTACAGGAAAACAGGAGACATTGGCATGTTTTCCTCCATGGCTGAGATCCTCCACTCACGCATATGTTCCTATCGACAGTCATCATGTTGGTGCCATTATCCTAATATCATGGATCACAGACATGAAGCATAGAGCGGTTTATTAATTTAACCATTATTTAAATATCCGTGGCAGTGTCAATACATAGTAAATGTAAAGCCAATATACAGCAATGTCAGATCTAAAGAGGAATTGGCAACAAGAGTCCATTTTTGTTGTTGAAAATATCCACTGGAGGATATTTTCCCCATTTTAGAGAGAGTGAAAGGAAGAGGGGAAAGAGAAACATCCATGTGAGAGCCTCATTAATTGGTTTTCTCCTGCACCTGTCCAACCAGGGTGTGGAACCAGCAGCCCAGGTACGTGTCCTTGATCAGAATCGAACCCGAGACCCTTAAGTTCTTGGGCTGATGCTCTAACCATTGGGAAATGCTGTCTAGGGCAATAGAGTCCACTTTTTATTTTTTTTTATTAATATATTTTTATTGACTTTAGAGAGGAAGGGAGAGGGAGAGGGAGAGAGAAACATCAAAGATGAGAGAGAATCATTGATCAGCTGCCTCCTGCGTGCCCGCCACTGGGGACCAAGCCGGCAGCCTGGGCCTGTGCCTGCCTACAGTAGAATCATGACCTCCTGGTTGCAGGTCAGGGCTCTACCCTTGAGCCACACCGGCCGGGGCAGAGTCCACTTTTAACCAGTACATCCCTCCACTTCTCCTTTCCCACATCTCTCAGGATCAGAAAGAATACCTCAGGAGCCACAGGCTGTCTCATGCCCTCAGGCATCCTTCTGAATAGCTAATGGTAGCTGGAATCCAGCACACTCTGCCTGCTGAGGTGCATGTGGCAGCGTCTGCCTGGGGGGAGGGACAGCCTTTCCCAGTTTGCACAAAGATCTATTTCCCTTTCTCCCATGGCTTCTTTCTTACCTTGTTCTGCCTTCTCCTAGGAAAAGAAGGAGAAAATGACCAAGTTCCAGGTGAGTGGCATTTTTATTTCTGTCACTTAGCAGGTTATTTCATTTCTCTGTCTGTGGATACCTTTTTCTCTTCCTTGATCAGTATAAAGAATGACACTAGATATTTAATACCATTTATAAGGCATGCTTTTTTGTTTCATTTGAAAATTTTCTTAATCACTTTATTTCACAAATAATAGTATAAAAAAGGCTAGCAATTAAGAAAAAAGAAAAGAAAAATCCACAAACTATTACCCGGCTTACAAATCATCTTCCCTCACCCCCGCCACAGCCATTCTGTATGTACATTCATAACTGTACTTGAAATAATAGATACAATTTTGAATAGAGTTTTTGTTTTCATTTAAAATTATAGCACATAATTTTGGTCATCCAGTATTACTTCAATGAATGTCCCCCGTCCTCCCTCCCCCCCGCGCTCTTTAACTATTTCCCATTCACAAATTTTTAAGTTCTTGAGGATTCCTGCAGTTTTCCACAGCAGTATCAGTTTTCTACACATAATCCTCACTAAAAAAAAAGTAATTCTGAGAGAATTCTAATATAATTTGTCCTTATGTTTCAGGGACTTAAAACTAAAAAGCATAGATTGTATGTGGGTGTGTGTGTGTGTGTGTTTTGTCCCTGAAGTAGTTTGTAAAGAGATTACCTAAAAATGGTTTTGTCCCACAGGATCACACTGAATGAAGCTGACCTCAGAAAAAAATAGTGTTAGATGTTTTCGTACAAAAGGAGCTAGCTAGATCCTTTCCCCCCGGGAAGGACCTGAGGCTCTCTCTGTGTATGTCTGCTTGCATGCCTTTATGTGTTTCATCATTCATATGTTAATTTATTTTATTAGAGTAATATAGGTACTTAATTTAAAGACTTTAGTCATAGTATAGGATGTAGGTACTTTCCACCTGCATTGACGAGGACTTGGAGTCGTCTGTGCTGTTATCATGAACATAGAGGTTCATGTATGTTCAGGTCCTCCTCGGGTTCTTACAGAAGATAAGCATCCGGCCCACCCCAAAGCCTTTCTCATCCGGACCAAGAGTATCAGACATACTGATTGGCGTAAAGAGAAGCGGAAACTTAAAACCACCCACAGTTCTCATTCAGAGACCAAGACCTGAATTTGTGCTGTTTGGAGCTCCAGCCAGAAATGCAGAATTGAACAGGTCTCTGTTGGAAAAATTTAACTTTCCTGCCCTGGCCAGGGGCCCATCTGTTTGGAGTGCCGTCCCGCAGGTTTGCTTCCTGGTCAGGGCACATACCTGGGTGGTGGGTTCATCCCCTGTCAGGGCACACAGGAAGGCAACCGATTACTATTTCTCATGTCGATGTTTCTTTCTCCCTGTCTCTCCATCCCACTCTCTAAAAATCAACAAAAACATCCTTGAGTGAAAATTAAAGAAAACAGATCTTTAAGTTGCCCTGTAGCAAAAAGTTACAAGACAAATAGCAAAATAAAGTGAAAAATATTTATAGCAAACATGGACAAAAAGGCCTTAATGGCCCCAAAATTAGCATTGTTACAAAACAAGAACTAGAGATGACCGGCAAATAAATGAAAAGAGAATGATCTTCATTACTAATCAATTTTGTGAAAATGTTATGAAATGACTGCTTCTTACTTCCCAAATTCACTTCTGATATTATCAAAGAATTTTCTGTTTTTAAGTATTCATGGCCAGTGTTGGCAGGGTATAGAGGTTTAGGAATTTACATTCTTTTGGAAAAAGAATAAATTGAAAAAAAACCTTTAAAAAAATTTTTTTAAATTGATTTCAGAGAGGAAGGGAGACGGAGAGAGAGAGAAACTTCAATGATGAGAGAGAGTCTGAGCCCACAACCCGGGCATGTGCCCCCAACTGGAATCGAACCCAGGACCCTTCAGTCTGCAGGCTGACACTCTATCCACTGAGCCAAACCAGCCAGGGGTGGAAAAACCTTTTTGAAGAAAAAAACCTGCTGTTTAAGATTTTAAAACTTTAAAGATGATTCTTCAAATTACCAATTTCTACTTTTTGGGATTTATTTTAAGGAGATAATCAACAGATTTCCAGGGACTGAGTTCTCTGTGAAAGGGTCTTTTTGCAAATTGGCTGTAATAATCTAAAACTAAAGTTAGCATGCATTATTAGTATATATCAGTATATTCTAGACCATCAATTCCTTGAATGGCAATGCAGCCCTGAAATGGGATGACAGCAATCACAATAATAACTGACACTTATTGGGTTTTACTGTGTGCCACACACTGTTCCTAAGGCCTTTGCCTGTAGTCACTCATGTTATTGCCGGTGCCCTGAGGTACAGGCATCAGAAGCACATGAAGAGCTTGTCTGAGGCCACACAGCCAGCATCACGTTCCAGCCACAGCCCCATGACACTGCACACTCCTGATGGCTCAGAGTTTGGTCTGTATACTTAAACCATCAGGCGGCTGGTGCCTGTAAGTTAACAACTAAGTGGAGAACTAAATCTTTTCTGGAGCATTACTGATAAAATTTAAAATATTAGCAACTCACTAAACTGATCTCATGACAAACGGGGCAGGGCCACAATGTGCTCATTTATAGCTCAGAGGATAAACATTTTGCCTTTGTCACACAGGGAGTATTAGGACTTTTAGCTGCAACAATGTCACAATTATTAGGTGATATTATTGGTAAAATTTCAAATGTTAGCTCATGGCCCTAGCCGGACTGGCTCAGTGGATAGAGCGTTGGCCTGCAGACTGAAGGGTCCTGGGATAGATTCCGGTCAAGGGCAAATGCCTCGGCTGTAGGCTCCCACCCCTGGCTGGGGGCACAGGGAAAGCAAACAGTTGATGTGTTTCTCTCACATCGGTGTTTCTCTCTCTCTCCTTCTCCCTTTCACTCTAAAAATCAATGGAAAATGTATTCTCAGGTGAAGATTTTAAAGAATAATTTAAAATAAATGAATGAAATATTCGCTCGTGATGCAGCAAAGTTCCAGGGACTTCCCTAGAGCTGTGCTATAAAAGGCAGCAATTTTAAGGATTAGGATTTCCTTTCTCGTAGCCCTTTTGATGGATGGAATTAGCCGTGTGGAAGGCAAATAGAAAGCAGCTCCTTAAACGTGGCTCAGGTGCCTCAGAGGCCAGAACACTTTCCCGTACTTAGACTCTCTCACTGCTGCTCTTCTTCCATAAACATAGTCTGTGTGTTTGGTGCCGCAGGAGGCGGTGACCTTCCAGGACGTGGCTGTGGTCTTCACGGAGGCGGAGCTGGGGCTGCTGGACGCTGCCCAGAGGAAGCTGTACCGGGACGTGACGCTGGAGAACTTCCAGAACCTGGTGTCCGTGGGTGAGGACGGGGCGCTGTGTACAGTCCGTGTCAGCTCCTGGGTGTCTGTGTGCTTAGCCGCTTAAAGCTCAGGGAGTCCTGCCGCCGTCCTCTGAGTCCTAATGACCCCGTGTGACCAAGGCAAGCTTTCCTGTCCTCTGCAGGGCCAGTGAGACATGGTGGCCCTGGTGTGCCGTGAGGTCAGCTTAGTGGGCTGCTCCAGCGGCTCGTTTCTCAGGATGTCAGTCACGTGTATTAACTGGACTTTTCCGGGGTATTTTGTTTCTCACTTGAACAGTGTAAGTAATTCAAAGTTTCAATACATTTCCAAAAGTAAAAATAGGAAATAAGAACACCCACTTAGCTTTTACCCAGATCCGCCTGAAATAACATTGTACACCTTGGCTTTATCATGTGTGCTCAGATTCTTTATCTTTTATGGTTTATGAATATACATGTAAATGTATGTCTGTTCATAACATTTTTTTCCTGAGCCATTGGTGGGTAACTCACATACTCCAGTTCCCTTTACCTCCAAATACTTCAGTGTACGTGTAGAGTTTGGGAGTCCCCAAGACTACACTCTCTCAGACACCAACTGCAAGTTCAGGGCTCTCCGGTAATACCCGAGGCTTGGTGGGTATCTGGAAAGCCCCTCAGAGCCCACTGACCGCTGTTACACTCCTGGTTACGGTTTGGAAAGGAAATAGCCAGCCAAGGGGGGCGATGCACGGGGCAGAGGCCAGGAGGGTCTCCGGCTCAGGCCCCCAGGCGTCCTCCCCCAGGGGAGCCGTGGGCAGCACTGACTGCCCAGCGAAGTGTTGGACAGCACACACGGTGTAGTACACCCGGGCCTGGGTTCCCCAGTGTCCTGGGGGCGTGGTCAGGTATATGTGGTGGGACACCTGTGTGGCTGCTTAGTTTCCAGCCCCTCTGGAAATCAGGCTGATAGCACGTGGCCCAAACCCACCATCAGTCACATTGTTAAGCTAGCTGGTCTGGCCTACGGCCGCTGGTTGAGAAAGACACTGTTGCCGGGACCAGTTTGGCTCAATAATAGAGTGTCGGCTTGGGGACTGAAGGGTCCCGGGTTCGATTCCGGTCAAGGGCATGTACCTTGGTTGTGGGCATATCCCCAGTAGGGGGTGGGCAAGAGGCAGCTGATCGATGACTCTCTCTCATCGATGTTTCTAGCTTTCTATCCCTCTGCCTTCCTCTCTGTACAAAATCAATAAAAATATATTTAAAAAAAAATAAAAATAAATAAATCCTATATAATGTATGACATACCCCAATCGGTATGTTATCCTTAAAAAAAAATTAAAAAAAAATAGAAAGACACTGTCATTGAGTAGGACATTCCGAGGGCTTCGAGACCACTCCCGAGAGCTGAGGGCAAAGACCACCCTTCGCTTTAGGCAGGGTTAATTCTTCGCCGAACAGTATATTCTGAGGAAGTAAGATTTTCCTACATATCCCAGTGCAGATAGAATACTTTTATCCATTCTATCATGTATGCTCTTAATTTTATGAACAGAGCCCATTCTCATAGCATTTTATTCTCTTTCCAGAGCAAGATCTAGTCTAGGATCTAGTCACGCTGTCATGGCTCTTTGACCTCCTCTAATTAAGAACCTTTCCACAGCATTTCTTTATTTTTTATGGTAGGGACGTTTTTGAAGAACTTTGTTACCTGTTCCCCAATTCTGATAGAACCTTCCTAGTCTTTCCTCCTAATAAGATCCAGTGATCCTCGCTGGCTGGCCCTCTGTGTTGGGAGCCGTGTGTCCTTTTGAGGCATCACCTCCAGAGGCACACTCCCATCCTATGAGGGCGATTTTAATTCGATCGTCGTCAAGACACTGTCCAGTTTCTCCACAATAAAGTCACTGCTGTTTTCCTCTTGCAATCATAGGCAACATTTTAAAAAATATATATTTTATTGATTTTTTTTTTACAGAGAGGAAGGGAGCAGGAGAGAGAGTTAGGAACATTGATGAGAGAGAAACATCGACCAGCTGCCTCCTGCACACCCCCCACCGGGGATGTGCCCACAACCAAGGTACATGCCCTTGACCGGAATCGAACCTGGGACCCTTGAGTCCGCAGGCCAACGCTGTGTACACTGAGCCAAACCGGTTAGGGCCAAAGGCAACATTTTTTAAGACCACACTAATATTTAGCATCCAATGATGATTCTTGCCTTCTTCAGTCTTTACACGATAGTTACAAAATGATGATGTTCTGGCTTAGCACTTCCCTCATATTTAGCAGAACTTGATGTTCTACACCTGGCAGGACCCTCCGTTCATTTATTTGTTATTTTAGGGGTTTGTGAAATGTTTTTTAATATGACATAATTTACTGCTATAATTGTTTTGGTGCTAAAATTGTCCCAAACCTGGCCAACCTTTTAAGTGGACTCCTGTGCCCTTGCAATATGGCCCGTTTTCTTATAACACTTTCTTCTGTTATGCTTATCTTTTCCTTTGTCCCAGCTCTGGAATCAACCACTTATTTTATTAGAGAACGGTATTTAACACCAAGGTCTGGATGTTAAGAATTGTCATTGTCATTGTCATTTTGTTTCTTGGTATCAGGGGATAGAGCCAGGAGGTTGGGAGTGGGGGTGTATGTGCATGCACACACATGTTCATATACATAACATACAAACTACATGTGAATATGTACATATGAGTAGATGTTCAGTTGTATTAAAAATAAGACATTGATTTAAATGTACCTGAAATACCATTTCTGACCCATGAGATTGGCAAAAAAATTAAAACATTTTTTGGGCAAAGCTGTGGGAAATAAAACAACTTTCATACATTCAAAATAGAAATACAAAATGATACAGCCACAAATGAGGGGAATTTGACAGTATATAACAAAACTGTCCGTTAGTGATTAGAATCCTAGCAATGGTTAGAACCTGTGCTCAGAAAGGCTGCGGGTTTCATTTCCTATCAAGGCCACATGCCTGGGTACAGATTTACTCCCTAGCACAATGAATGCAGGAAACAACAATTCAATGTGCCTCTCTCACATTGATCTCTCTTTCTCTCTTTTTTTCTCTCTCTCCTCCTCCTCCCTCCCTGCCACTCTAAAACAAAATCAATGGAAAAAAATACCCTCTTGCTTGTATTAACAAAACAAACAAGAAAATAACAAAAAACTATGTATTAACCCTTTTCTAGCAATTCACTTCTAGAAATTTTTCCTAAAGAGAGCAAAGTACAAAAGACCATTAGTAACATACTATAATTTCTTTTTTTTTTAATTTATTTTTAATTTATTTGGGAAAGGGAGAAAGAAAACATCTCCTGCACACCCCACTGGGGATCATGCCTACAACTCTGGCATGTGCCTTGTCTGGGAATTGAACCTTGACCTCCTGGTTCATAGGTTGACACTCAACCACTGAGCCACTGTGGCTGGACATGTACTGTAATTTCTGTAAAGAAGAAGAAATAACTAAATATATATATCTCTGCTTATCTTCATAAGAAGAAACACAAAAGGATTAATTGAAAAATAAAGTTTTTATAGGGCTGGGTTGGGGTGAGTAACAGTGGGAAAGGAATGTGGAAGAGTCACACCTCTTTGAGTATAGCTTCTTGTCTAGTTTGGACTTTAGAAAACATGTTAGTTCAACACATTATAAAAATTAAATTAGAATGCAAAGGGATGATAATCAACTAAAATAAAAATGAAACAAATGAATTCAGTTTTATTTGAAATTAATACCATAACCAGATTGAAGAGAAAAGAAAGAACTCATGGAAGTAGCTAAGAGAACACAATATATTACTACACTGAGTGGCCAGATTATTATGATCTCAGAACGCATAATAATCTGACCACTCAGTATATATCCTATATAATAAAATGCTAATATGCAAATTGTTCCCTAGATCAGGAGTTCGACCAGCAGGCAGGCCAGCCACCCACCCATGTCCTCGCCCCCTGGCTGGGCCAGCCAGACCCACCCAAGCATGAATTCATGCACCGGACCTATATATGTATTGAGTGGCCAGATTATTATGTGTTCAGAGATCATCATAATCTGGCCACTCAGTGTATATACCCTTAGTTTTAGGTACAGTGAGAGGGGGAGCAGAGAATGAATTACAATCCTGAATATTTTCCAATGGGTCTGTTTTTGTAGTGATATATGGAAGAAACAGTTCTGAAACTTTTACATTTATTTATTTATTTAGAGGCAGGAAGCAGTGGGGGGAGATATTTGTCATCCTACTTATTTATGCATTCATTAGTTGATTCTTATATGTGTCCTGACCTGGGAAAGGAACCCCACAACCTTTGGTCAATGGGGAAGACACTAACCAACTGAGCTGAAACTATTCTAGATGTAGCACAGGTGCCAGGCAGTTCAGGGGAGAGGTGCAGTCTTTTCAGCAGGTGGAGCAGAAACCTTGGACGCCTATATGCATCTATTTGCATGTTTTCCACCTCACCAAAAAAAAAATAAATAAATAAAATAAACTCAAAATAGATAAGAGATCTACTGTAAATCTAAAACTATGAAACTTCTAAAGCAGTGGTTCTCAACCTTCCTAATGCTGCGACCCTTTAATACAGTTCCTCATGTTGTGGTGACCCCAACGATAAAATTATTCCCGTTGCTACTTCATAACTCGAATTTTGCTACTGTTATGAATCATAATGCAAATATCTGTGTTTTCAGATGGTCTTAGGCGACCCCTGTGAAAGGGTTGTTCAACCCCCAAAGGGGTCGCAACCCACAGGTTGAGAACCGCTGTTCTAGAAGGAAACAGGAAAAAAATCTTCGTGACCTTCAAGAGTTCTTAGATGGGACACCAAAAGCATGATTCAGAAAAGAAAATGAGGAGAAAACCAAGATGGTGACGTAGGTAAAAACTACCCTGCCTCCTTGCACAACAATTTCAAAACTACAACTAAAAGGCAAAACGTCTGTCACCCAGAACCACGGGAAAGCTGGCTGACAGAGAAAAGAGCACAAGCGCTGAAAAGCCTAGGTACGGAGGCACGTGGATCAGGCTGGTGGTGGGCGACTGGGCGCCCCGCTTTTTTCAAACCCGAAGGGAAACAAGCTCCTGATCCCTTTGAAATCCAGTGTCTGGGGTCACGTAGGGGACCCAGATGCCTATGGGGAGAAGCTGGTCTGTCGGCCGTCAGGCCCGAAAGTGAGGGTGACTTTTTAGCAGAGGTGCTCACAGCAATCATTGTTTACTGCGCTTGGAAACACGGCAAGAGAAGCAATAAGAGAAGAGAATCCAGAAAGTTGAAGAGAGTGTAAGAAGCCTCTGGGACAACTTCAAGCAAACCAACATCGGAATTATGGGGGTGCTGGAAGAAGAGAGAGAGCAAGACACTGAAAACCTATTTGAAGAAATAATGTCACCTGGTGAAAGAAATAGACTTACAAGACCAGAAAGTGCACAGAACCCCAAACTAAAGGAATCCAAAGAGGACCACACCAAGACACATCATAATTAAAATGCCAAGAGCAAAAGACAAAGAGAATCTTACAAGCAGCAAGAGAACAGTTAATTACCTACAAGGGAGCACCCATACGATTATCAGTTGATTTCTCAACAGAAACTATGCAGGCCAGAAGGGAGTGGCAAGAAATATTCGAAGTGCTGGATAGCAAGAACCTATAACCAAGAGTACTCAGCAAAGTTATCATTCAGAATTGAAGGGCAGATAAAGAGCTTCACAGATCAGAAAAAGCTAAAGGAGTACATCACCACCAACCCAGTATTAGTGAAATGCTAAAAGGTGTTTTTTAAAAAGAGGAAAAAGAAGAAAAAAGTAAAGATAAAAATTATGAACAACAAATACATTTCTATCAACAAGTGAATCTAAAAGTCAAGTGAATTAAAAATCTGAGGAACAGAATAAACTGGTGAATATAATAAAATCAGGGGCATAGAAAGGGAGGGGATTGATAATTCTCGGGGAAGGGGTGTCCGTGTGAGGAGTATGGACAAAAATCATACACCGATGGATAAGGACAGCGGGGGAGGGGAGGGTGAAGGAAGGGCAGAGGGTGGGGTGAGGACCGGGTGGCGGGGAGTTATCGGGGGAAGGGGGAAAGGAGAAACAATTGTAATAATCTGAACAATAAAGATTTATTTTTTTAAAAAAGATAAATTGGACTTCAAAATTTAAAAATTGTGCTCTCCTTTCCTTTTTATAGGGACTCAGCTCTTCAAACCAGACCTTATATTCCAGCTGGAGAGAGAAGAAAAGCGTTTGCTGGTGGAGACAGAAACCCAGAGAGATGGGTGTTCAGGTGAGAACTGCCCAGCAATAACCCAGCAGCTTGTCAGAGCATATCACCTCTGAGGGCTTTCCACTTCCCACGGGGCGGGATCTAAAGTACTTCCTGTGGCGTCAGGCCGTCAGATTTCCGTGCCCTCACACCCTCTCGCTTTCCTGTCTTCCCACTGTCACTTGTCTGTGTTCATTCTGTCCCAGCCGCCCACTGCTGCCCCTCAGACCCATCATATGTGCTCTGCTTCCGGTTCCTTGTTTTGGTTTTCTCTCTGCCTTCAGGGAATGAATTGGTTCATAGACACATTGTCTTCACTGTCACCCGTCCTCCCTGAGATAGCCAGCTAGTGGGTATAGAATAAATCAGTGTAATCAAAGGACACTCCAGAATGCTATTTTGTCATCTGACGAATGCTAGTCCTAATTCTGTTTAGGTGTCCTTGAATATTCACAGATGGGTAGCCATTATTCCTAAAAGAGTAAGAATCACTAATCAACTAGAATAAGTATTGAACATGATCAATGCTAACCTTGTAACTGAGCTTCCCATGCAACAATTGCATGTGAGACAGTTTTGCGTTGGCGATAACTTCCTTATTCACATGCCCAGCTCTTCATCTTCCCATCCTATTCCGCTGCCCCTCCCACTTTCCAATCCCTCTATAGTCTCTGCATGTAACTAACATTTGGAAGTAGACCTTTCAAGTTTGACATTGATGTGAGCACAAACATCCTGGTAATGTTTCTTCTACTCTGATCTCCTTTCTGTCCCAAGCTGAATGTCATTCCCTGCAGTGAGAAAGAGAAAGAGCTGCGTTTCTCTGCTCCTGCTCCACATAACCTTGTTTTTGTTTTCATAACATTATAGATTTTCCCCTGTGGACTGAGTTAAAACTAATTCTAAAACGATAGCTTTGTGGCATGGAGTTGGATGTTGGAGCCATTGTTGATGTGGATAATTGGAAAAATAAAACTCTTGTTGCAGCCAGTTTGGCTCAGCAGATAGAGCGTCAGCCAGTGGACTGAGGGTCCCCGGTTTGATTCCAGTCAAGGGCGCATGCCTGGGTTGTGGGCTTGATCCCCAGTAGGGGGTGTGCAGGAGTCAGCTGATCAATGATTCTCTCAACATTGGTGTTTTTATCTCTCCCTTCCCCTTTCTCTCTGAAATCAATAAAAATATATTTTTAAAAATATGAAAAGTAGAACTTCTTCTCAAGCTCACATGAAACATGGACCATAAAACATACTTTAACAAATTTGAAAGAATGAAAATAATAAAAGCTCTCAGACCACAATGGAATTAAGTGGATATTAGTAAATTAAATTACTGGAAAATTTCCATATACATAGAGATTAAACACTTTTCTTAATAACACATGGGTAAAACAAAAAAATCTCGAGAAATTAAAAAAATATTTTGGACAAAATGAAAAGGAAAACAACATAAAAATTTTGGCATGTAGCAAAAGCAGTGCTTAGAAGAAAATTGATTCCATGCATTAAAAAAGAAGGAAGTATTCAAACATCTAAGCATCTGCCTTAGCAAATTGAATCCAGAGTAAGCAGATGAAAAGGATGATAATTGGGGCAGAAAGCAATAAAATTGGAAATAGGAACGCAGTAGAGAAAACCAGTGAAGCCAAAAACTGGTTCTTGGAAAAAAGATGCATAAAATTGACATGCAAATTTAGCCAGGCTAATTAAGAAGAAAGAGAGGACACAAATTATGAATATTAGAAATGAAGGAGGAGACATGACCTAAGAACCCAGGAGCTTCAAAAGGATATTAAAAGAATACTAGGGTCCTCGCCAGTTAGGCTCAGTGGCTACAGCATTGGGCTGTGGACCAAAGGGTCACGGGTTCCATTCTGGTCAAGGGCATATGCCTTGGTTCCAGGCTTCTCGGCCCAGGCCTTGGTCAGGGTTTGTGCAAGAGGCAACCAATCGATATGTTTCTCTTACATCAATATTTCTCTCTATCTTTCCCTCTCTCCCACTCTCTCTAAAAATCAATAGAGCTCTGGCTGGCTTGGCTCAGTGGATAGAGTGTCAGCCTGCAAACTGAGGGGTCCCGGGTTCAATTCCAGCCAAGGGCACATGCCTGGGTTGCAGGTTTGATTCCCAGTGGGGGGCATGCAGGAGGCGGCTGACCAATGATTCTCTCACATCACTGATTTCTCTCTCTCTCTCCTCCCTTCCTCTCTGAAATCAATAAAGAAATATTTAAAAAATAAAAATCAATAGAAAAATATCATTGGATAAAGATTTAAAAAATAATAAAAATAAGGTAGATTTTTAAAAATAAAAATAAAACAATACTTATAAACAAATTCCCTGAGCACAAATAATAACCTAGGTGAAATGGACTAATTCCTTGAAAGACAATTTGCCAAAACTTAGACAATAAAAAAAACACCAATATGAATAGACCTATATCTGTTAAAGAAATTAAGTGGATAATTAATAACCTTCTAAAACAAACTTAGAATTAATTGAGTTGTGAGAAAAAGAAGTAGAAACAGACAAAAGGTCCAATAAGGTAAATATGTTCTGTTAAAGCAAGGTAAGCCTCAGATGTGGGTAAAAGTGTAGCCCACACAGCAGCTTAAGTATTAGTGTATAATGAAAATATTATTGTTACTGTATCTTCTGTCAAGAAAATGCCTTAATTTCTCTTACTATCTAAAACTGTTTAAAACAACCATTTTTAACCAGTGCGTCACAAGAATTTTTAAAACAAGCAATACCTAACTACTTAGTCAGGAGCACTGACCTCCTTTTCCTTAAATTGTCAAATAAAAAAATGACAACTGCCAACACAACAATAGCTGTTTGGTGTGAATGATCAAAATTATACCTGTTTTTGGTCAGATCAGCAAAAAATATATTTTTTGGTATGCTTAATGTCCATTGCTAGCTACACATTTCCTCCATCTTGCAGGTAATTTGTGGATACTGTCCCAGTAAAACTTTCCTTGTTTTGAGGCAAACCATTCAGATTTTAGTAGGTGTACCAGTATATAACGCGGATTTTTTTCAATAGATGGAGTTACACATATGTTGATGTATATGTGATTTGATATGTATGCTGTTTTGTTGTACTGACAACAAGCTTCAAAACTTCATGTCAAATTTGCTGAAGGTATTAACATCATAGATATTTTTATCGATGGCACGTGCACTTTCTCAGCAGCACTTCAAAACGTACGAAGAAGTGGAAAATGGGGTCTCTGAATGAATGGTTTGCTTCAAAACAAAGGAAAGTTCTTTTGGTATAGTATCCACAAATTACCTGAAAGATGGGGGAAATGTGTAGCTAGCAGTGGAGATTATTTTGAATAAAGCATTTTTGAGGTTTCTCCTGAAATTACTGTGTTTTCTTTGATTACAAAATCTGCATTATTAACCAGTACATCAGGTATGACATCTTCATTATTAAATGAATTAATACAGGACTGATATGGCTGACTTTCTCAAACTTGAAAGGATTACTAAGGAGATGTAAATTCTCCTTCAAGTGATGTCTTTCAGTGCTCTTTTGCAGTGTATATTTTCTCCATCAACTTAAAAATGTTGAATTCGTGCCAAAAAAAGAGCATTTGCGGGAAGTTTTAATTCATTACTTTATTTTGAAGAAAAGGGCTGCTGAAAGTTATCGAATGCTTCAGGAAGCTTATGGTGAACATGCTCCATCTCAGGATACTTGTGAACGCTGGTTTAAACGCTTTAAAAGTGATGGTTTCAATGTGAAAGACAACGTTCAGGTCAACCGAAAAAGTTTGAAGACCAACAATTACAAGCATTATTGGATGAAGATGCATTTTAAACTCAAAAACAACTTGCAGAAAGATTAAACGTTGCTCAGCAAACAATTTCCGATTGTTTACAAGCAAGGGGGAAGATTTTAAAGGGAGGAAAATGGGTGCCACATCAACTGAACGAAAGACGAATGGAAAACCGAAAAGTCATCAGTAAAATGTTGCTTCTACGGCACGAAAAAGTCTTTTTTGCATCGAATTGTGACTGGCAATGAAAAGTGGATTTGTTTTGAGAATCCCAAAATCATGGGTTGATCCAGGTCAATCATCAACCTCAACTGCAAGGCCAAATCGCTTCGGAAAGAAGACATAGCTCTGCGTTTGGTGGAATCAGGAAGGTGTGGTCTATTATGAGCTTCTAAAACCAGGTGAAACTGTTAATACTGATTGCTACTGACAACAGATAATCAGTTTGAACCTTGCTTTGATTGTGAAACGACCAAAATGGGCCAGAAGACACGGCAAAGTAATTTTGCTTCATGATGACGCACCATCACACATTTCAAAACCAGTTAAAGACACATTAAAAGATCTTGCCTGGGAAGTATGAACCCACCCGCCGTATTCACCAGACCTTGCTCCTTCACATTACCACTTGTTCCAATCGATGGCACGTGCACTTTCTCAGCAGCACTTCAAAACGTACGAAGAAGTGGAAAATGGGGTCTCTGAATGAATGGTTTGCTTCAAAACAAAGGAAAGTTCTTTTGGTATAGTATCCACAAATTACCTGAAAGATGGGGGAAATGTGTAGCTAGCAGTGGAGATTACTTTGAATAAAGCATTTTTGAGGTTTCTCCTGAAATTACTGTGTTTTCTTTGATTACAAAATCTGCATTATTAACCAGTACATCAGGTATGACATCTTCATTATTAAATGAATTAATACAGGACTGATATGGCTGACTTTCTCAAACTCGAAAGGATTACTAAGGAGATGTAAATTCTCCTTCAAGTGATGTCTTTCAGTGCTCTTTTGCAGTGTATATTTTCTCCATCAAAAAAAAGTTGATTTATTTATCTGTGCTGCCAAAGTGAGCACTGAAAAAAAAGTTGATTTATTTAAAGTTAATGTTAAATGTGTGATCTTTTCCATGAGAAGCTAAATCTAAATGAAATCACATTTTTCCTCTCTATGCCTTTAACATTAAAAACACTAATCACTAAAAGTACTTAAATTTCTTTTGGATATTTGAGAGATTCTTATAAGTTTTGTACAAATTTCTATTGAAATTTGTAAGAAATTGGGCTTTCACTAACAAGCTGCTTTCAGGTCCTGAGGCCACCATGTCAGTTCCAAAAGACACGACATATTAAACTGGATCTTTTTGGATGAATATTGAATGTTTTTGATGATACCAAAACAAAACTATAAGCATTACAATTAACTCTAGCTAAAGGCCCAAACTTTTTAAAAAAATTTTTTAAAAATTAAATTATCTTTGTACATAATACCATTGACCTCCCCCTCCCATGCATGACACCCTTCCCAGAGTTTTGTATCCATTGGTTGTACTTATATGCATGTATATAAGTCCTTCGGTTGATCTCTTATCTCCCCCAGATCTCCCCAACCTCCCCACTGTAATTTGACAGTCTGCCTGTTGCTTTACTGTCTCTATCTTTTGGTTCTTCAGTTTATAATGTTCTTTATCATCCATAAATAAGTGAGGTCATGTGGTGTTTCTCTTTCATTGACTGGCTTGTTTCACTCAGCATGATGTTCTCCAATTCCAGGTTGCTGCAAATGATGAGAATTTCTTCTTTTTTATGGTAGCATAATATTCCATTATGTAGATGTACCATAGTTTTTGGATCCAATCATCTGCTGACGGGCACCTAGGCTGTTTCCAAATCCTAGCTATTGTAAATTGTGCTACTATGAGCATAGGGGTGCATATATCCTTTCTAATTGATGTTTCTAGCTTCTTGGGATATATCCCTAGGAGTGGGATTACTGGTTCAAATGGGAGTTCCATTTTCAGTTTTTTGAGGAAACTCCATACTGTTCTCCACAGTGGTTGCACCAGTCTGCATTCCCACCAGCAGTGCACGAGGGTTCCTTTTTCTCCGCAACCTCGCCAACACTTGTCGTTTGTTGATTTGTTGATGTTGGCCATTCTGACAGGTGTGAGATGGTACCGCATTGTTGTTTTGATTTGCATCTCTCCGATAACTAGTGACTTTGAGTGTGTTTTCATGTGGGCCCAAACTTTTTACATATAAGCTATTTACTTTAGCGGACATGCCTCCGATAGTATGCTTCATTTCACTTTCAGGTGATAAAATATTAATGTAATAACTGAAGATTTACTTTTGAGAAGCCAGAAACATCACTAAGGATTTTTTTAAGGATTGAAATCTTAAAAATGCGCCGTGTTACCCTGGGATCAGTGCAGGGTAGTTTCCAAGTAGAATGTCACCCTCATCAGTATGGCCTTTTCCTTTGTCCTTGTTATTATTACTTTTAATATTTTTTACTCTAATCAACATTTTTGTTTTCACCCAAAGTTCAAATACTTTTATTTATTTATTTATTTAATTTATTTAAATATATTTTATTGATTTTTTTACAGAGAGGAAATGAGAGGGAGAGAGAGTTAGAAACATCGATGAGAGAGAATCATTGATCTGCTGCCTTTTGCACACCTCCTACTGGGGATGTGCCCACAACCAAGGTACATGCCCTTGACCAGAATCGAATCTGGGACCTTTCAGTCCGCAGGCTGACACTCTATCCACTGAGCCAAACCGGTTTTGGCTGTCCTTGTTATTAATTCAAAGATAAGGACAGACTACAGGTAAGATTTTGTATGAGAAAATACATAGCGACATAAAGGTTATTTTAAATATTTTTTTGTTTTTTTGTGTGTTTATTTTTAGAAAGAGAAACTAAGGGAGAGGAAGAAAGAGATAGAAAAATCAATGTGAGACTAATTGATTGGCTGCCTCCTGCACACCCCCTACTGGGAATCTAGCTCAAAAGCCGGACATGTGTCCTGACCAGGAATTGAACCATGACCTAGTTCATGGGTTATGTTCAACCATCAACCACACTGGCTGGCTAAACGTTATTTTAGAAAGGAAAAAAATTGCCTGGCCAGGTGGCTCAATTAGAATGTCATCTGGTACACCAATAAAGGTTGCAGGTTTGGTTACAAGTCATGGCACATACCTAATATGAAGGTTACATCCCTGGTTGGGGCAGGTACAGAAGGCAACCGGTTGATATTTCTCACATTAATCTCTCAAAAATAAAAAAATTATCCTCAAGATTTAAAATATCTATAATAATAAAAGTATAAAATGCTAATTAGACTGTGCAGCCAAACTACCTTCTGGATGAAGCCAGGATACTGTGAGGGTCGAGCCCCTTGCACAAATTTTGTGCATTGGGCCTCTAGTTTAAGAATCCCTAAACAACAACAACAAAAAAAAAACCAACAAAAAACAAACAAACAAAGAATCCCTAAACATTAAAGTAACTTTACAATAAAATGGTGCAAGCCAAAATCAGTGTTCACTGAGTTTTGTTTGTTTGATAAGTTGCCTTAAAGGATACCTTCACGTGCCATGAAATTTGCCTCTGCTTACCTCCCTCAGCCTCCGGTTTTTCTGATGTCTTTGAAATTCTGTTTCACATTTTAATCTGCACCATGGCCCTTGGTAATTGTGAGATATCCTTTGAAAGGAGTTAAAGCTGATAAAGACTTACAGTGATTTAGAAGAACTTATTATTCTCATGATGTAAATACCTTATGATAGTCCACATGATGCTTCAGACATTGAGTAAAGATCTATATTTGCCATCATCTGCACAGAATTTAACAAACTCAAACATTACCATGCATGTGCTAGAGATAAAAAGTTATTATCAGGCCAAAAAAGATTTGTCCACTAGAAAAATATTCTAATTTGAGACTATCCCCTTCTATTTTTCTTCTTGGTCTCTCCAGGCAATCCATGATAATGTATATGGTTTTACTAAACCTTTGAATAGGGCCACCACGTTCAATAGCTATCTGTGTTGCAAAGTCCTGACTTTGAAACATGTATCCCCAATTATATGATTCGTGATGTAGCCAAAAAAGAGCCATTTTCTTTAAAATATTATATATATCCTATGTAATAAAAGGCTAATATGCAAATAGACTGGACAGCAAAATAAACACCAGTTGCTATGACGCGCGCTGAATACCAAGGGCCGTGTGTGGAACATGGCGGGCATCGGCTGCAGTGGGATGGCAGAGTGGGTGAGCAGGGGGGCCAGTCGCTGTCATCAGGGTGAGCCTCTGATGGTTACTGCAAATTCTTTGCCCCCATGTGCCGCAGTCCCAGTATTTGCACCCACTGCTAGCCCCGCCCCATTTGCCCCCACTGCCAGCACCAGAGCCACTGCTCACACCCGATGCTGGTGCCCAGTGCTCAGTGCCATTCCCAATCACGGGTCACCATCAGTGGGTGTGAGCAGTGGCTGCTGGCTCTGATCACCTCTGAGGGCTTTTCCATCTCCCCCTGCTCCTGAGGGGTGATTGGGGCAGCAGTTGCCACTTGCACCTGTTGATGATGCCGGCCCCACTCCCACTCACTTCTGACGCTGGCCCAGTTGCTCCATGTCTCCAGCAGGTGCAAACAGGCTGGTGCCATCAGCACGTGAAAGCGGCAGTGGCGGGAATGGGGCTGCCTGCAGACGGGACCAGGGGGCCATGGCGGGAGGGCCAGAAGATGGGCTGAGATCTGCCCCTGTGCCCACCACAGCCTCATGGCCCACAGTTCCTTTCAAGGTGCACGAATTCGTGCACTGGGCCCCTAGAGTGTGTGTGTGTGTGTGTGTGTGTGTGTTTGTGTGTATGTTTTATAATTGTATTGATTTCAGAGAGGAAGGGAGAGATAAGAGAGAGAAACATCAATGATGAGAAAAGATCATTGATTAGCTGCCTCCTGCACATCCCCTACTGGGCATCGAACCTGAAACCTAGGCATACACCCTTGACCAGAATCAAACCTGGGACCCTTCAGTTCTCAGGCTGACACTCTATCCACTGAGCCAAACCAGCTAGGGCAAAAAGTATATTTTTATTTATTTCAGAGAGGAAAGGAGAGGGAGAGAAATAAAAACATTAACGATGTGAGACAAACATTGATCAGCTGCCTCCTGCATGCCCTTACTGGGCATTGAGCCCACAACTCGGGCATGTGTCCTGACCAGGAATCGAACCATGACTTCCTGGTTCATAGGTCAATGCTCAACTTCTGAACCCCACCGCAAGGCAGAAGAGCCACTTTTTTTTTTTTTTTAAAGTATTCTTAGAGTGTTCACATGAATATTCCTCCAGTTCATTGAAGTTTTATGTTATAACCTTGAAATATGAATAAAAGCATTCACTATGTACATTTCTAAATTCTCTTTATCCTTATAGGAATCAAGAACCAACATAACATGAAAAGTTTTCAAGAAGTGGAATTAAGCTATCTTTCTCCCAAAGAGCTCTCCTCCTGGCAGACCTGGCAACAGAGTACAAGTGGGTTAACCAGGTGTCCAGATTCCATGAAAACTTTTCAAAGGAATACTTGTAAGTTGCAAAAACAAGGTGATTCCCCCTGCCGGGTTTGGGCAGGAATACCAATGCAGATTTCCGAAGATGGAAACTATATATTGACTCCTGGAGAGGATGGTTCCAATTACATAAAAAATCAAGAGTTTCCATCTTGGAGATCCCAGCATTCCTGGAGGAAAATGTATCTGGCAGAGCCACATAGTTATCAGTGTAGATGTCAACAAGTTTCCATGAAAAATAGTTTCTGTGAGCGTGATGGTGTCAGTTGGATCTCACATCACAATGACGACCTGAGAATACACAGAACAGAAAAAAACCACAACTGCCATGACTGTGGAGAAGACATTATGAAGATGTCACTGCATAATCAAGATTTAATTCAAACAAGGCAAAAGTCCTGCCCCTATAATGATTGCAGAAAAGTCATCAGGGATGACTTCAGCTCTGAGGTTCATCAACAGTTAGACTTAGAAGGGGAATCCCATGCATACAGTCCATGTGGAAAGAGCTGTCGTTATAATTCAGTCCTTCATACTCATCAATGTGTTCATAGAAAAGATGATTGCATTTTTGAGACTTCACATCTGCAATCCCATCAGAAAGAACATACAGAAGAGAAGCCATGTATATGTGAATGTGGTGAGAACTTGATTCGGAGCCCCTCTCTTAACATGTATGGACTTACTCACACAGGAAAGATATCCTATAATTATAAGAAAGCCTTCGGTCACAGCTTAGACCTCAATGGTATTTTTAGGGTTAGCACTGGGCAGGAACCCCATGAACATAAGGAAAATGGGAATGTCCTTAATAATAGTTCTCATCTGCAAGTCCATCAGAAAACCCACATTGAAGAGAAACTATGCACTGATTTAGAGTATGAGGGAGGTTTCATTTGTAGCTCAGATCTTAATATTCATAGAATTCACATGGAAGAGATTCCCTGTAATTCAGAGGAGTGTGCTGATGGCTTCAGTCTGCCCTCACATTTTCATAACCTTCAGATAGTCCATCCTAGGGAACAACCATATAAACATTATTCATATGGTAACAGCGTCAGCCAAAATTTGTATCTTCAAGGCCATCAGAAAACTCACATTGGAGAGAAACCATGTAAGGAGTACGGAAATGGCGTCAATTTGAATTTAAAACTTAAAGGTCACCAGAGAATACACACTGGAGAGAAGCCATACAAATGCAGTGCTTGTGGTAAAGACTTCAGTCATAGATCAGTTTTTAATGTCCATCAGAGGGTCCACACAGGAGAGAAACCTTATAAATGTGAGGAGTGTGGGAAGGGATTCAGTCGCAGTTCATACCTTCAAGCCCATCAGAGAGTCCACACTGGAGAGAAGCCGTACAAATGTGAGGAGTGTGGGAGGTGCTTCAGCCGCAATGCATACCTTCAGGGCCACCAGAGAGTTCACACTGGTGAAAAGCCATATAAGTGTGAGGAGTGCGGGAAGGGCTTCCGCCGGAGTTCACACCTCCAAGGCCACCGGAGAGTCCACACGGGAGAGAAGCCGTACAAATGTGAGGACTGTGGGAAGGGATTCAGTTGGAGCTTCAACCTTCAGATTCATCAGAGGGTTCACACAGGAGAGAAACCCTATAAATGTGGGGGATGTGATAAGGGCTTCAGTAAGGCCTCAACTCTTCTGGCCCACCAGAGAGTTCACACAGGAGAGAAGCCGTACCAATGTGAAGAGTGTGGTAAGAGCTTCAGTCAGAGGTCATATCTTCAAAGCCACCAGAGTGTCCACACTGGAGAGAGACCATACATCTGTGAGGTGTGTGGGAAGGGCTTCAGTCAGAGAGCATATCTTCAGGGTCATCAGAGGGTCCACACTAGAGTGAAGCCATATAAATGTGACGTGTGCGGGAAGGGCTTTAGTCAGAGTTCACGCCTTGAAGCACATCGGAGGGTTCACACGGAAGGGAAACCATACAAATGTGAGGTTTGTACGAAGCGCTTCAGTGAGAGCGCACGTCTTCAAGCACATCAGAGGATCCACATAGACGGGAGGGCCTACAAATGTGAACAGTGTGGCAAGGGTTTCAGTGGGTTTTCAAGTCTTCAAGCCCATCACAGAGTCCACACTGGGGAAAAGCCGTACAAATGTGAGGTGTGTGGAAAGGGCTTCAGTCAGAGATCAAATCTTCAGGCTCACCAGAGAGTCCACACAGGAGAGAAACCATACAAATGTGATGCATGTGGTAAGGGTTTTCGTTGGAGCTCAGGCCTCCTAATTCATCAAAGAGTCCATAGTGATACATTTTATAAAAGTGAGGCGTATGGTAAGCATTACCCATCAGATAATCCGTACACAAATGAGATCCTATAAAACCGTATTTTGTTTTGAAGTCCTCAAATGGAAGCTGAATTTTCCCATTTACCAGAGTTCTTAGAGTAGAAGAGGATTATCTTTAATGAAAATGGGATGTTTTAACCACGTGGTCGGCAAACTGCAGCTCGTGAGCCACATGTGGCTCTTTGGCCCCTTGAGTATGGCTCTTCCACAAAATACCACAGCCTGGGTGAGTCTGTTTTGAAGAAGTGGCATTAGAAGTTTAAAAAATTTGGCTCTCAAAAGAAATTTCAATCGTACTGTTGATATTTGGCTCTGTTGACAAATGAGTTTGTCGACCACTTAGGAGACCACACAGCAGATATCTAACGAGAGAGGTTTCATAAGGGATGTATAGCATCAGTCATTGCACATGACTAACTAGTTGCACTAGGGCTTATAAAGTAGGGTCGGGAATTTAGCAAAAGTACAATGATGAGCGAGCTTAAGTCCATGTCCACTAGAATGTAAGCTTAATGGGAGGAGCTGCATTCACTGCCTAACTCAATGTAGGTGCTCACTACTTTTTGCTAAATGACAAAGTGTGTGTGGAAATTTTTATTAAGCTCATCCCCTTCCCCACCCCCAAAAAAAGACATGTATTTGGAAGACTGCAAGTAACCTTAATATAATCAACTATTGAAACATGGAACATCAAGTAGTATTTCAATCTGAAATGA
This sequence comes from Nyctalus aviator, assembly GCA_036971965.1. Classification (NCBI taxonomy): domain Eukaryota; kingdom Metazoa; phylum Chordata; class Mammalia; order Chiroptera; family Vespertilionidae; genus Nyctalus; species Nyctalus aviator. The sequence goes on along the minus strand of CM072936.1, from coordinate 10,574,896 downwards.
CATGAATTTGTAACCCTGTTAGGATTTATTTCTGTCCTATATGCTATCTTAAGTAGGGATGAGCTGAATTTCTTACCATCTCTCACTTTTATATACTATCAGTTTAAATTTTAGCGCTGTGTGTGTGTGTGTGTGTGTGTGTCAGTATGTACATATGTGCACTTTAATTGACAGTGCAAACTGATTATGTTTCTGGTTAACTTTGCAAAATTGGAACACTCCATTTTACATAATTGAATTTTTACTCCTGCCTGGGTGTTAAGGCAGAATTTTACTGTAATATTTGGATAGTGTCAGAAATTGTTACTAATGAAAAATACTTTCTTAATAAATGTCAAAATTACAGTGTTTTTAATCTCCATTTTTCCATCACAGCCCTTTGATCTGACTGGTTTCTGAGTTACAGCCTTTACTCAATTTCACCTCCTTAGGCAGGATCTGTAATGAGTTTGGAGGACTTTAAATTTGTCAAATTTTCCATCCCCATACTACTCCCACTCACACAAAGAAAGGAAAAATATTGAATTTTAGAAACTTTTAATCAAACACATTAATTATGAGGATATGATTGCCTTTTACTTGGTGGTCTCTTTAAGAATATTGTATGTTGTTGATGGGAATGAAAAATATAAGCTTGTTAGAGAAGAGTTAGTCACACAATATATGTCAAATATGCACTCTGGCCAGTTCATTAGAGTGTTGTCCCCAATAAGCCAAGGTCATGGGCTCAATCTCCTTTCAGGGCAAATACAAGAAAGCCAGCTGTCTGGCCAGTATGGCTCAGTGGGTTAGAATGTCATTCTGTGCCCTATGATGTCCTGGGTTTGATTCCCAGACAAGGCATGTACCTTAGTTGCAGGTTTTGAAGCATAGTAACATCCATCTTGTATAAAAAAACCCTGCTGTTTGAAATCTCTGCTATTGTTAGATAGTCCCTAGTCTTGTAAACTCTGTCATTATAAACTGTCACTTTAAGCCAAAACCGGTTTGGCTTAGTGGATAGAGCGTCAGCCTGCAGACTGAAAGGTCCCAGGTTCGATTCTGGTCAAGGGCATGTACCTTGGTTGCGGGCACATCCCCAGTGGGGGGTGTGCAAGAGGCAGCTGATTGATGATTCTCTCTCATCGATGTTTCTAACTCTATCCCTCTCTCTTCCTCTCTGTAAAAAAATCAATAAAATATATTTTTAAAAAATTAAAAATAAACTGTCACTTTAAGATAGTCTGTTATTCTGTAAAATGACGTTTTTAGTTCAAATAATAGAAAAAGATAAACTTAACTGTCTGACCTTGCAAGCTAGCTATCCAATGTAATAGACTCATACAGATAATAATTATGCCAAGTACAAACTCATTATGTACTCAATATTACAACTGTCTGAAATAATAATCTACACAGAGGTCTTTGTGAAACCTGCAAACAAAGACGCTCAAAAAGTATAAATATGAGACACTTCCTCTCTGTCGGGGCTCAGAGATTTGGAAAGAGACACCTCCCTCTGGCCCAAGCACAATAAATGACTCCTAATTAATTGGCTCACCCTTTTTCCTCCCATCCTTCCCTCCCACTTTCTTTAAAAATCAATGGAAAAAATCACTGGGTGAGAATTTTTAAAAAAGCAACCAATGAAGGCATAAATAACTGGAATAACAAATGGATATTTCCCTTCCTCGATTTCTAAAATCAATTAAAAATTTTAAAAAACTTTTTAAAAAGTCAAATATGCATCTGGAAATCAAAAAGAATATATGATAATACTAAAGGACTGGTGCATAAAATTCATGCATGATGGAGGGGTGTCCAGACCAGCCTGCTCCCTCTCCAATCTGGGACTCCTTGAGGAATGTCTGACTGCAGTCAGACATCTCTCTCACAATCCAAGAGTGTTGGCTCCCAACTGCTTGCCTGCCTGATCGCCTCCTAACCATTCCTCTGCCAACCTGGTCACCCCAAACTGCTCTCCCCTGCAGGCCTGGCTGCCACTAACTGCCCTCCCCTACCGGCCCAGTCACCCCTAACTTCCCTCCCTTGCCAGCCTGGTCACCCCCAATTGCCCTCCCCAACAGGTCTTGTCCCTCCCAACCTCCCTCCCCTGTTGGCCTGATCACCCACAATTGCCCTTCCCTGCTGGCCATTTTGGGGTGGCCATCTTGGACCACATGGGGGTAGCAATCTTGTGTGTTGGAGTGATGGTCAATTTGCATATTACCTCTTTATTATATAGGATAGAATGGATGTGTACAGTGAGGGTAATTTTTTTAAACTGGAAATACATAAGAGTGGATAAATTTCCTTTCTCTATTAATATGGAGTTCCAGATAGTATTTAAGAGACCTAAAATGATGGGAAAGAATAATGCATATTGTTTAGTGAAAATGTGGATCATAATAATCAGTTCATGTAAGTCTGTACACATATATACTCAAATACATGCTTAAGAGATAATGTGTGAAAGATTACTCATCATACAGTGGTTTTCTCTGGCAAACAAAATTTTGCCTTAGTCTTTTCTTTTTTGTGCTTGATTCAAAAATTGGCAACATTGACCAATTTTATCAAGGTAGTATCTTATACTGTGATTTCTCTGTTTCTTAGATACCATTATGACCAAAATTAATTCTCTAGATTTTTGATACAGATTAATTAGGTGTCAGCAACTTCATCTTACTGTGAAAAATTTTTAGGTCTCAAAGCTTGTGCAATTCAGATAGTCCTGGTGCAATTCACTAGCATTATAAATTGGTGCATCACAGTTTTTCTCTCAGATTAAGCCAGGTTGGATGAATGGGGTGACCAAGGCCCTGGCTTAACAAAGCTTCTAAGGTGCTAAATTCAAATTGCACAGAATCAGAAACCCAAGGCTTCTAATTCTTTTCTTTACTGTTGTAATTTCCAAGAGAATATCATGAGAGCGCCTGGTATTTTTTATCAGTTGCGGTACTTTTATTTGGAAGTAACAAAATGTAACTCAGAGTTGTTTAAACCAACAATCTCAGTTCACATACTTGCGAAAAAGATACAGCTTGGTTAAGACTTGTTCTGGGTCAGGCATCAGGGCTTTATATTACTTTAATTTTTCAGCTCTGTTCTTTTCTGTAAACCTTCAGATTGGTCACAGATGATAGTATCACCCGCTATTTTGCTCACAGCCAAAGCTTCTGCCTCATTTTTAGTGTTATGTAGTCCTAGCTCTCCCAAAATGCACAAGATTCCTGACCTCTAGTAGCCATTCAGGACAGAGGCTGAAACAGGACAATAAGGAATATACCTGATCCCCTTAAATAGGCTATTTTGCTTCCAGTGACAAGCAACAGGTTACACTGGGGAAACAGCAAGAATATGGGCAGAGAATTTTGTGGCACAAGTGCACAGCCAAAAACTGAGAGAGCAGCAGAAACATTGAAACTTTCCAGCACTTCAGTCGCCATGCTAAGCACCAGGTAACATTAGAAAAATAACATGAGGTGTTGGACTGAAGGTAACTATTCCATCAGCAGAATCCAATTCCAACCTTATTCCTGACAGGGTTTATTCAACACCTCCCCCTAACATCCTAGCACAGCAGGTGTGCCTATTTCCAGGGAAATATACTGTTTACTTCACTCTCTGCTTTTTGATAGATGTCATTTGGCATTCAATAAAAAAAAAAATTACAAGATAAAGAACGAACAACCATCTGCTAAGAGACATTAATCAATAAAACACACTTTAGAAAGAACCATATTTTTGAAAGATCAGAGAATGTTATGTGCCTGGTTGATGTGGTAAATGTTGATGTGAAAAGGGTGAACAATATTCATGAACAGATGGGGGATTTCAGTGGAAATTAATTGAATGGGAAGTGCTAAAAAAGAAAATGTTATCACAAAGGACGCTTCCTTTTGTTCTTCGACGCCCCCTAGTGGTCAGCACATGTCATAACGAGCGATCAAACTCCCGGTCTCCCAGTCGAACTACAGAGGGGACACTTTGCATATTAGCCATATATATAGACTAGAAGCCCAGTGCATGAATTCATGCAAGGGTGGGATCCCTCTAGGTGGCCTGTAGGGATTGGGCTGAAACCTGCAGTCCAACGCTGCCTGCAGTTCCTACCTGCCACTCCCGCTCATCCTGGCCCCACTGTGCCTGCCGCAGGCTCACACCCAATCAGTCCCAATTGGGAGAGACTAGCGCTGCTGCTGAAGCAGCACTCGCCAGCCCTGAGCCCTACATCTGGTGCCTTTCCAAGCAAAGTAGTCTGGGGAATTGGGCTGAAACCAGCTCTCTGACATCCCCCAAGGGGTCCTTGATTATAAGAGGGCACAGGCCAGGCTGAGGGACCTCACTGGTGCACTATGGGGCCAGGGAGGGTCTGCAGGAGGGCTCCAAGGTGTGTCCGGCCCATCTCTCTCAGTCCTGATCAGCCAAACCCCAGCAGCAACCTACCAGTCAGAGCATCTGCCCCCTGGTGGTCAGTGCACATTATAGTGAACAACTTTAGCATATCATTAGCATATTACACTTAAATTGGTTGTTTGGTTGTTCTGCCATTCAGCCTATTTGCATATTACCCTTTTATTACATAGGAGAATATCAGAAGTATGTAATGAAATGTCTGAAGCCGAACCCAAATTAGAAAACAATTCAGGATATTATATATGCACACATCACAATATTTTCTTAAAATTATCTGCAAAGGAGGTGCTTTTGCTTGACATAACTAATATATTTTTTTAATTCAAGATTTTTCTCTATTTCAGCCTAATCAATGTTTGTATTGCCATTTTGTAAATTTTTAGCATATCTGAATGAAGAATTTCATTCAGCAAAACATGTCAAGAAATATTAGCTGCCTTTGGATTAGAGGAGGTAGAGGAATTAAACACTATTCTAAACTCCCCCTCCCTCCCTCCACTCCGGGCTTGCACAGTTTGGACCCTGAAGATCGAGACTTCCTACATGCTTAGCTACGCTCCTACACAGCTGTCATTACCAAATCTTCGCTTTTTTTTCCTTTATGTGGCCGCATTTTTTAAAATCCGCAATTATTTTTCTCATTAGCTTTAAGAAATGAATAAAGCAAAAAGGAACCTAACAGTTAAGCGCCAGATAGGGGACTCAATAGGAATCCTCTCCACTCAAAACGAGCCAACCGGTGGGAAGAGCGGTCCTGCGAGCTGCATTCTGGGAAACGTAGTTCGGGGTGGGGGGGTGCGTGGAAACCAGGCACTTCCTCTCGGGGATTCTGGGAAGTGTAGTTCGGGAGCGGTGTGCAGCCCGAGGCACTTCCGCTCTCGGAAGGCGAGGTTGGGGCAGGGATTCTGGCAGTTAGGTGAGTTAACTCCGCGTCCGGGCGCTCTCTCGGAACCTTCTTTGCCTTGGCGCGGGGAGAGCAGGGACTCGGTCTTCCCGCCCGAGGAAGGGAGGCCGCGGCCAGCGGCGGAGGGCGGGCGCGGAGGCGGCGGCGGGGGGCATCGGCTCAGCTGCGCCTCCCGAGTCGGGGGCGGGCGTGCGTTGTCATTGGAGTTTGAGGGTCTCCCGCTCTCTGCTCCCCCAGGTCCTCCCTGCAGGGCCCGCCCAGCCGGCTCTGCCTCCTCCTCTCGGTGAAATATTGGGCCAGTTCCTTGATCTCTTCTTGCCTCAGTTTCCTAACGGCAAAAAAAGGGTTACTTCTTCCCAAAGGCTCTTGTGTAGGAAGGAGAGTGAGCTTCAGCCGGTCCTGGAGCAAGTCCTCTGTGGAAACAGTGCTGCAATTGGAGAAAAATAGTGTTAACAGCATGCATCTGCATTGCAAGGCAACAGTTGAGACCTGTGGGAATTAAGTGAGGTTGTCTGTAAGAAGCTTAGAAATAGTGCGTCGTGCATGGTAAAATGTTGGCCGCTAACCGTACATTGGATTGTAAAACTCAGAAAGGCGCCCTGCTCTCCGGAAGATGCTGTGAGCCCGGGATGGAGCGGCGCGCACTGAGGATGCCTGGATGGGGGCTGTGGTCTCTGCACCTGGACCCTTTCTAGGCTCCGGTTTAGGAAGGGGAGTGAGCTAAAGCCGGTCCTGGAGCAGGTCCTCTCTGGAGACAGTGATGCGATTGGAGAGAAAAATAGTGTTAACAACATGCATCTGGATTGCAAGGCAGCAGTCGTGGCCTCGGCTTTGCAAAGTGCCTCACTCACCACACATGCGTCGGGACCTTAAGTGTGCTGTGTTGTGTAATAAGCCCCAGTTGTTGATTTAAATGCAACAGGATTCGCCGAAACCGGTTTGGCTCAGTGGTAGAGCGTCGGTCTGCGGACTGAAAGGTCCCAGGTTCAATTCCGGTCAGGGGCATGTACGTAGGTTGCAGGCACATCCCTGGTAGGGGGTGTGCAAGAGGCAGCTGGTCGATGTTTCTCTCTCATCGGTGTTTCTAGCTCTCTATCTCTCTCCCTTCCTCTCTGTAAAAAATCAATAAAAATCAATCAATCAATAAATAAATGCAACAGGATTTGTTAGACTTGGGTTTTTATTAGGGTCATTATTTACCTTCTTGCATATGGGAGAAGAAACTCTGCCTAGACTCTTCCAGCTTAACATTTGCAAGTAATTATACCTGTTAGGAGGAGAAAATCCGTGGCAATTTAACTGTCGTTACTAACAGAAGGAATTATCTGTGAGACAACCAGTCAGAATTAGATTTTTTTCCAAGGGTAATGATAACTCATGAGACAGAACAATCCTCTCTCTCTCTCTCTCTCTCTCTCTCTCTCAATATATTTTATTGATTTTTTTTACAGAGAGGAAGAGAAAGGGATAGAGAGCTAGAAATGTCAATGAGAGAGAAACATCGACCAGCTGCCTCCTGCACACCCCTTACTGGGGATGTGCCCACAACCAAGGTACATGCCCTTGACTGGAATTGAACCTGGGACCTTTCGGTCCACAGGCCAACGCTCTATCCACTGAGCCAAACCGGTTTCGTCAGAACAATCATCTCTGAATTCTGGGTTTCTTAAAAGAATTATTTTCTGGAAAGTCACATTCTCTCCCTTTAAAAAAAAAATAAAAATCACATTCTCAAGGACAGTTTTTTGAATCCTAAACTACTTGTCTTTTTTTTTTTTTTAAATATATTTTATTGATTTCTTACAGAGAGGAAGGGAGAGAGATAGAGAGCTAGAAACGTCGATGACAGAGAAACATCGACCAGCTGCCTCTTGCACACCCCCTACCGGGGATGTGCCCGCAACTGATGTACATGCCCTTGAACGGAATCGAACCCGGGACCTTTCAGTCCGCAGACCGACGCTCTACCACTGAGCCAAACCGGCCTTGGCTAAACTACTTGTCTTTAGCTGCAAGAAACAGGGAATACTGGCGTTATTATTATCCCCACTTACAGAGAGACAAATGACTTGCTCAAGATTGACACTGCTGATGAGTAGAAAGTGATACGTAGACATGCCAGAATTTGAACCCAGGCATTTTGGCCCCATTAAGTGATGCTGCCTGCCTGTCTTGCATTTCCTCTGATACCCAGGTTCAGGAACACTCTGGAAGTGACAAGACGCACTTGGGGTGGGACTGTTTTGAGTAATGTTGATGAACAGTGGCAGCTGGCTGGGGCCCCGGGGAAGCTGGAGTCCCGCCCCCTTTCCCATTAAGCTTCCAGGTCACTGCTTTGTGCTCCTGTGAGGTGCCTGTGGACTGGCAGCATCCCTAGCACCTCTCTCATGATGTCTTCCCTTCCCCAGTTTTGCCTTCCCAGAATTCTGCCTTTCCTCAAAAGGAAGAGGAGAAAAATGATCAAGTTCCAGGTGAGTTGGGTCTGCCTTTCTCTCTTTCTTTCTTTCTTTCTTTCTTTCTTTCTTTCTTTCTTTCTTTCTTTCTCTCTCTCTCTCTTTCTCTCTCTCTCTCTCTCTCTCTTTCTTTCTTTTTATTAATATATTTTATTGATTTTTTTTTTTTTTTTTTTTTTTTTTTTTTTTTTTACAGAGAGGAAGGGAGAGAGATAGAGAGTTAGAAACATCAATGAGAAAGAGTCATCGATCAGCTGCCTCCTGCACACCCCCCACTGGGGATGTGCCCTCAACTAAGGCACACGCTCCCGACTGGAATCGAACCTAAGACCCTTCAGTCTGCAGGCGACACTCTATCCACTGAGCCAAACTGGTTTTGGCTGCCTTTCTGTTTCTTTAAATGACATCTCATTTCACAAGGCCGGATACACATTTCTGCCTGGGAAGGATAAAAGGGAACCAAAGGCACTTGACAAGTTGTCTGCCAGGCTCTTGCTTTTTGCTTATTTCCAAACTAGAGGCCTGGTGCACGAAATTCGTGTATGGGGGTATGAGTGTCCCCCAGCCCAGCCTGTACCCTCTCCAGTCTGGGACCCCTCGAGGGATGTCCGACTGTCTGTTTAGGATCAGGGCTAAACGGACAGTTGGATATCCCTCTCACAATCCAGAACTGCTGGCTCCCAACTGCTCGCCTGCCTTCCTTCCTTCCTGCTTGCCCCTAATCCCTTCTGCCTGCTAGCCTGATCACCCCCTAACCACTCCCCTGCCAACCTGATTGATGCCTAACTGCTCCCCTGACTGCCTGTTTGCCCCTAGCTGACCTCCCCTGCAGGTCTGGTCACCCCTAACTGTCCTCCCTTGCAGGCCTGGTCCCTCCCAACTGCCATCTTGTGTCCACTTGAGGGCAGAATCTTTGATAACATAGGGGCAGCTATCTTGATCTTGTGTGTTGGAGTAATGGTCAATCTACATATTACTCTTTTATTAGTTAGGATAGAGGCCTGGTGCACGTGTGGGGACCAGCTGGTTTGCCCTGAAGGGTGTCCTGGATCAGAATGGGGTTCCTTTGGGGTGTGGGGCAGCCTGGGCGAGGGGCCTGTGGTGGTTTGTAGGCCATCCACGCCCCCTGGTGAACCAAGCGAATGCCCTGGTATCTGGGATTTATTTATCTTCTACAATTGAAACTTTGTAATCTTGAGCAGAGCCAAGCCTCCTGCACACTCCGTGACTGCAGCCATTTTTTTGGGATTTATTTTTCTTCTATAATTGAAACTCTGTAGCCTTGAGCAGAGGCCATGGCAGGCCAGGGCTGCAGAAGCTTGGCTTCCTCCATCGCTGGGGGCAACTCCAGCCTCCTGCTCTCTCCAGGTTCGTGGCTGTCGCCATTTTTGTTGGGATTTACCGTATTTTCCGGCATATAGGACGAATTTTGAAATGAAAAAAAGCCTGCTCAGATTGGCCAGAGTCAGAGAGGCGGTCTATTAAAAAAAGAACTGGTGTTTGCCTCGGAAGTGGGGGGTAGTCTTATACAGCGATTATAGATCTAAACCTATGTTTTTTTAAAAAATATATATATTTTATTGATATTTTACAGAGAGGAAGGGAGAGAGATAGAGAGCTAGAAACGTCAATGAGAGAGGAACATCGACCAGCTGCCTCTTGCACACCCCCTGCTGGGGATGTGCCCGCAACCAAGGTACATGCCCTTGACCGGAATCGAACCTGGGACCTTTTAGTCCGCAGACCCACGCTCTACCACTGAGCCAAACCGGTTTTGGCTAAACCTATGTTTTAACTGTAAAATTAGGGGGTCATCTAGTACGCCTGGTCATCTTATACGCTGGAAAATACGGTATTTATCTTCTATAATTGAAACTTTGTAGCTCTTCTTGTTTGAAAACAACTAAAATTCTTTTCTCTGAGTTCAGTATTATCCGGACTTGGTTGCATCAAGCCATACTTTAGACATTTTTCCCCACAAAATGTGAGGCACCAAATATCAGAAAACAGTCCCTACTACTTTAAGGAGAGGGAAAAAAAATGAATTCTCAGACCTTCTGTTTGGGAAGAAAGGTTTTATGTTGGAAAACTGTCATTGCAAACAACTTTAAAATGGCAAAGTTTATAAACCACAAAAATAGAGGGGAAATATAGGTGCAGACTAAAAGAGGCTACTAAACCTGACAAGCTCAGCGGAGGACTGCATGGTCCTCCCTAAAATTAAGGATGGTCTCCCTAAAATTAAGGCCTTTTTTTTATTTTTTATTTTTATTATTAAAGTATGGTTTGTTTCTACTTTATTTTTATTTTATTATTATTATTTTAAAATATATTTTTATACAGAGAGGAAGGGAGAGAGATAGAGAGTTAGAAACATTGATGAGAAAGAGTCATCGATCAGCTGCCTCTTGCACACCCCCTATGGGGATATGCCCACAACCAAGGTACATGCCCTTGACCAGAATCGAACCCGGGACCTTTCAGTCCCCAGGCCGATGCTCTATCCATTGAGCCAAACCGGTCCCGGCTAAAATTAAGGCCTTTTAACTAAATGCAGTTTATGGCAGGTAGTCATGTCCCACGCTAGAATCTCCAAAAGACAATTTTTACCTTAAATGAGCCTGTCTCCTGTCCTTTTGCATCTGCAATAACACACCTTTGCAATGTCAAAGTGATTTCCTTTCTCCGGACCTCTCAAAGCACAGACTTTAATTCTGAGTTAAACCATGGATGCATCATCGCTAAGTGTCTGTCGCTGTCTTCATTGGTGTGTCAGCATGTTTTAGAGAAGTATGTCCTTGGTCTGGCACCGCCAGGGACTTGCCAGGCCTTTATTCTGTGGAATAGCTGTGTGAGGATGTAGATAGTCTTGTTCGCATTTTATTTATCTATTTATTTATTTATTATATTTTATTAATATATTTAATATATTTATTTAATATATTTTACAGAGAGGAAGGGAGAGGGATAGAGAGTTAGAAACATCGATCAGCTGCCTCCTGATGGTACTGCCCTGGGAGAGAAGGAGATGACACCATTACATACTATGGGATCTAAATTAACTCAGTTTCCTGCCAAAGCCGGTTTGGCTCAGTGGATAGAGCGTGGGTCTGCGGACTGAAAGGTCCCGGGTTCGATTCCGGTCAAGGGCATGTACCTTGGTTGCGGGCACATCCCCAGCAGGGGGTGTGCAAGAGGCAGTTGGTCGATGTTTCTCTCTCACTGACGTTTCTAGCTCTCTATCCCTCTCTCCTCTCTGTAAAAAAATCAATAAAATATATTTAAATAAATAAATTAATTAATTAATTAACTCAGTTTCCTACAGTATCTGGCACTGTCAGTCTGATTGTAAGACGTGTGCATGCCATGATTTAACAGTGACTGTTCTAAAGGCTTTATTTATTTATTTATAATTGATATGAGAGAGAGAGAAAGAGAGATAACAACTTGCTGTTCCACTTCTTTATGCACTCATTGATTGATTCTTGTATGTGCCTTGACCAGGGATTGAACCTGCAACCTTGGGTTTTGGGGACGATGCTATAACCCCGTGGTTGGCAAACTACACCTCGCGAGCCACACGCGGCTCTTTGGCCCCTTGAGTGTGGCTCTTCCACAAAATACCTCGGCCTGGACGAGTCTATGTTGAAGAAGTGGCATTAGAAGAAGTTTAAGTTTAAAAAATGTGGCTCTCCAAACAAATTTCAGTCGTTGTCCTGTTGCTTTTTGGTCTGTTGGCTAATGAGTTTGCCGACCACGGCTCTAACCAACTGAGCTACCAGCCCGGGCTCCAGAGGGCACCGTGCTAAATGTGCACAGGGTTTTCCAACGTCTCTTAGCTTCTTCCTCTCCCTCCCTTCATGGGTGATCGTGGAAGGGGAGGAGGGGAAACTACAAAAATGAGGTATTCGGGTCCCTTAGAGCCACCTCCTCAGGGCTGCCCTCCCCCAGATGTGAAACAGGTTTCCTGTGTTCGGTGCGCAGGAGGCGGTGACCTTCCAGGACGTGGCTGTGGTCTTCACGGACGAGGAGCTGGGGCTGCTGGACGCTGCCCAGAGGAAGCTGTACCGGGACGTGACGCTGGAGAACTTCCGGAACCTGGTGTCCGTGGGTGAGGAGGGGCCTGTGTAGTGTGGCTCCGTCCATTGAGCTGGGTTTCTCCATTGGCACTGTTGCCATGTGGGCTAGATAATTATGGTGGGGACCGTCCTGTGCATTTTATTTAAAAAATATATATTTTATTGATTTTTTACAGAGGGGAAGGGAGAGGGATAGAGAGCTAGAAACATCGATGAGAGAATCATCGACCAGCTGCCTCCTGCACACCCCCCACTGGGGATGTGTCCGCAACCAAGGTACATGCCCTTGACCGGAATTGAACCTGGGACCCGTCAGTCCCCAGGCCGACGCTCTATCACCTGAGCCAACCCGGTCAGGCCGTCCTGTGCGTTTTAGGCCGTTTGCCGGCACCCCTGGCCTCTGCCCCTGGCGTCCCAGCATCGGGCCCGTGGAGACCAGTTTCCCTGTCCCTTTGGAACGTGGGGACAGGAGGTTCCAGTCTTTGTTCCAAGGCAAACACTTGTCTTTTGTAAATTAACTGTAAATGGCCAGTTGAGCTTGTCTGAACCTGGCTCTTATTTCACATACCTTTTTAAAAAATCCTTACCAGAGGACATGTTTTTACTGATTTTGGAGAGAGAAGAAGCAAGAGGGAGAGAGAGGAGAGAAACATCGCTCGCACCCTCCCACCCCCGCATACACAATCTTGGTAACGCCCTGACCGGAATCCAATCCCTATAGGATGACCGCCACCAGCCAGAGCTCATAGGTCTTTCATTAAACCTGTGGGTCACGACCCATGGCTGAGCCATGAAATTAATTTAGTAAGTCGCATCAAAATGTTTGATTAACACTGTTTTGGAAGAGAGATAGAGCCTTTTATCACAGGATTAGAACCCCAGTTGTTTTTGTTTTGTTTTTTTAGTGCTTTGTACCTTTAATGTCCCATGTAACTCTTGCCTTTCCCAGGACTCCGGTCCTCTAAGCCAGACGTGGTCTCCCGGTTGGAGAGAGAGGAGGAGCTCCGGGTGACGGAGATACACACGCAGAGAGGTGGGCGCTCCGCAGAGAACTGTGCGGCCAGAGCCCTCGAAGGTAAGAGCCGTTAGTCCGTCTCTCCTCTGGGAGCTCCGTTCTCCACAGCGACCGGAGAGACCCTGTGACTGGTGTTTTCAAACCACAGAAGGTAGCGCAGTCGGTTAGAGCGTCGTCCGGAAACACCAAGGCTGCAGGTTCAATCCCAGGTCCGGGCATATATAAGAATCAACCAGTGAATGACTGAATGAGTGGAATAACAAACTGATGTCTCTCTCTCTCTGTCTCTCTCAAGTCAGTCAATAACAAACAAACATCAGTCACAGTACGTCTCTCCTCTCTCCACAGCCTCCCCGGCTGTCCACCTCCCTCAGGACAATACCCAGAGTGTTGGAGGGGCAGGAAGGCCCTTAGTGTCGGCCCGTTCACCTGGCTGTGCCACTGCATCTTTCTCCTTTCATTTCCCTCCCCTACGGCTGCCAGCTTTACCTGTTCCTGACATCTGGCGATTGTGCTTCTGCATCAGGATCTTTTATTTTCTGTCCTCTGGCTGGGATGCCGCTTTCCCGTAAAACCCCAACCACTCCCTTCCTCCTTCACGTCTCTGCTCAGATGTTCATTTCACCCAAGTCCTTCTGTGACTGCTCCACGGGCCGTGGCCGACCTGGCCGGTGTGATCACGTTGGCTGAGTGTCGTCCTGACAGTTCGATTCCCAGTCAGGGCACGTACCCCAGTTGTTGGCTCGATCCCCAGGCTGGGAAGCAACCTATTGATGTCTCTCACACTGGTGTTTCTCTCTCTCCGTCTCCCTTTCTGTCTCTCAAATCAGTAAAAATATATTTTAAAAATAAAATACTGTCTTCCCTTTACTCTCCACATCTTTAACTCGCATTAATTTGAGTTTAAGCATTAAAACATTACCATACTTTGTGTGTGTGTGTGGTGCTAAAATATACATAACATAAAATTTATCATCTTAAGAGTACAGTTCAATAGTATTAAGTACATTGATATTGTTACGTAGAACTTTTCCCCAAATGGAATCACTGTACTCATTAAACAGTGGCTCCCCATTCTCCCTCCTCCCTGTCCCTGTAACCACTGGTCTACTTTCCTTCTTCATATATTTGACTATCCCAAGTACCTCATTATAAGTGGAATCATATAGTATTTGTACTTTTTAAAATATATATTTTAATGATTTTTTTACAGAGAAGAAGGGAGAGGAATAGTCAGAAATATCGATGAGAAACATCGATCAGCTGCCTCCTGCACTCCCCCTACTGGGAATGTGACCACAACCAAGGTACATGCCCTTGACCGGAATCGATCCTGGGACCCTTCAGTCCGGCCGACGCTCTATCCACTGAGCCACACCGGTTAGGGCAGGACTTTTTTTGTTGTTCCTCCCATCCATGCATTCATTGGCTGCTTCTTGTCTGTGCCCTCACCAGGGATTGAACCTGCAACCTTGGTGTATCAGATGGCGTTCTAACCAGCTGAACTACCTGGCCAGGGCTGGTATTTGTACTACTTTTGGGTCTAGTTTATTTCATTTAGTGTAACATCTTCAGTATTGTCATATCATATTGTAGCATGTGTCTGAATCTTTTCTTTTAAGGCTAAATAATATTGCATTGTATGCATATTCCATATTTTTCATCCATTGATGGACATTTGGGTTGTTTGTCTAATATTCAGTTCCCAAGTATTTTTTTATTCTTGATACTGCTATGAATGGAATTGTTTTCTTTCTTTTTTAAAAAAAATATGTTTTATTGATTTTTTCACAGAAAGGAAGAGAGAGGGATAGAGAGTTAGAAACATCGATGAGAGAGAATCATCAATCAGCTGCCTCTTGCACACCCCCTACTGGGGATGTGCCTGCAACCAAGGTACATGCCCTTGACTGGAATCGAACCCGGGACCCTTCAGTCCGCAGGCCGATGCTCTATTCACTGAGCTAAACCGGTTTTGGCTGGAATTGTTTTCTTAATTTCCTTCTGGTTATTATGAATAATGTTGCTGTAAGTAAGGGTGTTCAAATATCTGCTCAAATTCCTGCTTTCCTTTCTTTTGTGTATATACCCAGAGTAGTATTGCTGGGTCATGTTTTTAATATGTAATTCTATTTTTAGTTTTTGAGGAATCTCCATTCTGTTTTCCACAGTCCGTTAGGACTTACCTTCCCACCAGCAATGCACAGGGTTCCAGTTTGCCACATCCTCACCAGCACCGGTCTCTTCCTCCCCTTCTCCCCGCCTCGCCTCTTTGTATAGAGTAGCCATCTTAATGGGTATGAAGTGGTAGCTCGTTTTGTTTTTCATTTATTTAATGATTCGTGATGTTGAGCATCTTTTCATGTGCCTGTTGCTCATTAGCATATCTTTAGGGAAATGTCTATTCAAGTCTGGTGCTCGTTTTTTTTTTCCAATTACAATTTACACGCAATATTATTTTGTATTAGTTTCAGGTGTATGGCATGGTGGTCAGACAGTCATACATTTCACAAAGAATTTCCCCCACATATTTTGCTCATTTTTGAATCAGGATTTTTTTTTTTAATTTTTATTATTTTTTAAATATATCTTCATTGATTTCAGGGAGGAAGGGAAGAAGCGGGGAGAGAGAGAGAAACATCAATGATGAGAGATAGTCATTGATCAGTTGCCTCCTGCACGCCCCCCACTGGGATTGAGCCTGCAACTTGGGCATGTGCCCTGCCCGGGAATAGAACCGTGACCTCCTGGTTCATAGGTTGATGCTCAGCCCTGAGCCATGCCGGGAAGGCAGGGTGTATTTTTGTTGTGGTTGAGTTTTAGGAGTTCTCTGTGTATCCTGAATATTAATCCCATAGCAGATACATGATTTGCAAGTATTTTTCTCTCATTCTGTCTGTGGCCTTGTTACTCTGTTTATAGGCCTTGTTACTCTTTGGATGCATAAAAGTTCATTTTCATGAAAGCTAGTTTATGTTTTTCTTTTGTTGCCTGTGCCTTTGGTGCATATTTAAGAATGCATTGCCAAGTCCATTGTTGTGAGGTTTTTGCTCTGTTTTCTTCTAAGAGTTTTACAGTGTTTTTTTTTCTCTTTTTTCCCCCCCAGTTTGTTATTTCCCCCCCATATATATATAGACTCAGAGAGGAAGGGAGAGAGAGAGAGAGAGAGAAACCTGGGCATGTGCCCTGACCGGGAATTGAACCATGATCTCCTGGTTCATAGGTCCACACTCAACCACTGAGCCATGCCTGCCAGGTGAGTTTGATAGTTTTAGCTCTGTGTTTAGGTCATTGATGCACTTTGTTCTAATATTTGCTTTTAAAAAAATGAATTAAAAAAATATATATATATTGATTTCAGAGAGGAAGGGAGAGGAAGAGATAGAAACATCAATGATGAGAACCACTGATTGGCTGCCTCCTGCACAGCCCCCACTGGGGACCAAACCTGCAACTTGGGCATGTTCCTTTGACTGGAATCAAACCTGGGACCCTTCAGTCCGCAGGCTGCCACTCTGTCCACTGAGCCACACCAACAAGGGCTGAGATGAATGTAGTGTAAGGAAGGGTCCAACTTCATTCTTTTTTTCTTTTTTTCAAATATTTTTATTTCAGAGAGGAAGGGAGAGGGAGAGAGACCAATGATGAGAGAGAATCTATGATTGGCTGCCTCCTCCACGCCCCCTGCTGGGGATTAAGCATGCAACCTGGCATATGCCCTCATCAGGAATTGAATCGTGACCTCTGGGTTCATAGGTCACCACTGAGCCATGCAGGCTGGGCCCTGTACATTATTCGTCATCTCAATTAGTCTGTCCTTCATTTCTGACTGGCGCTTTTTTATGCTGTTGAGGTTCTCACTGGGGTTTTGAATTCTGCATCTAGTAGATTGCTTGTCTCCATTTTGTTTCGTCCTCTTTCTAGAATTGTAGTCTCTCTTTCATTTGGGACATGTTGCTTTGTCTCCTCATTTTGGCAGCCTTCCTGCCTTTGTTTCTGTGTATTAGACAGAGCTGCTGCGTTTAGCTCACTTGATTGAGTGGCCTCTGTATTAGGTGTGCTGAAGAGTCCAATGGAACAGCTGCCTCAATTGCCCGAGGTAGGCCCTTGCGGTGTGCCCACCACGTGGGGTGTGTACATCTTCCTCTTGTAGTTGAGTCTTGGTTACTGTTGGCACATCAGTGGGAGGGGTTTACCCCCAGGCTGATCAGCTGCAAAGACTGGCTGCAACCACTGATCTCTGTATCTCCGACCTCAGATCTCCAAGGAGTATCAGCTATGCAGGGTCCCCCCATAGAGCAGGACTGACTCAGCAGGGATCTCGTGCTGCATCATCCCCTTGAGTGTGTTGCTTGTGGAGGTGGTTGAGTGGGGGCGCATGCTCTTCCTACCAGTCTCATGTGGCTTCTTCTTTAGTTCCCTCATTGTAGTACTTCCATTCTGCCAGATTCAGGTGGTTCTGAATGATGGTTGTTCTGTCCTTTAAATTTTGATGTGGTTGTGGGAGGGGTGAGTACAGCATTTTTCTGTGCCACCATCTTGACCTGAAGTCACACTCACTGTTTTTTATACTGTATTTTTACTGTACCTTGTCTGTGTTTAGATACACGTATACTTACCGTTGTATTATAATCACCTACACTGTGTAGTACAAGAACATGCTGTGCAGGTTAGTTGCCTAGGAGCAATAGGCTGTATCATACAGCCTCGCTAGATTTCTCTAAGTGCACTCTATGATTACCCATATCTCAAAATGTATCCCTTTAAGTGTGTGTATGTCTTGGAGACCTTTGGTGTGTCCCTTTAAGTACTCTTTTAGTCGCAAGTCACAAATGCATTATCATTTAGTTCAGAATGCCCTTTAGAATGCTCTTGGTTTTGTGGTGCAGTTTATTTAGTAGTGTGTTAATTCTGATTTAACTCAGTTGTGACCCAGGTTAGGGTACCTTTTGGAATAGGTTCCATGAGCACCTGAGGAGTGTTTTCTGATGTTTAATATAATTGATTTTTTTACAGAGAGGAAAGGAGAGGGTTACAGAGTTAGAACATCAATCAGCTGCCTCCTGCACACCCCCTACTGGGGATGTACCTGCAACCTAGGTACATGCCCTTGACCGGAATTGAACCTGGGACCCTTCAGTCCGCAGGCTAACGCTCTATCCACTGAGCCAAATTGGTTAGGGTAAGAGGAGACTTTTAATTTACTATTTTTATAGGCAGTAAAGTCAGTTTTTCCTTTTCTGAAAACTCCTTGGGATGCTTTTATGTTGCTCTGCAGCTGGCTGATATCTATCTTTCACCCTATCAGACCTGTAGTTCTAAATGAATCTCATCCATGCTCAGCCTGAGGTGGTACCAAATTTAATAGCATTTTAAGTGTGGCTTTTTCTCAGTTGGATGCTCTCTCATTTGCTTTGACCATTTTCAGAAACCTCAGTTATTTTTGCTGGTCTCGTGTTTTTTTAATATTTCAGTGGGGAAGCAAGGACTTGGGGCTTCCTGGCTTTCTTGCTGATGTCACTCTCTGCCTTGGTTCTTTCAGAAGGCAGGAATGAAAATGAGATGGAGACGCTTGAGGAAGCAGGAGTCAGGTGCCTTTCTTTGGGAGAGCTTTCGTGCTGGCAAATCAGGGGACATAGTGTGAGTAAGTTAACGAAAAGCCAAGCCTCCATGCTACATGATCAAGAAAAGAGTTCTCAGTTTCCCACACGGCATACTTTCCCCGGTCAGGTGGGGGCAGGAGTCTCCGCTCAGGAAGACAGCTGCGAGATGAGTCTTACAGAGAACCATCCCAGCATTGATGAAAGTCAAGCATTTACAACTTGGAGTCACATATATCTGAACGAGACACAGAATTACCAGAGAAGTTGTAAGCAGATGCCAATGAGAAACAAGTTATGTGTGTTTGCTCCATGTGCTAACATCTTCAATTGTCATTCTCACCACCATGATGACTATAGAGTACACAAAAGAGAGAAAGCTCCCAGCAACGAAGGCTGTGGTGAAGACATCTCAAATGTATCATCTCTTGCCCAGCTCAGTATAATCCACACGGGACAGAAGACCCACCAGCGCAGGGAATGTGGACAAGGAGTCAGTGATAGCTCCAGACTTGGAGTTCATCAGCAGGCACACGTGGCAAAGAAGGCCCTTAACTGTGGTGCCCGTGAGGATGCCAGCTACAGCTCAGCCATTCCCCTTCCACAATACGTTCAGGCGAGAAGAAAACGCTACTGGTGCCACGAGTGTGGGAAGTGCTTCAGTCAGAGCTCAAACCTGCAGACGCATCAGCGAGTCCACACGGGGGAGAAGCCCTATTCCTGCGCAGAGTGTGGGAAGAGCTTCAACCAGACCTCACACCTTTACGCCCACCTGCCTGTCCACACCGGGGAGAAGCCCTATAGGTGTGAGAGCTGTGGGAAGGGCTTCAGTCGCAGCACAGATCTCAACATTCACTGCAGAGTCCACACCGGAGAGAAGCCGTACAAATGCGAGACGTGCGGAAAGGGCTTCACCCAGCGGTCACACCTCCAGGCCCACGAGAGGACCCACACGGGAGAGAAGCCGTACAAATGCGCAGATTGTGGGAAGCGCTTTAGCTGTAGCTCAAATCTTCACACCCACCAGAGAGTCCACACCGAGGAGAAGCCGTACAGATGCGACGAGTGTGGGAAGTGCTTCAGCTTGAGCTTCAACCTTCACAGTCACCAGCGCGTCCACACGGGAGAGAAGCCGTACAAATGTGGAGAGTGCGGGAAAGGTTTCAGTTCGGCCTCGAGCTTCCAGAGCCACCAGCGGGTTCACACGGGAGAGAAGCCGTTCCGATGCAACGTGTGTGGGAAAGGCTTCAGCCAGAGTTCGTACTTCCAAGCCCATCAGAGAGTCCACACCGGAGAGAAGCCCTACAAGTGTGAGGTGTGTGGGAAGCGCTTCAACTGGAGTTTGAATCTTCACAATCACCAGAGGGTCCACACAGGAGAGAAGCCCTATAAATGTGAGGAGTGTGGGAAGGGCTTCAGCCAGGCTTCAAATCTTCAGGCCCATCAGAGCGTCCACACCGGGGAGAAACCCTACAAATGTGCGGCATGTCAGAAGCGATTCAGCCAGTCTTCACATCTTCAAGCCCACCAGCGAGTCCACACGGGCGAGAAGCCGTTTACGTGCGGCACCTGCGGGAAGGCCTTCAGCCAGAGGTCCAATCTTCAGGTCCATCAGATCATCCACACGGGGGAGAAGCCGTTCAAGTGTGAGCAGTGCGGGAAGGAATTCAGCTGGAGCGCCGGGCTCAGCGCCCACCAGCGCGTGCACACCGGAGAGAAGCCCTACACGTGTCAGCAGTGCGGGAAGGGCTTCAGCCAGGCCTCCCACTTCCACACACACCAGAGGGTGCACACGGGGGAGAGACCTTACATATGTGACGTCTGCTGCAAGGGCTTCAGCCAGAGATCCCATCTTGTATATCATCGGCGAGTTCACACGGGAGGGGACCCGTAGGAACGCGCGGTGTGGCGCGGCCGTCAGTTCGAGTTCACGTCTTGAGCCCCGTCAGAGAGTCTGTGTGGAAAGCTCCTTTCAGAACTCGGGAGCTTCCAGGCACGGCCTCTGCCAAGCAGCTCTGTACAGTGTGCCTCAGCAGCTCGGTTGGCGGATGAATTCTTAATAAACATCAGATTCCACCTGAGAGAAAACTGGTTTTATAAAATGGTTACACCAGAGTTTTCAATGTCCCAGTTCCAAAGAACACAGCAGAAGGAGCTTCCATTTCATTGCCCAGGAGTGGAGATTTTGTGCGGCACTCGAACAAAAATATGTTTGGCAGATTTGACGGACAAGTAAAATTTAAGTCAACTACAATGTGACCGCATGTGATAGAGGTGCTTTTCACCACTACCAGTATGTCTACCATGTAGAACCTCTTGGCTTGTCCTCAGTCCCATCAATTACTGAACAAAGTAGAGAAAACCACTATAATTAGGACGGGTATTTGAAAATTAAAGTCCGTTCCCTACCTTAAAATCATAACAGAATATGCAGAATAATACAAATTAATTTCAACAAGACTTCTGAATGGCTCCCACCCACACTCAGCCTCAGTTTTTTGAACAGTGTGTACAGTGTAATACTTAATCATTAATTTGCATTTTATAGACTAAAAGGTACTGTTTTTTATTAATCTAATAACATGAATTTACACAATTAGAAATTTTGAACCCTAATTCATTAGGGTACAGTTTTACTGTAACTCTCTGAAAATGTTAAAAGTAGTTACTCATGACAAAAGGTTTCAGTAAACTTGAATTGTGAATAATTGGTTTCTTCTCATTTCCATGCAAACTTAGGTCAAAGTGCCTGTGCATAGCTCGTTATCCATTCTAGTCTTTAAGCAGGGACCTTGGCACATTCCACCCTCATTCTTCCTGCTAAAATGGGGAGGGGGACGCAGGATAAGAAAGTTTTTAAATTTTTATTGAAATTTCACTAACAATTTAGGTAAATTGTCATTTTCACAGCATTTTGTGTTCAAAGCTTCCTCTCGGTAGCAGTGGACATTAGCTGGTCAATATGTATCAAAACACCCTTCTACCCAGCAACCTTGGTTTCGATTAGGAGACTACAGAAAAAGTTAGATCGGACACAGAGATGTTTATATTCAATAAAAAAATAATTTTTTGAAAAAAGGAAATAAGCATCTATAAAATGTTTAAAGTTTGAATATTTTTTATTAAATTATTTTCTGTGTACATATACCATTGCCCCCCCCCCCGTTTGAATATTATACAGCCATGAAAAACGCGGTGTTATGGTGGTCTCCTCGAAGTTACAACACGCTGGACCCCTATAACTCACAGGGGATTTCCTGCTCAGTGTGTTCATGTCCGAGAGCTGCACATCGAAACGAGCGGACACATCTGAGTGACCGATGGAGATGGTGAGGGTGGAGGAGAAGGCTCAGACGACGCTGTGCCCAGTCCAGCACCTGCTGAAGCTCCAGCAGACACAAAGGCGTTCAAGAATGGGGGTCAACCCCACGGGCAAACCAGGGGGCAGGGACAGCGAGGGGCCGGGAGCTGGCACACACTGAGACCGGCACAGGGACAAGATCAGAGAAGCCGTGCAGAGGGCTCCGCGTCCCACAGCCTGCTGGCACCACCAGACAGGAGCTCACGGTAGACAAAGTGCTGAAAACTCCATCCACGGGGTCTGGACTCCCTGTGGCTAAACCCCTAGGAAGGACAGGGCTGCGGATGTGTGATCCTTCTTCCCCTGCCCGCCCCTCCCCCACCTGTCAGGGTGCAGCGGGAGGCAGCCTGGCCCACGCAGTGCGGCTCCCAGCGGCTCTGGCTGACGGGAAGGCAGTGCTGGGGACACTCAGGAGACCCAAAGCCCAACTCTTCAGCCCGCAGGAGTGGCGGGTTGTCACCTAGACTAAGGTGACTATAGATTGTAAAAAGGACACCGCCCCCTCAGGGAATATGCGGCGGAGCCAACACGGCCCTCGGAGATCCCAGCAGCCCCGGCAGCAAGTGAGAGAGAATAAAAGCTGTGCTCAGCACCACCTCCCGGGATAGAAACCCTGTCAGCCTCTGCACGGAGGAGTGAAATCCTTAGTCTTCTCTCCCAGACGTCCAGGCAGAGAGATGTTCCGGGCACAGTGAGTACACGGTACCTCTGCCTGGCCAGCTCCCTCAGGGGGTTAGAGCCGTGGCTGGCAAACTCATTAGTCAACAGAGCCAAATAGCAATAGTACAACAATTGACATGCCTTTGGAGAGCCAAAGTTTTTCAACTTAGACTTATTTTAACGCCACTTCTTCAAACAGACTCGCCCAGGCCGTGGTCTTTTCTGGAAGAGCCACGCTCAAGGGGCCAAAGAGCCGCATTAACTACGGGTCGTTGGAGCATTGTCTCATATGCCAACACCGCAGGTTGGATTCCCGGTCCGGATACACACGAGAACCAACCAATGAATGCATAAATTGGTGGGAGAGCAAAGCAATACTTACCTCTCCCCCCTCTCCCTGTCCCATCAACCAACATATCCTCAAGTAGTGTTTACAGATAATAAAAAATACAGAGATTTTCAGAATCTGTACATAATACTTTAATCCTCACCAGAGTATATGTTTATTGATTTTAGAAAGATTGAGAGAAAAACATTGATATGAGAGAAACACAGATTGATTATCTCCTGTATGTGCCCCGAGCTGGGATCGAACCTGCAACCTTTTGGTGTACGGACAACACTCCAACCAGCTGAGCCGAATGGCGAGGGCTAGAACCTATATTTTTTAAGTGAAACAACTGTATGTTGTTTACAGGTGAAGCTTTCGTTATGACACAGGTAGGCGAGGCACAGACCCTCCATCCTTTCCTGTTCCACTCACAGCCCCAGCCTCTTCTCCCTCAGCCAGCTGACAAAGTGCATCAGAACAGAATTCCCAGGGTGACCTGCTCTCCCCACGCAGGCGGCATAGCTGGAATCAGTGCTCAGGTGTGATCCTACCCTGTCTGTGCTTCATTCGGCGCAAATAGTGACAGGCAGCCTCAGGTCCATCGCTGGTGAAGGTATTGATGATAAACCATCGTCTATCACACCACCACCAGGAGGTGTGGCCCTAACTGATTGTCACTCATTAGTACCTGAGCTATAGTATAAAGAAATACAGTGACAGGTCTGTTAGCAGAGAGTAACCTATGCAAAATTGCTGGGTCTTCTGTTCCCCTCCAATCCAGTCTTCCTGTAAGTTACCTTATGGTAAATTGTCATGTTCTGCCGAAACCGGTTTGGCTCAGTGGTAGAGCGTCGGCCTGTGGACTGAAAGGTCCCAGGTTCGATTCCGGTCAAGGGAATGTACATTGGTTGCGGGCACATCCCCGATAGGGGGTGTCAAGAGGCAGCTGGTCGATGTTTCTCTCTCATCGACGTTTCTAGTCTCTCTCTCCCTTCCTCCTCTCTGTAAAATATCAGTAAAATCTATTTTAAAAAATTGTCATATTCTGTGGAGTTGGCTGCTTCGTTTGCCTTTCCGAAGGCACGCACTCATTACAGCAGCCAGGACACCTTTGCCCCACTATCAGACACCCTGCAAACATTAATCAAAGGACAGCTGTAGCTGTAAGAAAAATGCAAATTAAAGCTATAAGATACCACTCTGCAACCAGCAGAATAGATAAAATTAAAAATGCTGACATCATCGGCCTGGCCTGGTGGCTCAGCTGGCTGGCGTCATCCCATACACTGAGAAGTGGCGGCACACGCCCACATGCGGTTTCCAGCCCTGGGCAGGGCATGCACGGGAGGACTGACGTTTCTCTTTCCCTTGTCCTCTGTCTAAAAAGCAATAGAAACATATCTTTGGATGAGGATTAAGAAATAGAAATGCACCCTAGCCGGTTTGGCTCAGTGAATCGAGCGTCTGCCTGCGGACTGGTGGGTCCCAGTCAGGGGCACAGGCCTGGGCTGTGGGCTCGATCCCCATTGTGGGGCGTGCGGGAGGCAGCCAATCGGTGATTCTCTCTCAGCCATTGATGTTTCTATCTCTCCCTCTCTCTGCTTCTCTGAAATCAATAAAAATATATTTTAAAAAGAAAAGAAATGAAAATGCTGGCACTATCAAGTGCTAGTGAGAATGGGGAGCAGCTGTACCTCTTACAGTTACTGGCAGGCGTGAAACTGGACAGTCGCTCCAGGAAAGAGTTTGGGAGTCTTTTTAAAAAGTAAACATACAACTACCTTATGGTCTGGACATCGTGCGCCTGGGATTCATCCTGTAGAAATGAAAATGCATCCACACCCAAGCCTACAGACAAATGTCCATAGCAGCTCTGTTTTTAACAGGCAACATTCTAGTAAGAGAGCACATACTCAGTGGGTGGGGGTGGAGGAAGGATCTTACTAGGCCAAAGGGGAGACACAGGTGGGCCAGTTCTGAATTCTGATTATAGTCACAGTTACCAAAATCTATACAAAATCTATGCAAATCTACACAAGGGATAACATTTCATAGTCACATACTAACACACGCGCGCGCGCACACGCACACAGCATGCACACACACGCACACAGCATGCAAACACTGATGAAAATATGCAGCTACCATCTGGCCTCTGACTCAGCATTTGCACCTCTGGGCATGCACCCAGAGAAAGGGAAACCGACACACATGCTCACGGCAGCTTTATCTGTAACAGCCAGAAATACAACCAGCACGAACGTCCTTCAACAGGTAAGGGACTAATCAAACCGTGACACATACACACCATAAAATACTACTCAGTAATAAAATGGGCGGACTAAATACAATTTGGATGAATAGCCAGAGAATTTTGAGGTGGGGGTAGCCAATTCCAAAAGGTTTAATGTGGCAAGATTCTATTTATGTAACATTCCAGAAATGACAAAATCATAGAAATGGACAACAGATCAATGGGCATAGCGGGTTAGGGGTGGGGTGAGGAGGGGCAGGAAGGTAAGTGTGGTTACAAATGGGCAAGAATTGTCAATATCTTGACTGTCGTGATGGGTACATGAATCTACGCAGGTGATAAAATTGTACGGCACTTAATTCACGACTGAGTACAAGTGAAACTAAAGAAATATGATTGAGATCAGTGGGTTGTATAAATGATAATGCCTTGCTTGTAATACGGAAAATGTTACCATTTGGGGAAAGCGGGCAGAGTGTACAAGATATATGTCTTTGTTATGTCTCACAACTGTATGTCAACCTAACTGATCTCAATAGAAATTTTAATTAAAAAATGGGAGAAAACAAAGATTTGTAGTTTAGTTGGCAACATTGTGTCGATGCCAATTCCTGGTTTTAAGACCAGAAATGTACAATGGTGTGAAGGGTACTTGTGAGTACATTTTTTTTTTTTTTTGCAATGTCTGTGTCTTAAGACATAGTAAACTTCAAAGAAAATTACCAATGATAAATTTTATAATGATACAGGATCAATTCATTAAGTGAACACAATTCTAAATGAGTTTCAAAATAGTTAAAAGAAAAAAGTTGAAATATGAAAGGAGAAATAGACAAATCCACAATTATATATGGAGACCTCAATTCTTTCAGTAATATACAGAATTATTAGGCAGAATGTCAGCAAAGATACAGAGAAGCTGAACTATGCCATCAACCAACTCGATATAATTGACATTTATGTAGAATATTCCACCTGGTGACAATGAAAATGACAACAGAACAGACATTCTTTTGAAGGACACATGTAACAGTCACCAAGACAGAACAAACCTCCATGAATTTAAAATAATTAAAATCATATAACATATTTTCAGAGCACAAAATAATTAAACTAGAAACCAATAGCAGAAAGGAAACAGAAACATCTCTAGACATTGGAAATTGAACAAAATACTTATAAATGACCCATGGATCAAAGAAGGTGATTCAAGAGAAATTAGAAAAATATTTAAAAGAAAATAGCCCTGCTGGATAGCTCAATGGGTTTGAGTGTTGTCCATACTCCACCCACAGTTGTGTCTAGCACATGGTCGAGGCATATACAGGAGTCAACCAGTAAGAGCATAGAGAGATGGAACAACAAATTGATCTCCCTCACTCTTTCTCAAATAAAAGAAATTTTTTTTTTAATTTTTAAAAATAATTTCCTCTCTGTAAAAAAATCAGTAAAATAAAAAATATATTATTTATGTGTACCAGTGGAATTGTTTGTATTAGTGCTTCAAATTATTTTACTTGTTTAAAACTCAGAAAAATTTTAAAAAGTCAAAGTTACTCTGAAAATAATATTTTAAGAACCTCCAAAATACTGATACATTAAAATAGCAAATCGCAACTCACAGTAACTCTATAAATACTTGTGTTTGCATATGATATAATTAGGGGGAAAACGTCAAGTCTGTACGTGTCTGAAAGGGACAATGGAGGTTCAGAAACAACTGCTTTTGAAGTATTTGGAAATGGGATTGTCCTAAGGTTAACAGGACATTGGTTCTTTAAATAAATTTCCTATTAGTGGGCTGGAGAGAGAAAATGTGGAAATCAACTCAACTGGAAGAGAAGAGGTGAGAGAACCACAAAAGAATTGACCCAGATTCATTTTCAGCCCAGGCCTCCGCCCTCACCCACCCACCTGTCCTGTTTTAGGCACACCGACAAATCCTCCTTTGGTTTCTGCTTGTTTGTCTTGGCTTTCTATTTCTTACAATTGAAACTATCCTGATATAAACCACCCTACTGTCTCCAATGGCAAAGCTGAGCATCAATGGCCCCGGATTTCTGCTGGGGCCAACATAAAACTTGATATATCGTGGATCGAAGTATACAGTGCCTGGAAGTTAAGGTCCAAGAAAAATAATTGTGGGAGACTGTCCCCTACCTCTAGTAAGCATACACCTGTCTGAGTAAACCATTTAAGCAAGCAACCCTAGACTCCCTGAGGCACCTGAGAAGCACTGGGCGGCACCAAGAGTGCAGAGCGCATTAAGGGCCTAGTTTCACACCCAAAGTCCTGTTCGGATATGCTGCCCATCTATCGCTCTTTCTAACGAAGCTGTAGGGAATTAAAATCACGTTTTCCTGTTTCCGTGCTGTCTGCTCCTGTCACAAAGTAAGAGAAATTTATGCTGTTAACTCCTGATGAGACATGGCCCCGAGAATGCCTCAAATGATAAGATAAACACCTCAATCTATTACTGCTTGAAAAGTAAAGCTGAGCAGAGGTCAGGAGCCGATTACAAAAATCCTCCATTCAAACTGCACATCGCGCGATTTTGTGTATTTCTAGTAAGTGATCATTTGCTTGAGTTAATATCTACGGTTTCTTACAGAAACCCTTTCCTAGCACAATTATGACTAATTGGGGCTGAACTCATTGAAATTTTCAAGTAGTTATTCTATTTATAATAGGTATTCTTCCCCATCAAGCTAGACATTTCCAGGCACCTTCGATTTGTTCGGCAGTGGTTTGAGGTAACAGTCATTCAGCGGTAAGTAAACTTCCTGACCCCATGGAACTTCCATTCTCATGGACGTGGATTTCCATCGTTTTATCATTGCTAAGGTCCCGATCTTCTTTATTTTTAAGACCTCTTTCCTGTGTAGATTTTAGGGAAAGTAGAGGTTCTGACTAACAGTACTACACTTATAGGGTTTCTCTGGGGTGCATTCTCTTAAGAACTGACATTTTAAGCTCTGCTAGAATACTGACCATTCATGTACAAAAGAGGTTTCTTCCAATGGGATACAGATGACTGAAAAACACACATACACACACACACACACACACACACACACACAACCACCACCAAAACTCAACTCATGCCTGAATCCTTAAAACACAACTTTCTCTGCAGTGTAGATTATCTGCTCCAAGTCTTAAGTTCTAAAGAACACTTTTATCACCCTCATCACTTGTAGTGGACGTATCTCCATTATATGTACTATGATGAACCTGAAGACTCGAGGTCTGACTGAAGCCTGTCCCTCACACAGCGCATCTGCAGGATTTTTTCCCATGGTGCACTTGATGTTCCTGAAGACGTGAAGTGCAGCGAAAGCCCGTACCACATGCCTCACATCCCCATGGCTTCTTCCCAGTGTGAACTTGTTGACGAACTTGAAGACTTGAGATCTGACTGAAGATCTTCCACACGCATTTGTAGGGTTTTTGCTCCCGTGTGGATCCTCTGATGACCATGAAGACACGAGTTCTTCATAAAGCCTTTCCCACACTCTTCACATCAGTAGGACTTCTTGGCAGTGTGGACTCGCTCATGGTATTGAAGAGGTCACCTCCAACTGACGCTCTTTCCACACAGCGCATGTGTAGGGTTTGTCTCTTCTATGGATCCGCTGATGGGCTTGGAGATGTGAACTCCGACTGAAGCCCTTTCCACACACAGCACATTTGTAGGGCTTCTCTCCTGTGTGGACTCGCTCATGGTCTTGGAGATGTGAACTCCGTCTGAAGCTCTTCCCACACACAGCACATTTGTAGGGCTTCTCTCCTGTGTGGACTCGCTCATGGTCTTGGAGGTGTGAACCCCAACTGAAGCTCTTCCCACACACGGCGCATTTGTAGGGTTTCTCCCTGGTGTGGACGCGCTGATGAGCTTGGAGACTTGAGAGTCGACTGAAGCTCTTCCCACACTCGGCACAGTTGAAGGGTTTCTCTCCCGTGTGGATCCTCTGGTGAGCATGAAGACATGAGCTCCACATGAAGCCTTTCCCACACTCCTCACATTTGTAGGTTTTCTCGCCAGTGTGCACACGCTGATGGTACTGAAGTTGGGAGTTCCAACTGAAGCTATCCCCACACACACTGCACCGGTAGGGTTTCTCTCCAGTGTGGACTCGCTGGTGAACTTGAAGATTTGAACTCCGACTGAAGCTCTTGTCGCACACGGAACATTTGTAGGGTTTCTCTCCCGTGTGGACTCGCTGGTGGTCTTGAAGATGCGCACTCCGACTGAAGCTCTTCCCACACACAGCACATCTGTACAGTGCGTCTCCCGTGTGGACTCGCTGGTGGTCTTGAAGAAGTGAACTCTGACTGAAGCCCTTCCCACACACAGCACATTTGTAGGGTTTTTCTCCGGTGTGGATTCGTTGATGAGATTGAAGAGTTGAGGTGTGACTGAAGCTCTTACCACACTCAGCACAATCGTAGGGTTTCTCTCCGGTGTGGACTCGCTGATGGACTTGAAGCTGTGAACTCCGGCTGAAGCACTTACCACACACGGCACATGTGTAGGGGGTGTCTCTTGTGTGGACTCGCTCGTGGGCTTGCAGATATGAACTCCGACTTAAGCCCTTCCCACAAACGCCACATTTGTAGGGCTTCTCTCCCGTGTTGACTCTCTGATGAATTTGCAAATGTGCGTTTTCACCAAAGCCCTCACCACCCTCATCATTCCTATTGCATTTCTCTTCTATGGGAATACTCTGACGAGTGCAAAGCATTGAACTATAACTGACACCCTCCCCACACTCACTACAAATATGGGGTTTTGCTCCTAGGTGCAACTCCTGGCGAACCTCAAGACTGGACCCATGGCCTTTTCTATTCTCATCAGAGGTTTGCTTTCCTGAGCTGATCACACTAGGATGGAGTGATTTCTTCATGAAGTCTTTTCTACAATTCTTGTGGCTACAAGACTTCACACCTTTCTGTCCTTCCTGATCATCCTCGTGGTCATGAGAGGTCCTTCTCACATCACAACGATCACACTTGTACAGTTTACATCTTCCATCAATCTGCTGACACCTCTTCTGATAATTTTGTGACTCTCTGAGGTACATTTTCTTCCAGAAATTCCTGTTGGTCTTAATTGGAAACCCTTGATTTTTGATACTATTAGAACTTTTAACTTTCCCTGGAAACTTTATGGCACAGTTCTCATCTTCAGAAACGTGAATAGATTCTCCAGCCCACAAGTGAAAGGAGGAATCACCTTGTTTGGGCAAATCAGACATCTTGCCTTGCAGGTTTTTTATCAAGTCTTTATTCCCGGTTAACTTACTTAGAAGCTGTTCCCATTTTTGCCAGCACACAAGGTCTTCATGGAAAAGATACCTTAACCCAACTTCTTGAAGAGTTTCTATCTCATTTTGATTCCAGTGTCCTGGAAGGATAGAGAGAATTCAGAAATGAAAATGGAGACAAACGAATGTCTGCTCAAAGATTAAAATATTTCTCAGTTCAACTACTTTGGGAGACCATACTGAATCAGCTGGAGATTGTCATTGGCTTTTACATGCCTATGAAAACAACGACGTGATGAATAGGCACCTAACTGCTAAGTGTTAAGGAGAATTGTTTGGAACAAGACTTACATATGAGGTCAAAATGAGAAATACGTGGCTATAGATCAGGGATTTTCTCAGCAAAAGGGAAAATATATAATATTCAATTGGGGAACATTATAACTGGAAGAAGCTAGAAAATTCATCCCCATAACTGTCACATCTCATGGGAGTAAAAATCCTATGTTAATTGTTGCCACTTAATTTGGCTGAATTTTATGATAAATGTAAATGGCTAATATTATCTTCCATGCTTTGTACATACGTATTTGCACATATGAGAAGGTGCCCTGGTAGCCAACATACAGACGGTTCCCAATGATCCTGCCTCCTGACATCCATATCCTATCAAATCCCTTCCCACAATGCATCGGGATTGGTCTGTGAAGGCAATAGAATACGGCAGAAGTGAAAGGCCGTCACTTCCAAGGTTAGGTCATAGAAGACACTGTGGTTTCTGCCTTCCACTTTCTCAGGTGTAAGCAGCTGGGGGAAACCAGCTGCCATGCTTTGAGGTCGCTCAGGAGCTCAAGGGAGAGGCCCATGGCAAGGAACTGAGACCTTCTGTCAACAACCATGTAAATGAGTCCATCTGGGAACTCAATACTTCAGTCCCATTAAGCCTTCAAAGGCCTGAAGCTCTGCTGGATTCCTTGACAGAAACTTTATGAGATCCTGACCCATTTCATACAATTATGCTTCCTCCAGATTCTTGACTCACAGAAGTATAAACTAGAGGCCCGATGCACAAAATTTTGTGCAAGGGGCTCAGCCCTCACAGCTGCTGCGGTTTGCCTCAGCCCTCACAGCCTTGGCTTCGTCTGGAAAATTGCCTGGAAGGACATCTGGAAGGCTGTTTGGCTGTAAAATTAGCATATTACACTTTTATTATTATAGATGCTTGTTGTTGGAAGCTGCTAAGTTTAAGAGTAGTTTGCGATACAGGTATAAGTAGCTAATACAAGTACCACAAAAATGATAATTAGATTAGAAATTCATCAGAAGAGTAGTAATGTTCTGAGATAATCATTTTGCCACACTGTTTTTCCCTGCACTTGTGAGCTATCTCCAGGAGGAGTGAAAACAATGAGATCCAACTACCACCATTCTCAGTGAGCTTTTGTTTACAAGAATCCTTAAGGGAGAAGAAACCCTTTAGTTTGTGTATCTGTGGAGGGAAAACAGACCTGTTAGGACATTCTTCATGGGTGGAACAGGGCAACTAGATGGATAAAATGTAATATCTTGGGATATTTTGATGTTGCCAAGAAGAACTTAAAAAAAAAAAAAAATATATATATATATATATATATATATATATATATATATATATATATAGTTTTCAGACAGGTAGGAAGAGGGAGAGAGAAATAGAAACATCAATGATGAGAATAACCACTGAACCACTGACTCCTGCATGCCCTCTACCAGGGATTGAGCCTGGAACCCGGGCATGTGCCCTTGACTGGAATTGAACCTGGGACCTTTCAGTCCACAGGCTGACGCCCTATCCACTGAGCCAAACTGGCCAGGGCCAAAAAGAATGTTTAATAAGGGAGATGGAGTTGAATATGCTATAAGATTTGTTCAGCTTCCTGAGAGGTGTATCAGTTTGTCAAAATTCATCAAATCGAGTGCTTAGATGTGCATATGGAAATGTTACCTCAATAAAAAGAAGTTAAACCAATAAGAAGTCATTTCAGTCCCTGAAAATTCACGGAGACATAAGTTTATAACCTATGCAGTTTTCTGTATATCATATATAATAAAAGGCTAACAAGCAAATCCAAAAAGGTAGAATGACCAGATGCTGTGACATGTACAGACCACCTGGGCGCAGACCCTCGATTTAGGAGCTGCCCCCTGGTGGTCAGTGTGCTCCCACGGGGGGGCACTGCTCAGCCAGTGCCTGGGCTCACAGCTGGCGAGGGCAGTGGCATTGGTGGGAGCCTCTCCTGCCTCTGCAGCAGAGTTCAGGATGTCCGACTGATGGACATCCTCGAGGAGTCTTAGACTGCGGGAGGGTGCAGGCTGGGCCGAGTGTCCTCCCCCCCAGTGCACAAATTTTGTGCACCAGGCCTCTCGTATTTCAATAAAATGTCAGCCCCAAATTTAAAAATAATAGTAAAGATCTGTTCAAGAAGGCAAAGCAGCCCTGCCTGGGTAGCTCAATACCCTACAGTTGTGGGTTTGAATCTTGGTGAGGACATAATACAAGAATCAACCACTGAATGCCTAAACAAGGGGAACAGAAAATCAATGGTTTTCTTCCTCTCTTCTCTTCCTCTTCCTTCCTCTATGAAAGCTATAAAAATATATGTGGGGAAAAAAGAAGATCAAGGAAGGAAGAAGGAAGTGAAGGGGAGGGGAGGGAAGGAGGGAGAGGGTGGTAGGCAGGGAGGAGTCAATGGGCAAAATGGATGGGCCACTGCTCACCATGATCTACTCTGATTCTGGTTACACTACCTGAGGTTCCGACAAGGAGCGGTGCTGTCTTTATTCTATTTTGTTCACTACAATAGAGATGTAACTCACCCACTGATTTTAAACCCCAACAAGATGTTGCTACTGCAATTTGCAAAGGAAAAGGAAAGGTACAGACAGGATACCTCACAGGACTTGGGAAACTGAGATCCCAGGTTTGGGGACACTTTTCAGGAGTCCCAAAGTCTTAAACATTTGGAATCAAAATGCTCCTGGGAGCTGACGTCCCGTCACAGGGCCCCTCCTCACCCACGGAGACCAGGTTCCGGAAGTTCTCCAGCGTCACGTCCCGGTACAGCTTCCTCTGGGCAGCGTCCAGCAGCCCCAGCTCCTCCTCCGTGAAGACCACAGCCACGTCCTGGAAGGTCACCGCCTCCTGCGCACCGAACACAGGAAACCTCGGCTTTACGACCAGCGGCCACGGGGAGAGGGCAGCCCTGAGGGGCAGTGGGGACGCGCGAAGTTGTCCTGGATTCTGCCGGCCCTGAGTCTCCTTTAAGGACCTTGCCCCTCTTCTCAACCCGGCATGGCGATGTCATACACTGATTTTCCCATCTAAAGTGTGTGCAATGACACACAACCCCTGTTTATTTACTTGGTGTCACCTGTGAGTAGGAAGGAGGCAAGATTCCTCCGAGACTTTACCCGTGGTGATGGTGCAGGTGTTTCATGAGAGGATGAATAAACTAAACCTTTATGTGGGGAAAAAAAATACACAAAAACCTTATCCCACATAAATACATAGAAATAGGAAACTTTTTAAGAAACATTAATTTATTGAAATATGATGTAGTCATTAAAAATGCAGAGGAGAGAGCCCTAACCGGTTTGGCTCAGTGGATAGAGCGTCAGTCTGTGGACTGAAGGGTCCCGGGTTCGATTCCGGTCAGGGGCATGTACCTTGATTGCAGGCACATCCCCAGTGGGGGGTGTGCAGGAGGCAGCTGATTGATATTTCTCTCTCATTAATGTTTCTAACTCTCCCTCTCAGTAAAAAATCAGTAAGATATATTTTTAAAATGCAGGGGAGAGAAACTTCTGATTTTGGCTAGAACAGGGGAACTGGTGCTGAACATTGCCTCCTCTCACAAGTAAATAGGAAACACAGGGACAAAATATATGAACTGTTTTCAATATTGAAGCACACTCCTTTAATCCCTGATATCAAGGAAACAAGTGAGATGAGCCCTATGATCACTGCCAATTTCTGCTTACATGTAATTTAAAAAATGTTTTCATTGATTTCAGAGAAGAAGGGAGAGAGAGGGAGAGGGAGAGGGAGGGGGGGAGTGGGAGAGAGAGAAAGGCGGAGGGAGGGAGAGAGAGCAAGGGAGGGAGAGAGAGGGAGAGAGAGCGAGGGAGGGAGGGAGGGAGAGAGAGGGGGGAGAAGTGGAGGGAAAGGGAGAGAGAAGGAGGAGGGAAAGAGGGAGGGGGGAGGGAGAGAGAGGGAGAGAGAGAGGGGGGAGAGTGAGGGAGGGAGGGAGAGAGAAGGGGGAGAGGGGGAGGGAGGGAGGGAGGGAGGGAGAGAGGGAGAGAGAGAGAGAGAGAGAGAGAGAGAGAGAGAGAGAGAGAAAGAGAAGAAGCAGGGAAAGAGGGAGGGGGAGACAGAGAGAGAGAGAGAGAGAGAGAGAGAAACATCAATGATGAGAGAGAATCGTTCATAGGCTGCCTCCTACACACCCTGGGGATTAAGCCTGCAACCCAGGCATGTGCCCTGACCAGGAATCGAACTGTGACTTCCTGGTTCATAGGTTGACGCTCAGCCACCCAGCTGGCCGGGCTGCCTGTAGACAATGTCCGAGCTGCAGGTGCAGGACGGGGGACCTCGCAGAGCCTCTCGGACTCGGAGGCAGCGATCAGAGAACGGGGAGGCCACGGAGCTGGAGATCGCAGGGCGGAGCTCCGGGAGGAAGGGAGCTGTGCAGAGGCAGAGCACTCGGACCTGCACAGGCACCCTGCACCCCTGTGAGCCTGTCCCCAAGGACAGAGCGGAGCGGGCACAGGCTGGGGAAGCACAGGCCGCCCGGGGTGGCTGGGCAGCCACGGGCTGAATGGTTCCCAGAGCCCAGGAGGACTCAGAGGTGAATTCCAAACAGTGATGTGGAAAGCCCTCACTGTTACTAGGGACCTTCAGCAGCAGCCCCTGCAGGACCAGCTTGCTTTATTTATTTATTGATTGATTGATTGATTATTGATTTTTTACAGAGAGGAAGGGAGAGAGATAGAGAGCTAGAAACGTCGATGAAAGAGAAACATCGACCAGCTGCCTTTTGCACACCTCCGACCGGGGATATGCCCGCAACCAACCAACGTACATGCCCTTGACTGGAATCGAACCTGGGACCTTTCAGTCCGCAGACCGACGCTCTATCCACTGAGCCAAACCGGTTTCGGCAGGACCAGCTTTAGTAAAAGGGCTAAGCTGTCTCTAGAAGGGAGGTTCTCATCAGCGGTGCTCCTGCGTGGACACCTGTTTTCTGTGGCGGGGGGTGGGGTTGTCCTGGGCATTGCAGGGCATTCTGCAGCAACCCTTGCTTCTGTCTAGTAGTTGCCAGTGGTACCCACCCCTCTAGGCATGACAGTTAGAAATCTCTACAGAACAGCCACGTGTGCCATGGTGGGGCACAGCCTAAGAATTTGAGAATCACTGCTCTAGGGCAGGGGTCGGCAAACTCATTCGTCAACAGAGCCAAATATCAACAGTACAACGATTGGAATTTGTTTTGAGAGCCACATTTTTTAAACTTAAAACTATACAGGTAGGTACACTGTTATTAACTTAATTAGGGCACTCCTAAGCTGGCCTTTGCTAAACACTCAAGGGGCCAAAGAGCCTCGGTTTGCCGACCACTGCTCTAGGATAAAGGTCACTCTAGACTCACCCTAACAAAGCTTAAAAATAAGGCTCAAAGGAATCAAACTGGCCGAAACTGGTTTGGCTCAATGGTAGAGCGTCGTTCTGCGGACTGAAAGGTCCCAGGTTCTATTCTGGTCAGGGGCATGTATCTTGGTTGCGGGCACATCCCCAGTGCGGGGGTGGGGGGAGGCTGTGCAGGAGGCAGCTGATTGATGTTTCTCTCTCATCAGTGTTTCTAACTCTCTATCCTTCTCTCTTCCTCTCTGTAAAAAAATCAATAAAATATATTTTTTTTTAAAAAGAATCAAATTGAACCAATGAAACACACAACCATCTGAGCATAAATAGAAATGGAGTTTTACAAAATTAGACACTCATTCATGATAAAAACTCCAAGTAGAAACTTCCCAACCCCAATAAAGGCATCTACAAAAACCCATCAGGTAATGGCAAGAGACTGAATGCCTTCTCCCGATATTAGGAGCAAGGCGAGGTGCACCCTCTGGCAGTCCGGGCCCCTCAGGGATGTCAGCCCGCTGGCTTCCAGTCGGACATCCCCCGGGGGTCCTCAGCCTGCTGCAGAGGCAGGAGAGGCCCTGGCCGCCACCGCTGCGCTCCCAGCTGTGAGCCCAGCTCCTGTGGGAGCGCACTGACCACCGGGGGAGCTCCTGCGCTGAGCGTCTGCCCTCTGGTGGTCAGTGAGCATCATAGCAACTAGTCGTTCCACCGTTCGGTCAATTTGCATATTAGGGTTTTATTATATAGGATAGAGCATAGGGGAAAACAACTGACATAGCAGTGTAGTAATGTGGCTTTTAAAACTTTTTTTTTATATCTATGAATCTGTGCACCATTTATTTGTGAAATGAAGATGGTAAAATAAAACCAAAACAAAAAATAGAACCCATATAAAAGGCCAGCTAGTTACTGGCACATAACACACACCCGTCTTTCATCCTTCCCAAGGGAGAGGAAGATGCTGTGTCTAATCTCTGAGAAGAGGCCTTTAAGAGATCAAAATCAAAACTCCACTCACCTGGAGCGCGGCCATTTCCTCCTGCTCCTGGAGAAGCACGGAACCCTGGGAAGGCAGAGGTGGCAAAGGAGAGAGAAGCCGTGAGACGCGGGCCCTGGCACACGGGCCGCTCTGTGTGGATTTTAAAGGGACCCCTCCTGTGGCCCACAGCAGTGCCTCTCAGCCAGGGGCCCGGTGCCGGGAACGCCTGCCCGGCTCCACGCAGTAAGGCCACCAGGGTCAGCACTCCATCCGGGTAGCGTGGGAATGAAAGGCACTGGATGTACTGGCCATGACAATGGAAGCAGACTCGGAGGCCAACAGGCCTGGGTGGGGCCTATCGCCAGGACCTCACTATTGATCCTTCTCACCCTCTAGCTCTTTGTGCCTGTTCCACATCTGTCACGTGGGGATAGCACCGCTATCACAGTGTCTGGGACTGGCTGATACATTCTATAGCTATGTTTGCTACCTGCTATCCTCCTGGGCTCACAGCGTTGTCAATACATTCAAATAAGCCGAAACCGATGTGGCTCAGTGGATAGAGCGTCGGCCTGCGGACTGAAGGGTCCCAGGTTCGATTCCGGTCAAGGGCATGTGCCTTGGTTGTGGGCACATCCCCAGTGGGGGGTGTGCAGGAGGCAGCTGATAGATGTTTCTCTCTCATCGATGTTTCTGACTCCTCTATCCCTCTCCCTTCCTCTCTGTAAAAAATCAATAAAATATATTTTTTTAAAAAATAATTCAAATAAGCATGCAATACCTGATAGCTACTCATGTTCATGGGCCTTCCTACCTCAGGCAGAAGCAGTCTAGTCGGGAGAGAGCAATACATCCACTTCTCAAAGCCTGGAAGCAATACCCACCCATAAGGCCCAGTTCCCTGGCTCTGCCTCTCCCGGTGGCTGCACTCTCCTGCTCTGCTCCGTAATGGAGCTTTGCAAGGAGACCTGACGCTACTTAGCGAGAGAGAGTATTTAGCGAGAGAGAGCTAGCAGGTGGGCCCCTGCTCCCCTGCCTGCTGCCTGCCAGCCGCTCTGAGAAGCCTCCCACCACCGGGAGATCGTGAGCACCTCTTTTCATCCTTAGATTCTAGCGTAGAATAAATACTCAAAACCCATGGGATCAAAGACTGACTAAAGGCACACTCCGCTGGGCAGCCGGAAGGACTGGGTTAGTCAGTGTCTGAGGTTCCTCTGAGCTGAGCCATCCTGAGCCTGTAGCTCCCACATGGGGGGTGGAGAGGGTGGCCTACATTTCCCAAGGCCTCTCCCTGGGTTTCTGATTTTACCGGCTTTGCTCAGACAACATCAAGGTCACCTGTAAAAGTGACATATGCATACAAGGGTCAATCCTGGGCTTCATAAGGCAAAGCCTACTGAGTTAATGTTAAAAGTGATGCTCTGATGGATCTCACACAAGGTGTTTACTGAAATGTCCTGCTCCTCAAAGCGTCCTTCCAGGGACTCCCCCACCCACCACTCCCGTCCCTCTCCCATTCCCTCCCCTTGTATGTCAGCGCCACTCCTTTCTAACTTACTCCTGTATGTGGTTATTTACCTTCCTTGAATGTATCCATCTTTTTAATGAAGCCCCATTGTTTTGGTCACTACCTTCTCCAGTTCATTGGCATGTAGCAGGCGCTCAAAACAGATTTGTTAAAAAATAAAATAAGCCAAGACCGGGTTGGCTCAGTGGATAGAGCGTCGGCCTGTGGACCGAAAGGTCCCAGGTTTGATTCCGGTCAAGGGCATGTACCTTGGTTGCGGGCACATCCCCAGTAGGAGGTGTGCAAAAGGCAGCTGATCGATGTTTCTAACTCTCTATCCCTCTCTCTTCATCTCTGTAAAAAAGCAATAAAATATATTTTAAAAAATAAATAAATAAAATAGCCGAAACCGGCTTGGCTCAGTGGATAGAGCGTTGGCCTTCGGACTGAGAGGTCCCAGGTTCGATTCCGGTCAAGGGCATGTACCTGGATTGTGGGCACATCCCCAGTAGGGGGTGTGCAAGAGGCCGCTGATGGATGTTTCTAACTCTCTATCCCTCTCTCTTCCTCTTTGTAAAAAAAACCAACAATAAAATATATTTTTTAAAATAAACAATAAATCCCTGGCCCCATGAAGCTGATGTCACACCAGTGGAGGCAGGTAGAAACATAACTATAGAATGACTAGAACGTATCAGCCAGTCGCAGACACTGGGAAGAAAAATACGGCAGGAAAAAAGGGAGCGAACAAACGGGAGGTGCTGTTTGGAAGGGAGGTGCCAGTGCTGTAGTTACTAGTCCAATCACATCTGCAGGTCAGCTATCCTCCTGGGCCTCGTCTCTATGTTGTTTTGAGGAAGAAATTAGTTAATACACAAAAGCACTGGAAATTCTGTCTGTCTCATAATATGCTCCCAAGAAATGCTAACTATCATTGACCTTATGTAATAAGGACATGTAATAAGTGATACAGAAATGATGCACTTGTCCGGATTCATTCGTAAGTGAACTTGTGAGTGAGATAAAGGGCCAGAGACACCCATATGGATCCTTTTCTTTCTTTTTTAAAAAAAATATATTTTATTGATTTTTCACAGAGAGGAAGGGAGAGGGATAGAGAGCTAGAAACATTGATGAGAGAGAATCATCGACCAGCTGCCTCCTGCACACCCCCCACCGGGGTTGTGCCTGCAACCAATGTACATGCCCTTGACTGGAATTGAACCTGGGACCTCTCAGTCCGAAGGCCAATGCTCTATCCACTGAGCCAAACTGGTTGGGGCCATATGGATCCTTTTCATAGTTTTATCCCCTAATCCGCCTCCAGGAAACCAGAACACGCTCTCAGGGCTGCAGGCCCTGGTGTTCAGCTGTCCGTTGACACACGCTCCAGCCACACACACTTACTGAATAGCTTCCCTCTGCAAACCTCGTCACAG
Organism: Nyctalus aviator; assembly: GCA_036971965.1. Lineage (NCBI taxonomy): Eukaryota > Metazoa > Chordata > Mammalia > Chiroptera > Vespertilionidae > Nyctalus > Nyctalus aviator. The sequence continues at coordinate 10,534,969 of CM072936.1, read as the reverse complement.
CGCTGGGCACGCTGAAAAGAACAGCACAATCCCTACAACGTAGGCACCCACAGCTCAGGGGGAGACGCCGGCTGGAAACCAAGAGCAAACTGAATTCCAAATGAGCAAACACACTCCAGCGCCTCCGCTTTCACTGCCGCTCTCCGGACCCCAGCGTCTCTCCTCCCACCGCGCTCCTGGTTACCAGGCGAGGACTTGGGAATCGTTCATGTCTCCTCTCCCTTGACCTCCGTATATTTATAGTAATCCAACATACACCCTCTAGCCTCCATGTGTGGAGCTGGCAATAAAACACCAAAGCAAAAGTAAAGAGATGGACAAAGGACTGGCAGCCGCTGAAGGCTGTGCTGTCTCCGTGGGAATTCACTGGTATGTTATTTCTCCCCACTCGTGTTTGAAAAGGTTCATGACCACAAGAGACCAAAGCACCACGACTAGGACAAAGGAAAAATAAATACACACAGAAACGACTGAAGAGAAACACATTCACATCCTTATCGCTATCCCTACACCTGGGATTACGGATAATGTTTGGCTTCCTTCAGCTAGTTTTCAAATTCTCACACATGAACTCTATAATCAGAATGTGAGCATAATGCCCTATTACATAACAAGGAATTAATTAAATGAGCACAGACTTCAAGGGCCCTAAGGTCCTAAATTATTTCCAATGACCGACCCTCCCTCCCTCAGTCCCCGGAATTACCGTTGCTTAGGGCTGACGGAGAGGATGGCAGGAAGGTCGAGCACCAGGCCGCCTGGGCTTACATTCTCAGTTCTGTGTCTTCCCTGTTCCCTTAAACTCTCCACCTACCAACGTTTTGTTATGAGATTAAAATAATTAAAGCAAATAAAACCTATGGAAGACTGTCACTCAACAGGTTAAATACTGTGTTTTTAAAAATATATATATTTTATTGATTTTTTACAGAGAGGAAGGGAGAGAGATAGAGAGCTAGAAAAGTCGATGAGAGAGAAACATCCACCAGCTGCCTCTTGCACACCCCCTACCGGGGATGTGCCCACAACCAATGTAAATGCCCTTGACCAGAATCGAACCTGGGACCTTTCAGTCCGCAGGCCGACGCTCTATCCACTGAGCCAAACCGGTTTTGGCTAGATGTTTCTAACTCTCTATCCCTCTCTCTTCTCTCTGTAATACATCAATAAAAAAAAGAAAGAATTCAATATAATAAAGAGGTAATATGCAAATCGACAAGATGGCTGCCTACAACCAGGCCGCAGAAGTTAGTGAGGGATGTTAGTGAGGGATGACCAAACAACTGAACAGCAAGCTGTGTGGGGCAACCAGGCTGGCGGGGCGGGGGGAGGGGGAGGGGGGGGCCCATACAGTTGGGGGCGGCCAGGTTGGCAGGGGGGCTGTTGGGGGTAAACTGGCTGGCAGTGGTAGGTTGGGCGGGGGCAGCTAGGGGAGACCAGGCTGGCACACAGAAGCAGTGAGGGGCAATTAGGCCAGCGGAGCAAGGGGGAGCAGTTAGGGGTGCTCAGGCAGGCAGGCAGGCAGGCAGATGGGTGATTAGGAGCCAGGGGTCCAGGATTGTGAGAGGGATGTCCGACTTCACTGGGATCGGGTCTAAACCGGGGAGCTGGACATCCCCGGAGGGTCCCACGTGGGAGAGGGAGCAGGCTGGGCTGAGGGGGAACCACCCCCACCCCGTTCACGACATTCCTGCATCGGCCTCTAGTAGATTGATAACGTCTAAGCATTATATCTTTTTACTGCACCTAAATCTCACAGCACCCCTCCTAGGGAGGCACTACCGAGGTGGGATGGTAGGGGGAGGGGAGGGAAACTCCTCAGGCACGTAGAATGGGGTTACAGAGAGAAACCTCAACAAACTGCACGGACAGGGCCGTATGCTCACCTGACAAGCTCAGGGGAGGCCCACGTGGCAGCCTTACAAACTCAGAGACCTAAAGTAACCACAAAGGAGGGTCTGAAATTAAAACTTTAAAAAAATCTTTTTATTAATTTCAGAAAGGAAGGAAAAGGAGGGGAGAGAGAGAGAGAGAGAGAGAGAGAAAGAAACATCAATGCTGCCAAAACCGGTTTGGCTCAGTGGTAGAGTGTCGGTGTGCGGACTGAAAGGTCCCGGGTTCGATTCCGGTCAAGGGCATGTACCTTGGTTGCAGGCACATCCCTGGTGGGGGGTGTGCAAGAGGCAGCTGGTCAATGTTTCTCTCTCATTGACGTTTCTAGCTCTCTATCTCTCTCCCTTTCTCCCTGTAAAAAAACCAATAAAATATATATTAAAAAAAAGAAACATCAATGCTTACAGAGAATCATTGATCGGCTGCCTCCTGCACACCCCCTACCGGGGATCGAGCCAGAAACCTAGGCATGTGCCTTGGAATCAAACCTGGACCCTTCAGTTCACAGGCTGATGCTCTATTCAAAGAGCCAAACCAGCTAGGGCTGAAATTAAAACTTTTTAACTAAAAGCACTTTATGGCTTGTGCTAGGCTAGAATCTCTCCTGACAAAATCTATCTTTACGGTAGCAGGGTCTAAGGTAACATTCCTTTGAAATGCCAGGGTAACTTCCCTTTTCCCAACCCACAGAGTTCCGCCAATGCGTCAGAGCCGAGAGGACAAATCCTCATGGTTATTTTTATCCGGTTAATTGCTGACTGGTATTTATCCTGTACTCACCTATGAAAAGACGTGTCTATTGTTTACTGGTTTCCCGCCTTGCCTTCTCTCACCTCCGCAATCCATCCCCAAGGCATTTCATGCAAACCACCTGCATCTTCTCCTGGTTGCAATGCAATAATTAAGGTGCAAAAGCTGCCGTTCTCGGGAGCAAAACCTCAAGCCGTTGAGATCTGCTTCCTGACAGTTGTTGCTAGTTTGGCTCATAAACGTATATTCTCTATAAGTTTTGAGTTTTTCTTTTGTTGATAAAACTGACACCACGATGTACAGCCTGATAGAGAAGGTCACCCAGGTGGAGAGAGGGCCGTTCATGGGTTAGCCCTCCCCCCTGACCTTCCCTCTCCAGAGAGAACATGCGGGATTCAGCTGTACTTCAGCTCCAGGCCCAGAAAAGCTGCAAAACCAAGGAGGCCAGGCAGGGCCGGCTGCAGTGACTAATGCCCCAGGCCCGGCGCTGACCTATCAGTGGAGACCCAACCCTCACAGGGCACACCTGGAAAGCTGAGGAATATTCTAATGAGCCCCTCAGCGAGGAACCTCTCTCCTCCAACCCCCTAAAAATCACGCCTCTGGACAGCAGCTGAACCCCCGCCGCAGAAAGGAAGCCAGCCGCAGGCTCTCTTCCGAGTGTGCCCACACCTTGTATCTGGCATGGATTTTTTATTTTCTTTCTCCTGAACTCTTAACGGTCCCCAGCATTCATAAACAGATTCCTAAGATAACCCCCATTCCTGCTGTGAGATCTACCCGCCCTCCCTCCCGCAGGAAGCCACGCACCCACACCCTGGCTGGCTGGGGGGGGTGGCTGGCCGCTCCGCATCCAGTGCCACCAGTATGCCCTGCATGCACGCTAAGGTGGGAGCAATGGAGCAATTAAATAACGCTTCAAAGGTGCCATCAGGAGGCGGCAGGGCGAGCAGAAGGGAGGGAGGCGAGGGGACCGGGCCCAGAGACCTCAACCCTAGGACCCCGGCCGGCCCCCACCTCCATCCCAGGAGCAGGCACAGACCTGCCCACCGGCTTCCACTCCGCCGAGCGAGACGGCCCCCAGGCGCCCGCGCCCAGGCCCCCGCGCCCGGACAGGCCGGGGAGGCCCGAGGCTCCCGCTCACTCACCTCCGGACAGAAGGCACCGCAAACGTCCCGCGTCCTCCGCACCATCCCCCCGCGAAACCAGGGCTGCAGCGCCCCCTGCCTGGAGCGGAAGTGGCTCTGACTGCCCTGGACTACAACTCCCAGAATCCTCCGCAGGGAGCGCTTTCTTAGGTCACCACTTAAAAAACACATAAAAAAAACCGTGTAGCCCTAGCTGGCTTGGCTCAGTGGGGTAAGAGCAAACTCCAAGGTCCCAGGTTCGATTCTGGTCAAGGGCACATGCCCAGGTTGTGGGCTCCATCCCCAGTGGGGAACTTGCAGGAGGCAGCCAATCCATGATTCTCCATCATCATGGATGTTTCTATCTCCCTCTCCCTCCCTCTACCTTCCTCTCTATAATCAATAAAGAGATGTTTATAAATTTTTTTTGTGTGTGTGGTGTGCGTTGTTCTTTTCCTTAATCCTCACCTGAGGATATTTTTTTTCCCCATTGCTTTTCAGAAAGAGTGGAAGGGGGAGGGGGAGGGGAGAAACCTCCACTAGTTGTCTTTCCCCAGTGCCCTGAAGGTGAGGAGCAATGCCCTTGACCTGGAATGGAACCCTCCACCCCAATGATCTAACCACTGAGCAAACAGCCACTTTTTAAAAAAATGCATAAGATGGTTCACTTCAGTCAGTTTTCAGCACTATTAGCACTTGACCTCTTATTTTCTTTATTTTTCCCTTCTTTCCTTTTCCCTGGTTTTTAAAAATCACAGCACATGTAAGTGTGACTGAAAAGTGACTGTGACTGTGTCCTCAGTAGTTAGAGCAGCAGCCCTTGAAGGAGGGTCACAGGTTCCATTCCCAGTCAAGGGCTCTACCTGGATGATAAATGGGATCCCCAGAGAGGCAGCCAATCCTCAATCTCTCTCTCTCTCTCTCTCTCTCTCTCTCTCTCTCTCTCTCTCTCTCTCCCCTTCCTCCCTCCCTTCCACTCTCTCTTAAGAAATCAATGGAGCCCGGCCAGTGTGACACAGCGGTTGAGCATCCACCCAGGTCACAGGTTTGATTGCTGGTCAGGGCACATGCCCTGGTTGCTGGCTCCATCCTTCGAAGGGGGTGTGCAGGAGGCAGCTGATAGATGATGTTTCTCTCTCATCCATGTTTCTATCTCTCTCTATCCCTCTCCCTTGGTCTCTAAAAAAATCAACAAAAACATTTAAAAATATATATTTTATTGATTTTTTACAGAAAGGAGGAGAGAGGGATAGAGAGCTAGAAACGTCGATGACAGAGAAACATCGACCAGCTGCCTCTTGCACACCCCCTACTGGGGATGTGCCCACAACCAAGGTACATGCCCTTGACCGGAATCGAACCTGGGACCTTTCAGTCCGCAGACCGATGCTCTACCACTGAGCCAAACTGGTTTCGGCAACAAAAACATTTTTTAAAAGAATCAATGGGAAAAAATCCTTGTGTGCGGATTAACAAAAACAAAAACAGTAACTTGGCTGAATATCTTACTGTGGGTGTGATGCTGTTGCTTTCTTTAGTCTGCTTGTGCCTGGATGCATCTAATCTCTGACAGCTTATCTTGTAGGAACTATTCATTCCGAAATGCTGAAGACACACAAATAGGAAAAGTAACCTCTCATCAACCCACAAAAAAAAACCTTAAAGTTTCTCATTTTTCTTAATTTGAAATGCTGGTTTTGAAATTAGTTTTCTGGCAAATGAAAGAACATGCCTTGTCAAGAAACGGAAGGAAATACTATACCGTATGTGAAAAAGAAAGCCTACTATAAACATTGAAAATGTTTCTTCTTTCTTTAGCTCACCTTCAAATGTCTCGTCATTTACCAGCCTGCTCTTGACACCGTAAATATGATAGGATGCTTTATTTTCATACAAGGTGGTTGAAATGAGCCACGATTATTAAAAAAGTAGGTGTGGAAGTCTGGGATCCTGCTCAGATAACTGTAACAAATTCAATTCTTTCTCTTTTTTTGCACATTTATTGAAGTATAATTGACAAATAAAATTGTAATATATTTAGGCCCAGGCCAGGAGTCTCATTGTTTAGAGCACTGCCCCAATACACCATGGTTTTGGGTTCGATCTCCTATTAGGATGCATACAAGAAGCAACCAATAAATGCATTATGGATGGAGGAACCAGTCAATTTCTGTCCCCCCCTCACCCCCTCTCTCTAATATTGATAAATGAAAAAAAATTAAATGATAATATACTTAAAATGCATGTGATGAATTGATATATGTACAGTAAGTACATTGTGAAAGGATCCGCACAATCTAATTCATCCATCACCTCATGTTGCTTTTTTCCTTTTTGTTTTTTTTCTTATAGTGAGAACCTTATTTTCAACTGTAGTCAACATAAGTTTGCACCTTTTCACCAATCTCTCCCAATTTCCCCACCCCACCGGCATCCCTCAGGCAACCACCACCATTTCACTGTTTCTGGGAGGTTGGCTTTTATTCCCCTACATTTCACATATACTTCTACCATGCAGTATTGGTTTTTCTCTGTCTGGCTTATTTCACTTAACATAATGCCCTGTGTTTTCATTCATGTTGTCGCAAATATTTCTCCATAGTTTTTTAAACCAATGGTTGGAATTAGAGGCTCAATTTGATTCATTTTTAAGGGGTGTTACTTTATGGGTGTTTCTTAAGTTGCCAAGAAACGTTAAAAGAGAGCAACATGAGAAGACCTCCTCTACCAAATACAAGACTCATTGCAGCCGAAACCAGTTTGGCTCAGTGGTAGTGTGTCAGTCTGCGGACTGAAAGGTCCCAGGTTCGATTCAGGTCAAGGGCATGTACATTGGTTGTGGGCACATCCCCGGTAGGGGGTGTGCAAGAGGCAGCTAGTTGATGTTTCTCTGTCATCGACGTTTCTAGCTCTCTATCCCTCTCTCCTCCTCTCTGTAAAAAGTCAATAAAATATTTTTTTAAAAAGACTCATTGCAAAGCTACGATAACTAATGTACTATGGTATTGGTAAAAGTATTGAAAAATAGACCAATCAAGGAAATTTGAGGCTAAGACAGTCCTATAATTATGTATAGACTAGAGGCCTGGTGCACAAAATTTGTGCACGGGTAGGGTCCCTAGGCCTGGCCAGTGATCAGGGCTGATCAGGGCCCTCTGGCTGCCGACCAGGGCCTCCCTTCCCTGGCTGCTGGCTGCCAGCTGCCAGCCGGGGCCTTCCTTCACTCTGTGCCACTCCCTGGTGGTCAGTGCATATCATAGCCAACGACTGAACTCTGTCTCCCAGTTGAACTCCCAAGGTGACACTTTACATTTTAGCCTTTTATATATATATAGATTACTGATTTTCTTTAAAGGTGGTACTACAAAGTAGTGGGAATGAGGAAAAAAATTGGTAACTGGCATAGGAACAACTAGATATTCATATGGAGAATAATTAAATTCTGCCAGAGGCAATATACACCTTGAAGATTCCACAAGTTGATTTTAATTCTGTCACTTACCAAAAAACAAAATTCAAACAAAGGGAAGGGAAGGAAGGGGAAGAGGGTGGAAAGAGATTAACCAGGCTTTGAACTGGCAAACTTTTGGTGCAAAGGACAATGCCCAACCATCTGAGCCACTCTGGCTGGGGCAAATGCTCTTCTATATATATCTGCAGTAGGCAAAAGCTTACTTCCAAAGAGCAAAGGTTCATCTCTGGGGACATATTTCTTTTTCTTTCTTTCTTTCTTTCTTTCTTTCTTTCTTTCTTTCTTTCATCTTTCTTTCTTTCTTTCTTTTCTTCTTTTCTTCTTTCTTTCTTTCTTTTTTAATATTTATTTTATTGATTTTAAAAATGTATATATTTTATTGATTTTGTACAGAAAGGGAGGGAGAGAGATAGTTAGAAACATCGATGAGAGAGAGTCATCGATCAGCTGCCTCTTGCACACCCCTACTGGGGATGTGCCCACAACCAAGGTACATGCCCTTGACCAGAATCGAACCCAGGACTCTTCAGTCCCCAAGCCGACGCTCTATCCATTGAGCCAAACCGGTTTTGGCTATTTTATTGATTTTTTACAGAGAGGAAGGGAGAGGGATAGAGAGAAACATCGATGAGACAGAAACCACAACCGAGGTACATGCGAGGTACATTTTTTTTTTTTAATGAATCATAAATTTTTATTTCAAAATGTAAACATCACTAAACATGCATACACGTGCCGAAACCGTTTTTTTTTAATACTCATCATTCAAAGCTTTATAACTATTAATGTTACAGCTTCTCAACAAACTGCCTGATTAAAGTGCTGAAGGCACTGCAGCCTCACTCAAAATTTTCTCCCAACCCGTAGAAATAACCAAGGTTTCTCCTTCACTAAAAGTACATTCTGCTCATAGTTCCTATTAATAAAGCAATTAATCTTTGCTAAATAGACACTAATTAATTTGAACAAATTAGTATTGCTAAAGCAAAAACCCAGCAACTTTCTTAATTCATAAAAACATGTATCGGAATCAAACCTGGGACCCTTGAATCTGCAGGCTTACACTCTATCCTCTGAGCCAAACCGGTCAGGGCATTGGGATATATTTCTTAATTTTAATTCACTATATTGTATGAAATAAAGGAATCATATTATGAGTTCTTGGCCACAGGAAATTTTTAGTCAGTTACTTTATTTTTTATTTATTTATTTTATAAATATATTTTATTGAACTTTTACAGAGAGGAAGGGAGAGGGATAGAAAGCCAGAAACATTGATAAGAGAGAAACATCCATCAGCTGCCTCCTGCACACACCCCCCACTGGGGATGCGCCCCAACCAAGGTACATGCCCTTGACTGGAATCGAACCCAGGACCCTTAAGTCTGCAAACGGACGCTCTATCCACTGAGCCAAACCGGTTCTGGCAAGTCAGTTACTTTATTCATTTCATTTTTCATAGCTTTTAAGCTTTAATAAAAACAATGGTCACTGTAAGTACATATAAATTGGAAGTTAATGAGAAAATAATCCAAAACCTTCCGTTAGCCCCCAAACTAGCCTGTATATGGCAAATATCCTTTTCACACATTCTTTTTTGGCATGTACTACTCATTTTGAAAGATCATTTACACGATTGGATTTTACCAAGAGGGTTACAACATATTTCTCCCCTGAATATCAGTCTAGTCCTATTCCTGGACTTATGAGATTCCAAGTGAAAAAACCCCTTTCCACTCTCAATACATTATAGCATTTTATCCCGAGCATGGACTCTCCAAAAACTAGATGTACAACCTGACTGAAGTGAACACATTTCTCATTTTTTCTAAAAAAATATAATATTTTTTATTGATTTTTTACAGAGAGGAAGGGAGAGGGATAGTTAGAAACATTGATCAGAGAGAAACATCGATGAGCTGCCTCCTGCACACTCCCTACTGGGTATTTGCCCACAACTAAGATACATGCCCTTGACCGGAATCGAACCTGGGACCCTTCAGTCCGTAGTCTGATGCTCTATCCACTGAGCCAAATCAGCTAGAGCTCAGATGTCTTTTGAAAGTGTTTTTATTGCCGAAACCAGTTTGGCTCAATGGTAGAGCATTGGGTCTGCGGACTGAAGGGTCCCAGGCACATCCCCAGTAGGGGGTGTGCAAGAGGTAGCTGATCGTCGACGTTTCTAGCTCTCTATCTCTTTCCCTTCCTCCTCTCTATAAAATATCAATAAAATATATTTTTTTAAAAAGAAGAAAGTGTTTTTATCTGTTATCCACAGGTATTACAAGCCACTTATTGTTCTGCCTTATGATAAGCTACTCACCACACAGCCCTGTTTCACATCATTGCTTCACATCTAATGGTTCCTCATAATGATGTGCTCAGCCTTTAAGGGTACAAACTGATGCTATTTCCAATTCTTGTTTGAATCTAGTTTCCATCTTTTTATTTTTAGTATGCTTTTTCTTATTGATTTTAGGGAGAGAAAGAGAGAACTAGAGACACTGATGAGAAACATCAACATCAATTGGCTGCGTTCTGCACACCCACTGCTGGAATAGAGTTCACAACACAGGCATTTTCTCTGACTGGGAATCAAACCTGTGACCTCTTTTTTTTTTTTTTAATGAATCATAAATTTTTATTTCAAAATGTAAACATCACTAAACATGCATACATGTGCCAAAACCGGTTTGGCTCAGTGGTATTCAATCTGCGGATTGAAAGGTCCCAGGTTTGATTCTGGTCATGGGTATGTACATTGGTTGTGGGCACATCCCCAGTAGGGGGTGTGCAGGAGGCAGCTGGTTGATGTTTCTCATCAATGTTTCTGGCTCTCTATCTTTCTCCCTTCCTCTCTAAAAAATCAACAAAATATTAAAAAAAAAATGCATACACGTTAAAACAATCAGATGTACAATTTTGTTCCTTTCTTTTTCTTCTTTTTTTGCTTTTGCTGTTTGCATAGGAGAGACCATCATGACAATATAGACTTCTATGCAGTACAAAATACATACAAAGTTTCATCGCAGCAGGAGGCCGGGGCCCGGTGGGAACTGTACATCGGTGATACTTCACTGTAGTGATCCGGGAGTGTGGTGTGAGGTGCTGGTTAAAAAAAAAAAAAGAACAACAAGGACAAACCTGTGACCTCTTGATGCATGGACTGACGTTCAACCACTGAGCTGCACGGGCCAGGCTCTATCTTTTACTTAAAGAAGCAGAACTTGGGCAAGAAAGGCATACAATATCCAGGACTATAAAAGTTTCACGAACTTGACCCAACAGCTAAATTCCAGGAATCCTCCCTGGAGAGGCCATCAATGGTCATGAAGATTGTCATGACTTCAGAATGAACATGCAATGAACACAGATGTTAAAGAGCCCAGACAGGTGATGTCATGGAAAGGTTTATCAATCCTGGCTATCAACCTCTGTCCATTGAAATGCCATGCTAAGTGGATTGCAAATCAATGCCACATTGGCCATAAGATACTTGGAAAATCCAACATTACTGTTCCAACATGAAGATCCACTTGGCAAATGCCCAAAGTGGTATTTTTAAGAGTAACAGTACTGTTTTTATTGCAGAGTAGATGAAAGTCGCTGATTTTGTTAGAACCCAAGTCAATCCAAATAAGGATTAAATTATCCTAAGCAGTAAAAACCTCTGTGCCACCAATTTGGTGGTTTCACAAAAGCAGTTTTAGAAAGCTTTTGTGTATCTCCTGGCAACGACCAAGGTTACTGAAATTAGCTGGGCAGAACGGCCTGGTTTTATGATCTTCTAATGGCCAGCATCTGAGCCATCTTCCTACATGAGGAATTTTTCATAAGAAAAAAATGAATGCCACCCAGAGATCCCAAACTTGGAATTGGATGCCTTTGTGGGGAAGGGGGTACAGATGTTTTTGGTTGTAAGAGAAATAGCGGTGTTATGTTAAGTAGGAGGCTACATATACATATTTATTTATTTATTTTTAAAAATATACTTTATTGATTTCTTTACAGAAAGGAAGGGGGAGAGAGAGAGAGAGAGAGCTAGAAACATCATGAGAGAGAAACACGTTGATCAGCTGCCTCCTGCACACCCCCGACCAGGGATGTGCCCACAACCAAGGTACATGCCTATGACTGAAATCAAACCTGAAACCTTTCAGTCTGCAGTCCTATGCTCTATCCATTGAGCCAAACCAGTTTTGGCTACATATACTTATTTAAATAAGAGTACAAAAAATGAAGGAAGTGTTGGCATAAGGGCTAGGCAAAAGGGTAGGCTGTACTAGAAAGCTTTTCTTCTTTGCTGCTGCTTAGCAAATGAAGAACAATTCTATGAATGACAAATGGCCCATGTTGGAAGCTGCCCATTGCCTCCACTAGCAGAGACGTGTTGACAGGGAACCCAGAAGGCTGGAGACCTTGAGCTCTGAAAGGTCAGAGCTCTGCACCCACTGTTTAGTTGAGGCAATGGGAGCTGAAGCAACTTCCACCTGTTAGTTTTATGTAAATCCTTGCTGATGGGCTATTATTGGAATTGCCTGCCTAAGGGCTATGGGTGTATCCCAAAACCTGAATAAAAGGGATAGCAAGGCCAGAGCAAAGTGAGTCCTTCCTCTTGAGCCTGGCCCCCAATTCCCAAATTTCTATTTTCTTGTCTAGTCTCTTTCATTTGTGTGCAGCCTGCTCCAGAACCCGAACCCTAAACCCTGAACCACGCTGGATGTTGGCGAACACTCACAACTGAGCCTTTGACACGGGACCTCTGGAGGGGATGATATTTTGCCTAGAGAGAAGAAAGGAAGAATTCACTGAAAAGGTGGGGAAGAATTCAACCTATAGGTGAGGGAAATTCACCACACCCAAAGCCAACGGCTGCAGAAGTCCGATCTATAAGTGGGGTGAGAATGTCTTTTTCAGCGAGGCTAATGGGGCAGAATTAGGTTATAAAGTAAACTTTGTTGTAAACTTTTGGTGTGCATGCTTAAGGAATTAAAGTTTTAGAAGGTATTCTCTTACAGTTTTTGTTTGATGTTATAGAACATAACCCTTGGTTTCCTGAAGAAGATATCTTAGATCTTGAATGTTTGGCAAAAAGTTGGTCAAAACTTGAAAAAAAAAAAAAAAAAAGCTCAGCAGCAGGGGAAAATCTTGCCTCCAAACTGTTTCTCCATGGAGAACACAATACTGCATTTGCTAGAGCCTTTAGAGAGGCCGAGGAGTCTCCCCCAGGCTCCCTCCGCTCCTAGAGAGGAGCAGGAAGAAAAAAGGGAGGAATGGCCTTTATGCCCCCCTCCACCTCCATGACCTAATCCTGAAACATCTGATTCGTCGCCAATAGAATCATCTATACCGAGAGCCATCAGAGAAGGAATGAAGGACATGTCAGTGGAAGAAAGGCTTGCTTTTCCTGTTTTACAAGTAGCTGATCCACAGCTCCCAAATCAGATAATAAGACACCATGAAAAAACTGACTTTAAAATGATAAAAGCTTTATGAGAAAGCATTGTTCAAAAACAGTCTGATGGCTCCTTTTACAGGAGAAATTATGAATAATATTTCTGAAGCATTCTTAGCTCCTTATGATTGGTATTCTCTGACTTGAGCAACTCTGGATGGAGGAGATTATTTACTATGGAAGGAAGAATATTTGGAGAAATGTCGAGAGCAAGCCCATGCAAATAGAGGGCCGAATGCTCAAATAACTTATGAAATGCTGGCAGGACTGGGACAGTGTATGGATGCACAAAATCAGCTACATTATGTGCCACAGGCGTATGAGCAAATTAGACTTTGTGGAAAGGAGAGCTTGGTGGGATTTACCAGCAAAAGAGGACCTTCAGGGAGTGCAGGGGCCTACAGAGTCATTTTCTGACTTTGTGGCTCATCTCACTCGAGCAGTGAGACGACAGATTGAACATGAGACAGCAGGAGATACTTTAATTCAACAATTAGCTTATGACAATGTCAATGCTGATTGTAAGAAATGCCTGAGACAAGACAGTACCATTACAGAAATAATTCCAGTGTGTCAGAATGTGGGATCAGGCACTTTTCAAGCAAATTTACTCGCTGCTGCAGTAAGTGGGAAATAAGAGGTGTTGTAAGTGTGGAAAAACTTGCTGAGAAGGTCAAGGCCTTCTTGGCTGATCCATCTGCTTTTGTGGCTGCTGACCCTGTGGCCGCTGCAGCCCCAGCTAAGGTTGAAGCAAAGGAAGAGTCAGAGGAATCGGAAAAGGACATGGGATTTGGTCTCTTTGATTAATTACCAAAAAGCAACCAGTTCAGCCAACTATTTGAGAAACAAGGAAATAAAGGCTTACTTCTCTTAAAAAAAAAAAAAAAAAAAAAAAAAAAAAAAGGAAAACAGCCCCTCTCAACCCACACCCAGCCCCCACATGCTCACTGGGCTTCCCTGACCCTCTCTGCAAACTGTTCCAGGGCAAAGAAGACACGGATTCCCCAAAGGTCTCTAGCGTTGAGGCAGATATGGCATCATCTTCCCCATGAAAAAGGGTGAGTCCTAAGCTGGAGCTTTCTAATGAGCGGATACAGGAGATCCGTCAAGCTTTTGATCTCTTCGATAACTGATGCAACTGGGACCATTGATGTTAAGGAAATGAAGGTGGTGACGAGAGCACTGAGCTTTGATACCAAGAAAGAAGAGATTACGAAGATAAGTGAAACTGATAAGGAAGGGACAGGAAGAATGAATTTCAATGACTTCTTGACTGTGATAACTCAAAAAAAATGTGAGAAAGAGAGCAAAGAAGAAATCCTGAAAGCTTTCGAGCTTTTTTATGATGATGAAACTGGGACCATATTGTTCAACCATCACAAACGTGTAGCAACAGGGTTGGTGAGAACACCACTGATGAGGAGCTTCAGGAAATGACTGACGAAGCTGATCCAGATGGAGACGGGGAAGCCAATAAACAAGAATTCCTGCGCTTCAGGAAAAGACCAGCCTTTATTGAGAGTATTCTCCTACTCTAAGCATACACAATTAGTTTCAGTGCCTGTTATTGTGGAAAACCTGGTTTTTGAGAACACAAATGTTTTCCCCCACTAACCTTGCTGTTATACTTTAGTAATAACCTCACATCCGTTTTCAACTTTTGCAAGTGTTCTTTGACAGTAAGGTCTTTGTGACTGCTTCCTTTAATTCTCCAAAAATAAAAAAAAAATTAAAAATGAACAAGAGCACATTAGAGCTTTCACCCACTTGCCATTCTACCTTGTATTGCTTCGCTCTTGTCATGCAGTCCCACATTTATGCCACCACAGAAAGACTTCTCAGGCATACACATGTAACTTTGTCACCACAAACAGCAGGCATATCTCTACAATGGTTTTGTTTTTAATGAACACCTTTCTCTTTTAAAATATCCAGTGAACTCTCTCACTTGCATTTGGATGTGTTTTTCCTAGTACTTTTGTCTTAAAATAAAGCATTTCTTACTTAGGAAAAAAAAGAATAGAGGGAAACAATTTTAGTGGACACTGGAGTGGATGCCAGTGTTATCAGCAAAGAATTCTGGCCTCCAAGTTGGTCCACGGCAGAAGCTTTGGGCTCAGTTAGGGGGGTGGGAGTTCCTGATAACACACAACATAGTGCTGCAGTGTTAAGGTGGCAAGATAGGGAAGGACAGACAGGATGGTTTCAGCCCTATATCGTTTCTGGAACTGCAGTCAACTTATGGGGCAGGGATGTCTTAGAAGGTATATAGACACGTATTATTACCAGCAAAGGATAGCAGTTAATGACTCAGATGGCATATCAGACTAGTCAAGGCTTAGGAAAAAAATGATCAGGGAATTAAAGAGCCCATCCAAGCCAAAGGAAACCCAGGAAGATGAGGATTAGGATATCAACTTTTGAAGGTGCTGTCACTGCTCAGTCTCCTCACCCTCATGCTGATTCTATACAATGGAAAGGTGAGAGACCTGTATGGATGGATCAGTGGCCATTAACAAAGGAGAAATTAAGTCATATTCATGAATTAATACAAGAACAAATAGAAGCTGGTCACATAGAGCCTTCCAATAGTCCTTGGAATACGCTTACATTTACAATCCCTAAAAAGGCAACAGGAAAATGGCGATTGTTACATGATCTTAGAGCGGTTAATGCTACTATGCATACCATGGGAGCTTTACAACCTGGACTCCCAGCGCCTTCACAAATCCCTTTAAATTGGTCTCTCAGGGTAGTATATCTTGAAGATTATTTTTTCGCCATTCCCTTGGCATCTCAAGATAAACAGTGATTTGCATTTTCAGTGCCATCTATGAATAATATAGAACCCATGAAAAGATATTAATGGAAGGAATGGCCTATTGCCCTATTTTGTGTCAAAAACATGTGGCTCAAGCTGTTCAGCCTTTAAGGGACAAATACTCCCAATGTTACATTATTCATTACATGGATGGCTTGCTCTTAGCAAGTCCACGGGAAGAACAGACCTTGGCCATGTTTTCCCAATTAGAAGAGGAGCTCCCTAAATGGGGCTTATGAATTGCTCCAGAAAAGGTACAGAAAGAAACCTTTCCAATACCTGGGAAGCATAATTGAAAACCAAAGCATTAGGCCTCAGAAGGTGGAAATAAGAAAAGATTGTCTTAAAACTTTAAATAACGTTCAGAAATTATTAGGGGACATTAACTGGTTAAGACCTTATCTGAAGATCTCTACAGGAGAAATGACAAATTTATTTAATATACTTAGAGGTGACTCAAACTTTCCTCTCCCCGAACATTAACAGATGAAGCTAATAATGAGTCCTGAGAGTTGAGCAAGCAATTTCCTTAGCCCAAGTAGCATGGGTAGAGCCTGAATTACCTTTATTGGGACAAATTAACCCTACTGCAAATAGTCCCACTGGAGTCATCTTTCAAAATAAAAACTCTTCTGCCATTATTGAATGGATTCACCTAGGGCAGTGGTTGGAAAACTCGAGAGCCACATTCAGCTCTTTAGCCCCTTGAGTATGGCTCTTCCACAAATTACCACATATGGGTGCACACATACAGTGCGATTGAAACTTTTTGGCCCATGTGCACAAGTTGGTTTTCAGCCTGGGCCACTATTTTGAAGAAGTGGCATTAGAACACTCAAGGAGCCGGGACCGGTTTGGCTCAGTGGATAGAGCGTCGGCTTGGGGACTGAAGGACCCGGGTTCGATTCCGGTCGGGGGCATGTACCTTGATTGCGGGCATATCCCCAGTGGGGGTGTGCAAGATGCAGCTGATTGATGACTCTCTCTCATCGATGTTTCTAACTCTCTGTCTCTCTCCCTTCCTCTCTGTACAAAATCAATAAAATATATTAAAAAAAAAAAAAAGAAAAAGAACACTCAAGGAGCCCAAACCGCAGTTTGCCAACCACTGACCTAGGGCATCAATCCTCTAAAACTGAAGTGATATACATAGAACTATTGGCTCAGTTAATATTTCAAATTAGAAAGCATTGTAAACAGCTTAGAGGGGAAGAACCCCAGTGTATCTACCTCCCCCTCACTGGGAAGCAATTAGAAATGTTATTTCAGACTGATATAAATTGGCAAATTGGGTTAAGTGGATATTCAGGGGAACTTAGATGTCACCTATTAAAAGATAAATTACTACAATTTTTATATAATATCTCCATCATTATATAAAAAAATACTAGGCAGGAACCTATTCCTGGAGCTTTAACTGTTTTTACTGATGGATCATCTAATGGGAAAGCTGCCTCTCATACAATGAATTCAGACTGAGTCATACTGAACAGTCATATTTTTGTACAAAGAATCAAACTAGAAGCTATTAAGGCTGCACTGCAGGATTTCCAAGAGCCTCTTAATATTGTCTCTAATTCTTTTTACATTGCAAAACTAGTGAATAGAATTGTAACTGCCTGGTTGAAATGGCTCAGTGACCAAAGCTTATTTTTACTGAAGCATTTTTGGTTGACCATTTTTCAATTAGAAGACTATCTTTCCTATAAAGGGAAACTATTGGGGAAATGACAGAAATTAATATTTTTGTTTATTTATTGAATATATCTTAATCAAAATACTTGGCAACCACAAATCACCATCTGGGAACTGATATAATAAACACAGATGACTCACATATTCAACCTGGCCAGTAAAACACACACATATCCAAACACATACTCCATTCAAAAATTTTTTGCCATTTCAGAAATTTCTTTTCCAATGAAATGTTTTTAACGTTTACTCAAGAGATTACTTTGCAATAAATCACTTACCAAACTTGAAATCTTCATGGTCCTTCTTCTTAGGCCACCTAGCTTTATATATATTTGTAAAATCATAGTTCCTTGCCTTCAAAGTAAAATTCAACGTGCCCGAGAAAATAATCCACTTGTACCTAGCATTAGCATTGATTTTATCTATACCTAGTGTCCTGGTGCACATATTTGTGCACAATGTAAGAAAATTAATTAGAAGGTGGCCAGTGGGGCGGGACTGAACAAGAGGGGCCAGACACGCCCTGGAGCCAACCTCCCAGAGGCCTTCCCCAGCAGTTGCAACTAGGGCAGCACCACAGTTCAAAGGGTGTCTGTGAAGTGAGCAGGGTCCCTCCAGCAGATGGGGTCCCTCTGCCTGCCCTGTGGGGATTGGTCCGAAACCAGCTCTCCAACATCCTCCAAAGGGTCCTGGGCTGCAAGATGGCAGTTTTGGGTGACCCACCTCAGAATAAGTCTCCCTCCTCTCTGGTTCTGAGGTGCATCACTTGAGAACTGCCAAGTCACTACAGCTCGGCAGCTCCTGTGTTGAGTCTTCCTCCTGTTGATTAGTGACCAATCGGATGGTCACTTAGCCTTTTATATACAGAGAGATAATAATGGGGGAGGTGGCTAAAAATGTCCCATTGCTAACTTAGAATTTTTTCTTTTCTTTCTAACTTAGAATTTTCACAATTTTATGTCCTCTCCAAAAGGCAATGCATGGAGAATCCCTGTGTCCCACTATCTGAACAGTTATGGAGTAACTGAAGATTCTCTTGGGGTGAGGAGCCAGTCTTCCAGCCATTAACACTTGTTCTCCCAGAACTTCAATCACTACCAAGTGTGTTTCACTGACTTAATCCTCAGAAATGGCTCCAGTTACTGACAATTCTTGGGGGAAAGGGGAGTGGTGGATGCGGGAAGAGACTGAACATAAACTGTGATGAGGACAATGGGGGGTGGGAAAAGGGCAGAGGGTGGGGTGGGAACCTGGTGGAAGGGGGGGAAAATGAGGAACTTTTGTAATAATATGAACAATAAAGATTGATTTAAAAAAAAAAAAAGAAGAAAAAAAAGAGAAATGGCTCCAGTTAGAGTAATGTTATAGGAACATATTTTACAAGGAAAAGACCTTATTAGATGTCACTTTACCCTTTTCTTTCTCCAGGGAATTTACCTCTATTCTCACTTCAACTATCAAAATTATTATTATTTTTATTAACTCTGGGATTAGAGGTTCCAGGTCTATAATCCACAGAATTAAAATTCATGATTTAGGAGGAAAGGTCAGAAAGACATGTGAACCAAATCTAAAAGGGGAAAAAATCAATGAGAAGCTACCAATTTTACCTCCATAAAAGCTTTCCTGTGAGCTTAATTTAGGCGATGAGCACTTAGCCAGGGCAGTGCCTTCCCATTCAGAACACTCTCATATTAAGAAACATACCTCAGCCCTAGCTGGTTTGGCTCAGTGGATAGAGCATCAGCCTGTGGACTAAAGGGTCCTGGGTTTGATTCTGGTCAAGGGCACATTCCCAGGTTACAAAGTCAATCCCCAGGTGCTTGCATGAGGCAGCTGATCAATGATTCTCTCTCATCATTGATGTTTCTATATTTCTCTTCCTTTCCCTTCCTGTCTGAAATCAATAAAAATATATGAAAAAGAAACATATTTCAAAGAGAAAAGATAATCTATATGGGGTGGGGGGCAAAGAAGCCCACCTGTTCTTACATTGCCCATGCAACTAAGTCTCGATACATAAAATTCTTCCTGGCCTAAAGTTCCAGTACCATATTCCCATGAAAATATTTCATTTTCAATGAGGAATATTCCTGAGAACTCTAGGTTCTACCCAAGTGTCCAGATCATATTAATCCAATGGAAACTTCAGAACCCTGAGGAGTATCTGTTATCTGGCTGTCTGGTCTTTCCTAAATGTTCAAAGAAAATGAAAATAAATCTTTCTTGCTTGCTTTTGACTAATTTTTACTCATTATATCAAAATAGTATACATTCAAAAAGGCCAAGCATAAACCTAAAAACTAAATAGACACACTTAGAATCCCTTTTAATTTTGATCCACACATAAATATCTTATCATAATGGTTCTAGAAATAAATGTTCCAAACTCTTGTCCTGCAGTTTTCATTTTGCATCATAGTGATTTCCCCAATTTTTACAAAACCCTCTGTATAAGAGAAAGTACTGCATGAAAGAGAATATAAAATAGTTAGTGAAGAAATCATGTTGTCAGATGATACACTGAACTACTGTTTTCCAACCCAATTTCTAATAACCACAGTCATTTTTCAACCTGCTCACCACCACCACCAGTGCTGGTTTTTATTGGAAAAGAGGTCTATATTATTGGCAATCACTCCACAGCATATTGTCCATTTAATGGCAATTCTTTCTAAGTGCTTTCTGCAAGGAAAAGTGCGAAAGTGTATTACTTTTGCTCAGAAGGTTTTATAAAGACTGTTTGATTTTGTATGCAGAATTTTTAAATAAAATGTGAGAACCTGACTGACAGGAGTGGCTCAGTTGGTTGAGTATTGTCCCATGAACCAAAAGGTCACCTTTTCAATTCTAGTCAGGATGCATGCCTGGGTTGTGGGCTCAATCTCCAGTAGGGGTGTGCAGAAGACAGCCAATTGATGCTTTTCTAAAATCAGTAAAAACATATATTTTTTAAAAAATGTGATCTATAGTTCCTCCTTTCTTCTCCAGAACAAATTTCCAGATACATAATAGGGTTATTGGAAATCTTTTCTGCATACATTAATCTTATCCATGTTTTTCCATACATATGTTTCCTTGGAAAGGAGGAGGGAATGAAGGAATATACTCTGGCTAAAAAAAAATCTCAAACTAGTTACATTCATAGGGTTTCTCTTCAGTATGAGTTGTCTGATGCCTAATAAGTTTAGAGCTATTAATGAAAGCTTTCCCACATTGATTACATGTAAATGGTTTCTCTCCAGTATGTGTTCTTTGATGTACAATAAGTCGGGCACTCAAGCTGAATGTTTTCCCACATTGATTACATTCATAGGGCTTCTCCCCAGTATGAGTTCTCTGATGTTGAGTAAGGCATGAACTCTGCCTAAAGGATTTCCCACACTGACTGCATTCATAGGGCTTTTCCCCAGTATGAGTTCTCTGATGTACAACAAGAACATAACTCTGGCTGAATGACTTCCCACACTGACTACATTCATAGGGTTTTTCTCCTGTATGAGTTCTCTGATGCATAACAAGGTGTGAACTGCGGTTGAAAGATTTTCCACACTCGTTACATTCATAGGGTTTCTCTCCAGTATGAGTCCTTTGATGCGCCACAAGCTGGGAACTCCAGCTGAAAGATTTCCCACATTGATTACATTCAAAAGGTTTTTCTCCTGTGTGTGTTCTCTGATGGGCAACAAGTTTATAACTCTGACTAAAGGACTTTCCACATTGGTTGCATTCATAGGGTTTTTCTCCAGTGTGAATTCTTTGATGTGCAATAAGTTTATAGCTCTGGATAAATGATTTCCCACATTGATTACATTCATAGGGCTTCTCTCCCGTATGAGTTCTTTGATGTGCAATAAGCTTGTAGCTCTGCCTGAACGACTTTCCACACTGACTGCATTCATAAGGCTTCTCTCCAGTATGAGTTCTCTGATGCACAACAAGGACGTAGCTCTGGCTAAAGGATTTCCCACACTGATTACATCTATAAGGTTTCTCTCCAGTGTGAGTCCTCTGATGGGAAACAAGATGAGAGCTCCGGCTGAAGGATTTCCCACATTCATTACATTCATAAGGTTTCTCCCCTGTATGCGTTCTCTGATGTGCAGCAAGATGAGAGCTCCAGTTGAAGGATTTCCTGCATTGGTTACATTCAAAGGGTTTCTCTTCAGAATTTTTCATGTTTGGAGCAAGAAATGAATTCTCAGAGATTTTACTACAATTATGTTCAACAGGAATTTTCTGTTGTTCATTATCGGATATGCTATGGTTTAAAACTTGCCCATATTCCTTAATATCAAAGAGTTTTCCTCTTGTATGTATTTTCTCATGTATATTTACAGGTGTACTATGGCTAAAAGATTGAATATTGTTGCTAAACCCACAGGATTTATCTTCTGTCTCAGTTCTTGTAAATTGAATAAGGTGAATGCTCTGGGTTTTTCCATATTCATTATTTTCACATAGTTTCTCATTGTCACTAATCATCTGATGACTGTCCACAAGAGAATGATGTAAGTTTTTAACATGAGAGACTTGTTTATGGAAATGGTTTCTTACAGGTATCATCTGGGGCGAAAGAAAACTGGAATTCAAACAACTTTTTTCCTCAAGTTCATCACTTTTGCAGACTCTCTCACAAGTAATAGCATTCTTTTGAAAGAATGCCACTTTCTTAAAAAGTCTTTCTTGTTTTTCCTGTTGCTTCTCCAACTGGTCCTTACAAATATAAACTTCTTCACATGAAGATAACCAAGGATCATCTCTTGTCAGCCTTTCTAATTTCACTCCATGAGATGGTTCATCATCAATAATTCTCGGCTTTGATGTTGATTCTCTTCTTCCAAATGCAGTTGCCAAGTCTGGAAGAAAGCAAAATAAAATATCCTAGCCAAAACATGTTGGAATAGTGAAATAAAGGTAACAAGAAAGGATGCAAAATAAATGTAGATTTGTTTTCAGCTATCATAACCTGGATTGAGAATAAAGAGGGTAGGATGAAGTAATAAGCTGAAAACTACCACAGCCCAATAGTATAACATGGCATTAAAATGGAATAATTTGATCATAGTTTTACTGAATATATGACTTTAGATACCAAATCAAAATCTTCATGTTCCAAAATAAGATCACTTATATAAACTAAAAGAATCACAAAAGAATTTTGCAATTCTTAGCAAAGTAATAAAGTGTCCTTTCTACCCTCTTTAGTGCTAAACACATGTTCAATGAAATAGAAATTAGTGTCTACATTTCTAGGAATTTTTGAAAGCATGAAACTTGTTAGCATAGCCTAGTAAGACATTAACAAACTACAACAGTGAACCAGAAAAAAGAATTGCGGACACTGTTATCCCAGAGTTCCCTAAATGCCTTAGGGTTAATATGTCCCCATGGATTCCTGTGATTCCAAATGAGAGAGAATGGAGGTTAGCTCATAAGCAGAAGCCTGGCTGGCTAAGTCAAGCATTAAAGAGTATATGGAAAAGTGGTGATGTATATAATCCACTAGGAGATGGGAAATGAAGAACAATGTGGCATGCTCTATCGGGATTTTTCAACCTAATCTTCTATACCTATGATAACTCCTTTGTGACTGTTTCTCACCAGGATATGAGTGTTGGGAAATTCTTTTTATACTCATTTAGTTGCTCCAAGTAGGAAATTGTATCTGGTTTGAAAGATACAGGACTTTGGGTGCCTGAGCTGGAGACAAGGAAAATTACTACAGAATTTGGTCCCAGTTTTTTGGTCTTTGGAATCATGAAGATTAAACAAGATCAACCCAAAGAAACTGAACCTTTTCTACCCTACAAATTTAAATTTAAATTTCACCTGGGAATAAAAAATCACAAACAAAATCTGTGTGTCCAAAGCCATTTTTACCTCTGAACTGCAAAATTCTCAGTCAATAAGAAATAATTTCAACATACAGACTTCTTAATAAATTGGGGACCATATTCTTACCCCAAGAGACCAAGTCCCTGTGGTTCTCAAGGATCAAATCTCTGTCCAGGGTCCTCTGAGCAGGGTTCAAAATGCCCTCTTCCTGAGTGAAGTCCACAGTCACAATTTTGAAGTTTACTCCTTCCTAAAACAGGACACACATTCCTGCTCAGCTGGGCATCATTTCCCTTTAATGTTCATAGAGGAAGAAAAGTTTGACAGATGGCAGAAAGGAAACTTGATGTACTGAGACAGTCAGCATTCAAAGAATTCTAGTCAAGGAGCACATGTGTCTTCTAGGTGAGCCCTTTTGGATTTTGGATGCTGGATCTGTTTTGCAACCCCAAGGAGAAACACCAGATAAGAACTAATAGACAGCTGAAACCGGTTTGGCTCAATGGCAAGAGCATTGGCTTGGGGACTGAAAGGTCCCGGATTGGATTCTGGTCAAGGGCATGTACATTGGTTGTGGGCATATCCCCAGTAGGGTGTGTGCAAGAGGCAGCTGATCGATGTTTCTCTCTTAAACTCTCTCTCTCCCTCCCTTCCTCTCTGTACAAAATAAATAAAATATATTAAAAAAAAAAAAAAAAGAACTAATATACAATTTCTCTCTTGGTCGCCTTAAAGAAAATGCTTACTTCTATTTTTGAACTGGTATATAGAATTCCCACATAGGAATTTCTTCCAAATTACCAAGAAACTAACAGAACAAGGATCAGTAATCTTTTTCTATCAAAGGTCAGAGTAAACATTTTAGGCTTTTCAAGCTATACAGTCTGTTACAAATACTCAGCTGTAGCAAGAGAGCAGCCATAGAAGATAAACAAATGGGTGTAGCTGTATCACAATAAAATGTTATTTACACAAACAGGTAGTAGGCTGCATTTGGCTCCATGCTCTGCTTTGCTGATGCATGAAGTAGAAGATGAAATGTGGACCTTAATGAAGTGGAGGTTAAAAGCACTGAATTTGGGAAAAAAGAGACTTAGTTTTTCTCACCTATAAATAGTATATGTCTGAATTAAAAAAATAAATCTAATGTGACAATCTGTGTATTAATGGTGAGTTTATTCTATTTATTAGGCTTAATCATACCCAACTCATTGGGTTGCTGAGTCAATTGTGATGATGAATATAATCACATTAGCAATATTATTGTCTGAAAACCCTGAGAAATTAAATGACAGCCAATGTGACCTTTAGTCTTCAGAAGACAGTTTTTTGGGTTTTTTTTAACTTATTTTTTTCAGATGACAGGGTTTTTTTTGTTTGTTTTTTTAAAAATATATTTTATTGATTTCATACAGAGAGGAAGGGAGAGAGTTAGAGAGTTAGAAACATCGATGAGAGAGAGTCAGATGACAGTTTTATTTGTCTACACAGACCTGCCCTGTAGAGCCTTCAGGAGATGTTCAGGCATTACTGCCATATAAAAAGCACTGCCTCCTCTGAGCAGGAAAGGACCTATTTCCAAAACTACTGGGCAGGAACTCTGATCCAAAAAAAAAGAAGTGCTAAGGGTGACCTGTCTTTATCCAAAGGCAGCAAAAGCCAGGGAAGTTGAATGTCACTAGCCACCAAAGGTTTTTAAAATAGACCAGATTTTATTAAGCTGAAATTCATGAATAGGACACAAGGTCTGTGAGTCCCAAGAAACTCCACGCGAAATGCTGCTGTTCTGCATTTTTCTATGTTGGGGTCATACATTTCACCAAAATCTCAAAGGTTTTAATAATTAGCCCAAAATGGGATTGAGAAATGTCATTTGCAAACTGTAACTGCTATTGAATATGGATCTATTCTATTCTATATGGATCTATTCTATATTCTAACCTCTATTCCATGTTTCCTTTTAATAAATACACACTCTTTTTTTGCTATTTAATGAGGTACCTATTCAAGCTTGTTCAAATATCAAATAAATAATACTAGACTAGCACCTCCCACTCCATCCCAGCTAAATGTTCTCAAAGTTCCAACCTTTCTTATCATTTGCATAATGGTCAGTTTGTCACTAGGCTACAGTCCATGAAGGAAAGTAGAATGTATTTATAGTTTGCTACTGTAACTCCAGTGCTTAGCATATTTACTGTTGGTGTACAGTAAATACTAAATCTATATTTGGTAAATTATATCAATACATTAATCAATAGAATTAATAGACTTTATAATTAAATAAAAGACCTTAATAATCCTGGTCCAAAGTCTATTTTTTTTTAAATTAAATCTTTATTGTTGAAAGCATTACATAAATCCACTTGCCCCATTAACCCTTCTAGCCCACTTCAGGCTTTCATCACCCTATTGTCTGTGCCCACAGTATATGTATAAATGCCTACAAGTTCATTGGTTGATCTTTTCCCACCCACCCACCTACCCTCCCCATCTTCTCTCTGAAGTTCAACAGTTTGTTTACGCTTCTATGACTTATACTATTTTTGATCATCAGTTTACTTGGTTCATTAGATTCCATATATGAATGAGATCATGTGATACTTGTCTTTCTTTTGGCTGGCTTATTTCACTTAGCATAATATTCTTCAGGTCCCTCCATACTGTCTCATAGGTTAAAAGATCCTTCCTTTTTTTTTTTTTTTTTTTTTTTTTAAATTGCTGCATAGTATTCTATGGTATAAATGCATCACAGCTTTTTATCCACTCATCTATTGATGGGCACTTGGGCTGTTTCCAGATCTTAGCTATTGTAAATTGTGCTGCTATGAACATTGAGGTGTATACATTCTTTCTGATTGGTGTTTTGAGTCTGGTCCAAATTCTGATTTAGATCTTCTCCTCTCACCTGAAACGCAAAGGGCCTATCACATACCTACTTGAAAAAAGTCCTTCAATATGTGGATACTGGCTTTTCTGAACTACTATCCCCACTTACTCTATTCTGTCTCACCTGGCCTCAAATCCCCACTCCTCCAAAGTCCTTCTCAAACCTTTCCACTGTGTCCCTGGGAACTCATCTGCTCTAATAATGAAATCCTACGGCTTCAACATCTTCACTGAATATTCCCTCTACATCCCTGCGTTAATAGAAACCTACCTTTCCCCCCTGTGGACTCCTTCCTCCACAGATCTCCCAGGCTGAGGGTGGTCATGCTCTCCCATCCAAGGGTGGGGGGGGTGGAGAGGAATGATGTGAGTCCTCCCAATTACATTGAAACACTTATCACTTACCATACTTCTTAAGAGTTTTGTCCTACCAACCTCTGGAACCACCACGATCATCCCCTGAAGACTTAAAATACCCAATATTCATTCCCCATTTCAAGAACTTGAAATTGTTTCACCTTCCATTGTCTGTAGCAGCGATTTTCAATATTTTTCATCTCATGGCACATACAAACTATTACTAGAATTGTGAGGAACACCAAAAAATATACTATATTTTTGGCAATCTGACAAAAAGAATATAATTTTATTAACTTACAAAAAATAATAGTAATTACCTACCCTTTTTGCTCCAAAGTGACTTTTTAAAACAAACAGGTGCATATATATATATATATATATATATATATATATATATACTAATCACAACCTTACTGTGCAACATGACCAATAAGATATAACTCTATTATATGACCTATATATTTATGGTTCAAGATAGGGCATTCACACTGGATGGCTATTGTCAGTTTTTAATATGACAATCTAAGGGAAAAGAAGTCAGTGCCCCTGACTAAATAGACAGATATTGTATGTTTTAAAAATTCTTATGGCACACCAATGAGCCTGCAGCAGCATCCTGGTTGAAAATCACTGGTCTATAGCATCCATTTGTAGAGTTCTCTGATAATACTATAAAAATAACTGACTTTAAGGAAGCACTTACTGTGTAGTGCCAGGCATTGTGCTTATCCATGACACAAATTATCATTCAATTCTCACTAGGTTCTTGTGAGAAAATTCTATTAGTAACACCAATTTTTCAGATGAAGAACTAGAGAAATTAACATATGCCTAAAGTTGGTAGCTGGTCTACAACCTCACGGTTGCTTGACATCAGAGGTTGTGTTCTTAGTCATCAATTCACATGGCTAGCCAAACTTCCAGACCCTAAAAGTGCTCTTCAGCACCCCACTCTTACGGTGAGACCCCAGACCTAACAAAACATTCTACCTCTCAAATCACACACATAGAACGGCCTACTCTTTGATTATATCACATTACTATTTTTAAAAAATATTTTATTGATTTTTTACAGAAAGGAAGGGAGAGGGATAGAGCTAGAAACATCGATGAGAGAGAAACATCGACCAGCTGCCTCCTGCACACCCCCCACTGGGGATGTGCCCGCAACCAATGCACATGCCCATGCCCTTGACCGGAATCGAACCCGGGACACTTCAGTCCACAGACAGATGCTCTACCACTGAGCCAAACCGGTTTCGGCACATTACTATTTTTTTATTACAACATCAGATTAAATTTTTTTTTCAATTACAGTTTATATTCATTGTTGTTTTGTATTAGTTTCATATGTACAGAATTGTAGTTAGACAATCATATACTTTTCGCAAAGTGGTCCCCACAGTATTTTCAGCACACACCTACCTGGCACTGGAAATACATAATTGTTACAATATTATTTGACTATATTTCCTATGCTGTACTTTACATCCCGTGACTATTTTGTAACTACCAATCTGTTCTCAATCTCTTTGCCTTTTATACCCAGCCCCCACAACCAAATCCTCTCTGGCAACTTCTCCACTTTACTTGTTTAATTACTCCCTTTACCTTTCTCATCCTTGGAGCCATTACTTTATTGACATGTCTACTATTACTATCTATCAATAGTCTATTTTTTTTTCCTTTCTAGTTAGTATCCTCTTTTATTTTTTCTGTCTTAATTATTCAGTTTAGAGTCTGGAGATCATTTATTTTAATCCTATTTAATATTAAAAAATTCTCTTTCAAATATTACCTTGACCTATGGGGGCTTCCACTGAATGCTTGTGACTACAAAAACTAAACCAATCTGAATGTCAATCTACCATCTATGGAAAGTAGGTTACAGAATACTCCCCTTTAGCAGAGGAGAAACGTGCAGAAGCAGTTGGATAGTGTTATCAATTAATGGTTACTTCAGATAATCCTTTCAGATCCTCCAGCAACCCTGATATGTTCTTCCATACTACTTTAGGACTTCTCTACACATGTCAATTGTCTCTCCATTCCAATCCCCACCCTCAGAGCCAATAGATACAGGAACTTCAGAGGCAAATCTAAGCTTTCACATAACTCAATCTCATTAGTCCTTTATGCGTCCTTCTTCCTCTGGAGAGCCATTTACTCACATACACTCTGAATTAATTCCCCTGGCACTGATCAAGGACTCTGCTTTATAGTTTTACCTTCTCTCTCTCCTGACCATTAACTCCCCTCAACCCCCACTAACTCCTTCCTGCAAACACCTGTGAGTCATATCTTTTCAATTCTTTAAGAAAAAAAATTTAAAAAGCCCTTCAACTTCAAATGTCCTGACAGCTATCACTCTTCAGTCTTTCACATGACCACCAAGTTTCTGTGAATTTATCTCCATTTCCATCACTTTCTACTCACTTCCCAGTTCACTTCAATCTGGCTTCTGCTACCAACCAGTCACACACATTTCTTAATGAAGAGGCCATGTGTCCAACTCACCTGGGATGGGACGGCCATTGGCCCAGAATCTTCTCTCTCGACCTTGATGATAATTTCTTGAGGAAGGAGAGTGTCCTGAGAAAGTAAAACAGGTGAGAGAAAGGAAATTAAAGGGAGCTCCATCACAGCTCAAAGCTCATTGTAATCAGGCTAGGATTTGACCACCTGTTTTAATGCATCCCACCAACCAAACTCCTGCTCCCTCCTTTTGGTAAGCTCAAGTGAGTCCTGTGGGGGTTGAGGTTGGGGGGTGCAGGGGTGTATCTGGCGGGTCACTGAAACATCAGACCTGTGTCTTTGTGGACCTGCCAGGCCAGCCCAGGCGCCAGCCGAGTGAGTGACCCCAGGCACTACGTAGAAGAAATGTCCAGCTGGTCCCTGCTGGACCTCAGAATTGTAAGCAAGTAAGACAGAATACAGCATGACCAAAGAGTGATCGAGGGGGGAAATCAATAAATTAACTTCATGAAATGTTTGGCATAAAGCACCATCAATAAAGGCAACAGCAATAGAAGATCTACTGTGAAGACTTCTTCCAAATCCGTAAGAAAAAGGTAGCTGCCACAGAAAAATGGACAAAGGAAAAGACACTGCAACTCAACTATGAAGAAATAAAATAGCCAGTGAATATACAGAAGGATGCTCACCTCGTTAAACCAGATAAAACCAAATCTATTTCTATCATTATCTCTCTATATATTAGAGGCCATCAATTCACACTTGTACCTCCAATTATAATTCAATACATTTTATTCTAGCTTTCCTGTTTTCCATATTGACACCTTCCTTCTCCTGCATCCAACATTCACTTAAATTTACTGATTTGCTCAAAGCCCCTGTATATAGCCAAAATCCCAATCATGTGGAGTGTTTCTTTTGCTTGTTGCTTACAATTCCTCCTGTGGTGACCCACTAGTCAAGAGCTTCTTATACTCTTAGTGGAAGTTTAACTTGACCAACCTTTCTGCACTGGATATATATATTAAATCCTCACCTGAGGATGTGTTTTTACTGATAGGAGAGAGAGGGGAGGAGAGAGGGAGGAAGGGAGAAAAAGAAACATTGATGTGAGAGAGAAACATCAATTGGTTGCCTCCTGTTCACAACCAGGGTATTGACCATGGATCAAATCCATAACCTAGGTATGTGCCTTGACTGGGAATTGAATCTGAAACCATTTTGGTGCACAAGACAACGCTCCAACCAACTGAGCCACCTGGCCAGAGCTGGACTGGCTATATATATATATATATATATATATATATATATATGTTTTTATTGACTTGAGAGAGAAAGAGAGGAAAGGAGAGGGAGAAAGACATTGATCAGTTTCCTCCCATATGCATCCTGACTGGGGATCGAACCTGCAAGCTGAGTATGTGCCCTGACTGGGAATCGAACCTGCCACCTGTCGGTGTATTGTATGATGCTCGACCAACTGAGCCACACCAGCCAGGGTAGCAATATATTTTTGAAATAACATTTTATTTGGAAATAGTTTAAGACTTGTAAGAGGTTGCAAAAATAGAACAAAGAAATCCTATGTACCCTTAGCCCAGCATCAGCTGATGCTAGTATTAACACAGTATACTGTCAAAATTAGGAAACTGATATTGGTACAGTATTTTTAACTGAGGCACAAACTTTTTTTCAGATTTTGTCAGTTTTTGTAGATACTCTTTGCTTTTATTTTTATCTTTTTAAAAAAATATATATTTTATTGATTTTTTACAGAGAGGAATAGAGAGTTAGAAACATCGATGAGAGAGAATCATCGATCGGCTGCCTCTTGCACGCCCCCTACTGGGGATGTGCCCGCAACCAAGGTACATGCCCTTGACCAGAATCGAACCAGGGGCCTTTCAGTCCGCAGACCTATGCTCTACCACTGAGCCAAACCGGTTTCGGCTATTTTTATCTTTTTAATGGGAATATTTTTAACATAATATACTATCCAATAAGTACTTGTATTTCATTAGCAAATAATAGAAAGTACACTTAGATGTATATATGTACAAGAAAACTCACTAAAGTGTTACATTATCCTAGCTAAATGGGAGGATGCATTAAATAATGTCCATCAGTAAGTGAGTGGTTAAATAAATGATGCTTCACAAGCAGACTATCAAATTACAACGGGGAGAGGAGGGAGATTTGGGGGAGATAATAGATCAACGGGGAGAGGAGGGAGATTTGGGGGAGATAATAGATCAATAGATAATGTATACATGCATATAAGGACAACCAATGGACATAAAACTCTGGGGAGGGAGGGTATGTATGGGAGGGAGGGGGGTAAAAAAAAATCAATAAAATATATTTTAAAAAATAAAATAAAAAATAAATGATGCTTTATCCAGATAAATGAAAACTATGTAGCAGTCGAGAGAAGAGACAAATTTGCCTAAACTGATGTGTATAAATGACAGAAAGATGTTGAATAACACATTGTTGAATAAAAAAAAAATCTATAAAATATGAATAGATTTCTACAGAATATAACCATACACAAAAAAGTCAGGACAGTCTCCAAAGCATTAAAAGCAGTTATTTTGGGAAGGAAAGAATTGAGGAGCAGGTTCACGGTCTATGTTTTAATACTGTATCTATTTTTAATAACACTTATTTCCCTTAATCAGAAACCAGCAAAAATATTTTTCTCTTGAAAAATCACTTTGAAACCAGATAACTCCTAAGATTGTTGTGTGTGTGTATTTCATATATATATATATATATATATGGCTATATATTATATATATATATATTTCACATATATTTATATATATATTTCATATATATAGATAGATAGATATAGATATTGATTTTTTACAGAGAGGAAGGGAGAGGGATAGTTAGAAACATCAATGAGAGAGAAACATTAATCAGCTGCCTCCTGTACACCCCCACTGGGGATGTGCCCGCCACTAAAGTACATGCCCTTGACTGGAATTGAACCTGGGACCTTTCTGTCCACAGGTTGACACGCTATCCACTGAGCCAAACCAGTCAGGGCTGTGTGTACTTCTTATACAGGAGTGGGCAAAAGTAGATTTAAAGTTATAATATCTATACCTACCTAATAAAAGAGTAACATGCTAATTGACCACAACTTCATGATGCCCACCAGCCAATCAGGAGTATGCAAATTAACCCAACAAAGATGGTGGGTTAATTTGCATATGCAGGCCCTGAGCGGCTGGGGGCGGGGTGGGACGCTTGCATCTTCGCTTCTGCACCACCCCTAGCCACTCCAGGCCTCTGGGCAGTGTGGGAAAGTGGAAAGGCGGCTACGGGCTGGAGCAGAAAGTCGGCTCCAGCCAGAGCGAAGGCGGTGCCAGCAGCCAGGGGAAGCAAGGCCCATTCTTGCATGAATCTTCATGCATTGGGCCTCAAATACTATCTAATAAAAGAGCAACATGCAGATTGACCATACCGTTGCTACAGCCACAAGCCATGCCCACCAGCCAATCAGGAGCGAGAATGCAAATTAACCCAACCAAGATGGCTGCGGCCATGAAGAGAGCAGGAGGCTTGGGTTTCCCTGGCAATAGAGGAAGCCCAGAGAACACTGGAATGAACTGGTGTCCACTGGGCATTGGAGGTATTGATGTGGCTCATGACTTTCAGGATGTTGATGCAGAAATACATAGAAATGTGTGTGTGTGTGTGTGTGTGTGTGTGTGTGCAGGCACATACTCCTATATTCCCTAATTCTGGCCACTCTGAGGGCCTGGGAGCAGTGACACTTTGATGCCATTTGGACTTCTACATGAATGCTGTGGGTTTAATGGACACACTGTTAATGGCTATTTAGTGTTCGGTGTTTTGCTATTACAAATAGCACTGCTGTAAATGTTTTTGCATATGCTTCCTGTACACATGCACAAAAGTTTTTTGAAAAGCCCTCGACATCCTGCTTGGGCTCTGATACTCCATGCCAGGCTACTTTCATGCATGGATGACCTCAACCAGCTCAGGCTGTGACACGTCACACGAGCTGTACGTCCCCTGCCCCCGTCCCCTCATGGTGCACCTGTCACTGGCTCTGGCTCTGACACCCACGCTGGCACCTCACTGCCCTGGGCTCCTCTCTGGATGCCCTTCTCACTTGCTCTGGCACCCTCACCCCAAACGAGATCCCTCTTCCACAGGGACACTTACCGGGCTCTGACTCCTAACACCCCTTCCAGGCCCCGCCTGATGCCTCCACACAGAGATGCCCTCCCCACGCTGACCAGGCCGTGACACCCCACAGCTTGGAGCCCTCCCTCACGTGCAGAGGCCTGTCCAGCTCTGCCCCACCTAATGGCTTCGGGACTGCATAGTTCAGGAAGGCGAAAGCGAAATCCTAATTTAACATTTTATCTTATTTTATTTATTTTTAAAAATATATTTTATTGATTTTTTTAAAGAGAGGAAGGGAGAGGGATAAAGAGTTAGAAACATCGATGAGAGAGAATCATCTATTAGCTGCCTCCTGCACACCCCCCATCGGGGATGTGCCCACAACCAAGTACATGCCCTTGAGTGGAATCGAACCTGGGACCCTTCAGCCCACAGGCTGACGCTCTATCCACTGAGCCAAACCAGTTTCGGCTTTTTAAAAAATATATATATTTATTAAATTTTTACAGAGAGAAATGGAGAGGGATAGAAAATTAGAAACATCAATGAGAGAGAATCATCGATTAGTTAATTTAACATTTTAAAGAAATTAAATATTTTCAAAGAATATTTGCTTCAGGAAAATGATTTAATTTGGTAATGTCTTAACCTATGCACTGTACAAAAGTACAACAGTGTAGATAAATAAATAAAAACACAGTGTCACCTGGAAAGTAACGTACAGATAATCTTTGTTAACTGGTATATTTACTGTCTTCTAACATATGTTTTCCTTTTTCAAATCCTCGCCCAAGTATTATTGATTTTTATTGATTTTTTTTTTTAAAGAGGGAGAAAGGAAGAGAGAGAGAGAAAGAGAGGAACATCCATGTGAGAGAGAAACAACAACCAGCTGCCTCCCGTACACGCCCTGACCGGTGAATCGAACCTGCAGCCCTTGGAGCACGGGCTCCTAGAAGAGCCTAACGCATCTTCTACACACACACACAAACCACACCCTTTTTAAAAATGTGGTCATTGCCGGAACCCATTTGGCTCAGTGG
Organism: Nyctalus aviator; assembly: GCA_036971965.1. Lineage (NCBI taxonomy): Eukaryota > Metazoa > Chordata > Mammalia > Chiroptera > Vespertilionidae > Nyctalus > Nyctalus aviator. Next base: position 10,500,981 of record CM072936.1, on the reverse strand, counting down.
ATACAGCATCTGCGGACTGAAGGGTCCCGGGTTCAATTCCGGTCAAGGGCATGTACCTTGGTTGCGGGCACATCCCCAGTAGGGGGTGTGCAGGAGGCAGCTGGTCGATGTTTCTCTCGCATCTATGTTTCTAGCTCTCTATCCCTCTCCCTTCTTCTGTAAAAAAAAAATCAATAAAATATATTTGCATATATTTTAAAAAATGAAACATACTTAAAATACATTTTTAAAAAATAAAAAATGTGGTAATTTCTAAATGCTACTGACTTAGCTTAGATCACAAACGTCCTTTTACATCAGTAAATATGCATTATCACATCAATGCCTGCAGTGTGCTCCATGTCATTTTCTTACCATAACACATCGAACTCTCCTCTTAAACATTCTTTCAAGCGCTCATTCTCAGGCAAAGCCATGAGTGCTGGTCACAGGGCCCTCCGTATTCTACAGGCTTTTGATCCAGGGTGCCAAGATCCCCCCAGAAGGAGTTATATGGATGAGAATGGTGAAGAAATGCAGGGAGCCTCATTAAATGCATCGTGTGCAAGTGTTAAGAGCCTGCTAGTCAGGAGTGGCCAAGAGCCCCCCAAAGCTGGATCCCGCCCAGGCCCCGCAGCCCAACCCTCTAGACTTGGAGAAGGGAAGCTCACTCACCTGCGTACAGGCCTCCGTCAGGGGCCCTGGGGGCTTCTCCTCCTGCTCCTCCATGTTCTCCTTCCCACACGGGCAGGGGCCTGAGGTCCTGAGTTGCAAAGAGAGAAACCCTGAGTACAAACCCCTCCTGCAGGTCCACCCTGATACCCCGTCCCTGGTGAGCCTCTGCTTCAGGATGCATTTCCCATGAGAGATGTGCTTCTGGAGGGTCCTGCCCAGATGCCAGCCTGGAAAGCTGTGCGTGAACCTGGAGGTCCTCGGTCCCTCTCCCAGGCCAGGACTCTGCAGCTACGAACGGTCCTCCCCTATCGGGGCCTCTGGATCCCGCACCAGTGAGGCCAGGCCATGCCCAAACACAGCCTTCACCACCCCACCACCTGCTGCGCAATCAGCCCCTCCTTTCCCCACTGGGTCCTGAAACCCCTGCAAACACCTGGCCCATCGAGGAGCCCTTCCCCCCAACCTGAAATCTGTACCTCCAACCAGCATCTCTTCCTGAGGCAAGCAGCAAGGTTCTGGGATGCATGGCCCCACATCACACCCCCTGGCTACATGCAGGAAACCAGCAACCTGTCACGATTGCCTCTCACTTCCTGCTCAAATAACCGAGCATGTGCGAGCATGTGCGCAGAGCTCAGCTGCACCGGGCCTTCCACTCTTCCGGGGTTGGCCAGCCGCTGCCAGCGCTAGCCCGGGTTCCCATCCCAAACCCTCCTGGGCCCTAAATTTGTAGCTCTGACTGCTCCCTCCACCATCCTGGATGTCCTCAGACCTGAACTGGCAACCGAGGCGGCATGGCCTGGTAGCCTCCTGACGGACCCCAGCATGTGCCAGCCCCCCACCCCACCCCAGGCCCAGAATGTGTGCTTCAGTGTCTGTACCAGATGTTTCTGGGCTGGAGAATGGAAGAGCCCCTGGCAAACCCCACCCTATGCATCTCCCCCTCTCTCTCTCTGTGTCTCTTTCTCTCTCTCTCTCTCCCTCTCTCTCTCCCTCTCATCCCTCCTGGGTTCTCATTCACACACTTCAGTACGGGTCACAGTGCAGCTGTACCCCGAACCTGCACCCAAACCGCTTCCTCCACCAGCCTCCACAGGCCCCTACTTGAGGCGCAGCTGCCTGGATTCCTGCCCAAACCCCTCCGCGGGCACCTGCAGCTCAGAAAGACGCCATCTTTTTACCAACCCAGGCAGCAGCAGGCTGTGACCGGGGTGCCACCTGCACAAAGACCCCAGCACCCTTCATCTCATACCCACCTCCAGCCTCTGTTTCCCACTCACACACCTGTGTGTGCGCAGAGACTGGACAGCCCTACCCCTCTGCCGCCCAGAATCTGCAGCTGCTCCCTCTCCCCACCTGAGCGTCCTCGGGCGGTATCTGGGCGCTAGGGCTGCCCCTGCCTCCCCACTCCGCCCACAGGCCAGCGCATGTGCCGAGTGCAGCCGGAGCAGCCCCAAACTAGACCTCCAGCTCCAAGGTGGGACACCCAGGCCTCTGCTCTCAGGGGCCTGACCTGGCGCTCTCTCTCTCTCTTTCTCTCTCTCTCTCTCTCTCTCTCTCTCTCTCTCTCTCTCTCTCTCTCTAATATATTTTATTGATTTTTCACAGAGAGGAAGAGAGAAGGATAGAGAGTTAGAAACATTGATGAGAATCATTGATCAGCTGCCTCTTGCACACCACCCACTGGGGATGTGCCCGCAACCAAGGTATATGCCCCTGACCGGAATCGAACCAGGGACCCTTCAGTCCGCAGGCCGACACTCTATCCAAACCGGTTTCAGCTGACCTGGCTCTCTTTGCAGGGACCCATGCACGGAGGCCACCGGCCCAGGTTTCCTCCTCCTGCTGGCACACACAGAGCAGGCTCATGCCCAGAACCTACATCCAGGACCCGGGCTCTCTGCCAGCCTGCAGGTCTGTGCAGTCCCTGCTCTTGCAATGAGAATCTGCATCCCCCCATTCTGTGCTTCAGCCTACCTGGGACCTGCAAGTCTCTGTGAGCGTACTGAGGTCACCTGTCATCCAAACATCAGAACACACAAACAGTAGCTTAGCACAGACTTGAGCACTGGCCTGGGGTGGTCAAGCCATGAGAGACCAGCTCCCATGGGAAATGGACCTTCCACTCCCCCCACCCAAACATGAGCGCCTAAGTCTGCAGCACACACCGTGTCCCTCTACCAACCTGGGCCTGCTCGTGCCTGCAAACAGAGTAGCCCTGAGCAAAGGCCCCAGGAACGCCTACTTCATAATCATGTAAGCAGCATCCTGCTTCCCCCTCCCCCTCCCCCGCCCCCGCCCCAACCAGCTGCCCATCTGATGGCAGCCGCTGCAGCTCTGTCCCTCTGGGCCCGATTCTGCACCTCCAGCCCAGCTTCTCCGCCAAACCCAATGCCCTTGGGCTCTGTGCCGTCCTACGAGGGTCCCAGGTTACCAGTCCCAAGCCCTGCCTCCCGCTGAGAAACTGCCCCCGAGCCCAAGCCCAGCACGTGCAGGGAGCTCTGCCCAGATACTGCCTCTGGGCCAGTGGTTCCCAACGGGGGCACACGCCCCACGCGGGGGCAATTTGGTTTTTAAGGGGGGCAATTCGGGAATGAGTTAATTTTTTTGCGTTTCTTATGGTTCTAGGAGCCTCGTATAGTGTATAAACATATATGGTGACAATATTTATGCATTTCAGTTCTCTATCTTATGTTTTGAAACTTTTTTGCTGTCTTTTCATATCGCCTCATATTATTATTATTATTTTTTTAAATGTCTTAGTGATTTCTTCCTCCGTATTTCAACTGTCCTTTCGTTCTTTTATTTTTCTCTTTCATGGATGCCATGTTCTTTGGAAGCTTGTTTAGACCAAGTTAATAATAGCCTTTTAGGCTTCCTCCATGTGAATAGGAGTTCATTTTTGGAATAATAAAGATTGTATATCACGGGGGGCAGGGAGGGGGGAGGAATCAGGATTTTAGAGATGCATGGCCCCCAAAAAAGTTGGGAACCACTGCTCTAGGCTCTCCTCCCTCCTGAGAGTCTGCAGTCCATCAGCCAATCCCACTGAGAGTTTGCTGAAGCGGCAGTGTCTCTCCAGGGGCAAGAATCCCTGCAACCTCACCCAGTCTCTCCACTCCCCAGGGCGGCCCCAGGCCTGGGAGAAGGGCAGAGCCTGTTCCAGGGTCCCAGAGCCAACTGCCCAGAATCTCACTCCCCACTTTCCGATTCCTACTCAAACGCCGCCAGGTCGAGGACATGGGGACCCCTGACACAGCCCTTCTCTCCTCCAGGAACCAGAATCTGCAAGTGAGTGAGTACTTCATCAGCCCAGGGGCCCTCAGGTCCTCCCCTACACAGGCCCAGCCTCGCATGAGGGGGAGGGGAGGAGGGGTTCTCATGATGTCCCATCCCCAACACCCGAGCTCAGGGCCGGACGTCCATCCACCTGAGCATCCTCAGAACCTGGACCAAGAGCACCACCTGACACAGCGCTCGCGCACGCGCAGAGCACAGTTGGGAACCGGCTGCACCACCGGTTACGTCCAACTCGGGTGACCTAAGGCTCAAGGGCCGCCCGCGCAGGTCCCCCAGATCGCCCACCCACACCCCCCATTCCAGCTGCCCGCCTAGACCATGCCGTGCGCGCACGGGACACCCAGCGCCGCCCCGGCTGGCACCAACCTGGGCGTCTGTGGGCTCGCCGCTCGGGGCAGGCCTGTCCCAGCCTCAGGTGTTCGGGACGGGCTCGGGGAAGCCAACACGTACCCCGATGCTGCATACGACGGGCTCCGGCTACGCTAGTTCCTTCCCCGCCCCAACCCGGTATTCGCGAGGCCGCCCGGGGAGACCCTCCGAAGGGCCGAGGTGCGCTACGACAGCGAGCGTCCGAGCCGGGGCAGGGGGGTCTCCGGGGGAGACAAAGGCTGCGCTTCTGGCCGAACCCGGAAGTGCATGCGGGCGGGGGGTTGGGGGGGAGTCCGAACTACAATTCCCAGAAGCCTCGGCGGCGCGAGCCGCGGAGAGGGTTCCGGCGTCCCCGGGCAGGTGGGCTGGACCCAGCTTCCAGTTTAGATCGCTGGGGTCTGCGGCCAGGTTTGTGTGTGGCGCCTGGAGGAGAAGCGGGACCCGAGGCCGAGGTCGAGGCAGGCGTGCGTGAGGAGTGGCTGACTTGGGAAAGGCTGGCCCTGGGCCTGGCTTAATGCCCTGGAGTCACCGGAAAAGCAGGATCCCATGGAGACCTCCCGGACCCCTCCCCAGTACCTGCTAATCCCAAGCTTGGCGCGCCGCCTCCTTTGGCCCTGAAAGCCAGAGATAGTTAGTTGCTACAAATCCATTATACAGTCGGGGGTCTCTTATCAAGCTCTTCAATAACCTGATACGTTTTGTACCTTCCCCTCCCCTTTTCCCTTTGCCTGCAACTCCAGACTCTTATTTTATTTTATTTCTTTTTGCTCAGCTCCAGCCATACTGGCCTTCCCACCTCCTTCAGCTCAAGCAGACTCCCACCTCAGGACCTTTGCATGTGCTGTGCATGCTGCCTGGCCTGGCTCTTCCTTTGAGGACTCCCCCACCATCCGGTCTTGCAACCGATGTCCCATTGTCATGGGGGATGCCCCACCAACCATTGTAAACTTGCAAGCAAAACCTTCACTCCCACTTAATCCCTGCCTCCCACCTCTTTATTTTTATCGAGCACACTACTTTAGGTGGCTTATGTGAGTTGATTGTCCATCTGCCCTCACCACTAGACTGTAAACTCCGTAAGAGAAAGGATTTGTATCTATTTTGTTTCCCGCTATATCCCCCAGGACCTAAGGTCCCTGGCAGGTAATAGATGCTCAAAAAAGACTTGTTTTGTTTAGAATAAAGAAAGGTTCCTGGCTCTATGTGAAAGCATGTTAACAGCCAGCATCTCTTTAACCAGCCCACCAGGGAGGAAGCAGAAAACTGGAGCGCTGCCACATGAAAATATGGTTGTTTTTTTTGTTTGTTTGTTTGTTTTTTTAAATGTATCTTTTAGCCCGACCTGCATGGCTCAGTGGTTGACCGTCAATCTAGGAACCAGGAGGTCACTGATTGATTGCCAGTCCTAGCACATGCCTGGGTTGCAAGCTCAATCCCCATTGGAGTGCGTGCAGGAGGCAGCCAATCAATGATTCTCTCTCAGCACTCCTCAGGACTTCTCCACTACCCCTTGCTCCTGAGTGGTGATCGGGGCCAGCAGCTGCCTCTCACACCCGCAGCTGGCACTGCAGCCGCCACTTGCACCGGGGCCAGTGCCCAGCACCTGTTCAGATCACTCGGTGTGAGTGATCAAGATGCTTGCTGCCCTGATCGCCCCTGAGTGCTCCTCCACCTCCCCCTGCTCCCGAGGGGTGATCAGGGCAGCAGCTGCTGCTCGCCCTCACTGACAGCACTGGCCCCACTCATTCCCACTGCTGGCGCTGGCCCCAATTGCTCTGCTCTGTCAGTGGGTGCGTGTGAGCAGGGGCTGGCGCCATCAGCGCATGGGCGCTGCGGTGGTGGGAGTAGGGCTGCTGGCAGATGGAAGACGGGGAAGGGAGGTACATGGTGGAAGGGGCCAGGTGGGCATGCAGAGGATGGGCCAAGACCTGCCCCTGTGCCCACTGCAGCCTCATTCACACAGTTCCTTTCCAGGTGCATGAATTTGTGCACTGGGCCCCTAGTATTAAAAACAAAGAAGCTAATTTAGACATATTACCACATAATACATTCTTTTTTTAAGTGTATTTTTAAGTTTAAGTGCTTCCATAACACTCCTATTGTTTTCCTCACAGAAAATGCTAACTTTTAATGATTAATAATAATAATAATAATAATGAAAAGGGGAGAAGAGGGTGAGGGAAAAGACTGAACATAAACTGTGCACCTATGGATGAGGACAATGGGGGGTGGGGAAAGGGCAGAGGGTGGGGTGGGAACCTGGTGGAGGGGAGCAATGGAGGGGAGAAAAAAGGAACATTTGTAATAATATGAACAATAAAGATTTATTTAAAATAATAATAATAATAAGAAGAAGAAGAAGAAGAAGAAGAAGAAGAAATACTGCTTGTTGCAATGTAGTTTCTACACTCAACATTTCTTTTTTTTTTTTGAGTTTCTTTTTTTTTTTTAATCAATCTTTATTGTTCATATTATTACAAAGGTTCCTCATTTCTTCCCCCCTCCACCAGGTTCCCACCCCACCCTCCACCCCCTCCCCATCCCCCATTGTCCTCATCCATAGGTGCACAGTTTATGTTCAGTCTCTTCCTCCCTCCCTTTCCTCAATAGTAAATCCCTTTTCAGATAGTAAATGAGATACTTAGCATTTTCTCATATCAATAATATCTCCACATGCCCAATGATACACTTCAGACAAAAGACATTTCCAAATAGGTCAACCAACCTCATCCAGGCCCCACCCAAGGCACTCATAGATCAACACCCCAGCGCTATACTAACTCAACACATCCAGATCTAAGCCTTCATCCCTTGATTCAGCAGACCCTCAAGTTCCCGTAAAAGTTTCCAGCCATGTCTGAGAGGCAGCCTTGGGGCGGGGGCAGGCGAGGAGCGAGCTGTTTCGGGCCTGGCTGCACCGGGCCTGGCCTCTGTTGCTCTCGTTCATACCACAACCAGCTGCTCCGGGTCTGGCCACTGCCGCTTCCCACCTAGTTGCTCTGGACTTGGCTGCTGCTGCTCCGGGCCTGGCCACACCAGTCCCAGCTGCTCCGGGCCTGGCCGCTCCCAGCCTGGGAGCCGCTGCTCCGGGCCTGGCCACACCCGACCCGGCTGCTCCGGGCCTGGCCGCTCCCAGCCTGGCAGCCGCTGCTCCGGGCCTGGCCGCACCCGACCCCGCTGCTCCGGGCCTGGCCGCTCCCAGCCTGGCAGCCGCTGCTCCGGGCCTGGCCGCACCCGACCCCGCTGCTCCGGGCCTGGCCGCTCCCAGCCTGGCAGCCGCTGCTCCGGGCCTGGCCGCACCCGACCCCGCTGCTCCGGGCCTGGCCGCTCCCAGCCTGGCAGCCGCTGCTCCGGGCCTGGCCGCACCCGACCCTGCTGCTCCGGGCCTGGCCGCTCCCAGCCTGGCAGCCGCTGCTCCGGGCCTGGCCGCACCCGACCCGGCTGCTCTGGGCCCAGTTGCTCTGGGCCAGGCCGCTCTGAGCCCGGCTGCTCCGGGCCTGGCCGCTCCCAGCCTGGCAGCCGCTGCTCCGGGCCTGGCCGCACCCGACCCGGCTGCTCTGGGCCCAGTTGCTCCGGGCCAGGCCGCTCTGAGCCTGGCTGCTCCCGGCCTGGATGCTCCGATCTTGGCTACTGCTGTTCTGGGCCTGGCTGTTCCCGACCCAGCTGCTCTTGGCCCAGCTTCTCCAGGCCCGGCCACTCCGGGTCTTGGTGTTCCTGGACTGGCCACCCTGGGCTTGGCTGCCTCCGCCTCAGGCCTGGCTGCCACTGCCCTAGGTCTGGCTGCTCCAGTGCTGGCTGTTGCTGCTCTGGTTCTGGCTGCTGCTGCTCTCAGGCCTGGCTGTTGCTGCTCCAGGCCCGGCTGCCACCGCCTTGTGCCTGGCCACTCTAGGCCTGGCTGCCGCTGTTCCAACATTCTGTCCTTTTTTTAAAAAAAAGAAAAAAAAGAAAAAAGAAAAAAAAAAGCCTTTATGTTGCAATGTTGGCTGGTGAGTTGAGTTCTGACTTAGTCTTTGATTTTTCAAGATCTTCTTTGTATTCTTTCTTAAGTAATTTTATTGTCTTTTGCTCTCACTTGATTTCTTCACATTGAGAACTTCTTTGGTTTCTTCCTCCTTGTCCTGGAAGCTCAGCAGGTTGGCCTGTGGCACCCCTTTGTTCTCCGCGGGCTCCTGCGCTTCTTCAGCCTGTTGCCGGGGCGCCGCCCAGGAAGCAGCCCTCAGTCTCGGCTCCATTGCCTGCACTCAGCGGTTGAAGGCTCAGGGGCACCCCCCACCCCTGGGGTCCCCGTCGCCCAGCTCCTTGCTGGTGCCCGGCTGGCCAGTGTCCGGCAGGGGCTCCTGCTCCTCGTTGCATTCCTCCAGTCTGGAGCTTTTTTTCTCCTTCCTGCTAGGGGAGTCTAGCATCAGAGTCAACAGACTGTCCTCTGCGCGCACTGTGTGCGCGACTCCGGGGGCCTTGCTTTTCGCTGCTCCCCCAGGACTCCACCTCACAGCCCCATCTCCCTCCGCTTAAGCCTGGGTCCCCAGGGATTGGCCCAGAATGGTGAAAGTCCGGACTGGGGCTCAGCGCCGCTGAGGCCCTGCCTCTTCCCGCCAGGGCAATCCAGCATCAGAGTCTACATTCAGTCCTCTGTGCGCAGTGCGCTCGCGACTCCGGGGGCCTTGCTTTTCGCCGCTCCCCCAGGACTCCACCTCACAGTTCCATCTCCCCCTGCTTAAGCCTGGGTCCCCAGGGACCGGCCCAGAATGGTGAAAGTCCGGACTGGGGCTCAGCGCCGCCGCCACCGGAGGCTTTGTTTCTTCCCGCTAGGGCAATCCAGCATCAGAGTCAACATTCAGTCCTCTGCGCGCAGCGCGTGCGCGACTCCGGGGACCCTGCTTTTCGCCGCTCCCCTGGGAATCCGCCTCACAGCCCTGTTTCCCCCTGTCCGAGCCTGGGACCCCAGGGTCTAGCCCATAACTGGGGCTCAGCTCTGCTGGTTTGGGGGTTCATCCCAGGCCGGGGGTTTTATTTCCTTTCTGCTAGGGAACGCCAGGCAGGCCCCCAGCCTTCTCCTCCTCTCTGGCTGCGACCTCTCCGCGGGCGCATGCGGGCGCGCAGCATGTCTCCGTACCTTAGGCGTTTTTTCAGCTCCTCTGATTTTCCTTCTGGTTTTCTCTTTCCTTCTTGTTGTAGCATTTTCGGTCAGTCGACTACCTGTAGCTCTGGGCAATGTCCACTCTACATTTTAGTTGTATTCCATTGAAATTGTTGTGTGCTGCTGCGGTTAAGTGTCTACCCGAGCAGCCATCTTGGATCCTCCAACTAGTTTGTCGCAACATTTCTTATAACTGGTAGTTGTGGCTGGTGTTCTTAGCTTTACTAATGATACAGTCATCTATAGAGAATAATTTCATCTCTTCAGTATGTTAAGCCAGTATTTTATACTGTGTTGAGATTGATTCTCTCTGTCTACAGCAATCCACTAACAAAGTTTCCTGAGGTTCTGGGAGGAGAGAATGGCCACACATTGCCCTAGTTTTGCTGTGGCTATTGGAATAGACAGAACTTGCCAAAGATCTCAATTCCAGTCTCACCCATTTTCCAGATGGGACACTGAGGCTCGGAAAGTGCAGGGCTTGCCCGTGATCACAGTGGGACCTGGTGGCAAAGCTGGGAGCAGCTGGGCTCCCAGCACCAGCCTCTTCCCCAGCCCTCGCCGCTGCCCTGGGCATCCGTTACCAAGTCACTTACCGGAACTGGGCTGTGCAGGGTGCTCCTCCTCAGAGGAGGGTGTGATGACCTCATGGGTGGGGCCCTCTGCTATTTTCCTTGAGGACCTGAGGCCCCAAGGCTCTCATAGTTCTGCACATCTTGATCTTCCCATCTCCACAGGCTCTGCCCGTATCCTGTGTCCATTCTTAGGCAATGCCCCAAACGGTCTGAATTCCTCAGGTGCCAGGGACACCGCTCAGCACCACGGTCAGCAACACTCCTGCTAGGCAGGCCAGGGAAGACTACACCCCAAACTCCTTCCTAGCTTTACTGTCTGGAATTTCTGGCGGAGAGGAAACAGCCCAGCCTGTGGACAGGCCAATGACTGGCAGGATCCCGGTGGCAATGCCACAGTGGGCCCCGCAGACAGCGACCACTAGGGGCCTGGGCCATGAGAGAGAATCAGACCAAGGGACCACACCGGTGCACGATCAGGGCCAGGGAGGGACGCGGGAGGTTGTCAGCTGCAGGAGGGCTCCAGGGCATGTCCAGCCTGTCTCACTCAGACCTGATATGCTGACCCCTAGCAGCAAGCTAGGCTACTGATCAGAACATCTGCCCCCTGGTGGTCAGTGCCCATCATAGTGAGCGTTTGAGCGGCCTTAGAATATCATTAGCATATTAGGCTTTGATCGGATGAACGGATGACCAGATGACTGAACATTGAATACATTAGGTTTTTATTATATCAGATAAGGAAGAAAGGCTACCTGCAAGGGGGAGGAGGGACAGGACAGGCAACAGCAGGGTCCATGGTCTGTGTCTCTCCTTTCAGGATCTTGAAGTCTGATAACAAGGTAGTTAAATTTTATGATGTTACAAACAACTCCACCTCAGACCAGAGAATGGTCAGCGTTCTTGAGGCAAACTCCCGGGGGGAGAGGGGGGAGAGGGTGTCAGGATCCAGGCATAGCAACCGCATCAAAGTGCCTTCTGTCCTTTGTATTTATTTCTTTTCTGAGCAATAGACCCACCTGGACCCCAAGGTATCTCTTATCTTTTCACCGCTCTTGCAAAGCATCCTCCAGTTTACAGCGTCTGTGAGAAAACCTCTTACCTGTGTTACCAAGGTGGGTAATCATTAACCAGCTGTGGCCTTATTCTTGTAGCATGCTCTTCCCCTGTCATTTTGATGTCTCCATGACAGCACCGCAGCTGGGGCCCAGAACCCCCGGTGGCAGAAGCTTGGAGAATGGCCAGGTGTGTGGGGGGACACGGAATGGTCACACAGGGGTCTTCTTTTCAGTAGAGAAAGGTATAAACAATGGGAAACTGTAGTTCTGCTTTGGTCAAAGGCACCGGGGACCCCTAAGCACCAGACTCATTTCTTTGAGTCCACATTAGCCCCTCTTCTCCCATGACACCTCTTGGCACCCCTGGGGTACAAAGATGGCTGAGGTCCTGTCCCACCCTCAAGACTCACAGTCAAGTGGTGTCGGAGATAAGAAAAGCCACCATCCAGAACACACCGTGAGAGCTGGGACAGGCGTGAAAATGGGACACGGGCCGTGGCCGGGTGGCTCAGTTGGGCAGAGCATTGCCCCGTACACCAAAAGGTTGCCAGTTCAATCCCCAGTCAGGGAACATACAGGAAGCAGCCAATCAAAGTTTCTCTCTCACGTCGATGTTTCTCTCTCTCTGTCTGTCTTTCTGTCTCTCTCATCACTAGAAACATATCCTTGGGTGAGGATTTATTTATTTAATGTTTTTTTAGAAAAAAGCAAGACACGGGAGCAGAGTGTAGATTCCAACCACCTGTGGCTCCAGCAAAGCTTGAAGGTGGATGAAAGTCACATTCAGGGAGCCCTGATGGAGCGGCAGGGACTGGGCCAAGAGGCAGGAAGAAACAGAATCCATTTGAGAGAAACGTTACAAAATCTTAAATAAAAGTTGCAAAATTTTAATTAAAACGTTTTATACATACTGTTATATTAGCTGGGCTACAAAAAATATTCGAAGTGTGAACGGGCTGGTGCTGGGTCAGGCAGGGTGGAACCAGCGAGGACCCTGATGGACCTCAGAGGCCACATGGGACAAATGGACCTGGTTCTGGTTCAGTGGCAAAGAGGAGCCCAGGAATGTTTTAGTCATAAGAACGGGACAATGAGCTCTGCATTTCAGCAGAGTCAGAACTCCTTCCGGTGGAGACCCGGCTGAGACTGTCCCTCCGGATTCGTCTTCCATCCCCTTGACCTTGACCCTTTGCCCTGGGCTCCCTCCATAAGGATGCCTCTTCCTCCCATTCTCCACTCTTGCCAGTTGAACGTCAGCTGACCATAGGATACCACCTCACACCTGTCCGAATGACTGCCATCAAAAAACCAACAAACAAGTGCTGGCGAGGATGCAGAGAGGGGAGGGAATGCAGACCGGTGCAGCCACCCACAGTGCACTGTGGAAAACTGAATGGAGGCTCCTCAGGAATTAAAGAAGGAACTGCATTGTGACCCAGCAATTCCACTTCTGGCTATTTGTCTCTGGCCGTTACTGCATGTCTCCTCCGGGGCTAAGAGAAGTAAGACGGACAAAGACAAATACCATGTGATTTCACTTACATGTGAAAGCGAAAAAAAACAAACAAAACAAAGGAGAAACAGACCTATAGACCTGGAGAACAAGCTGATGGTTGCCAAAGACAAGATGGTTGGGACAAGCATGTCAAACTCAGAGACTAACACGGGCCAAATAAACACGGTGTAAGTGTACCTGGGCCACAAAACAACGAAAGCTTCAATTTTCATAGAAACGCAGGTTTATTTCGATAGAGACATGCTGAATACAAAGGGCTGAATACAATGAGCAATCGTTAACATAAAATAATAGGACATTTTAATAAAAATTAAATTTTTTCTTAAACATGAACTTACCAGACACTGAATAACTGCACAAATTAATAAGTGTAACGCAAATAAACCTATGTTTCTTATTCTCTGAAAGCAAAATATTTCCTGTTGCACACACCAAACAAGTCAGTATAAGTTTAATGATATGGCCATCAGCTGCTAAAATATTCACTGCTAGTATTAGTGGAGAGAAATGGTGCGCTTGTGCATAAGGTGAATAAGGGAAATGAATGCAACACGATTATAGTAATCAGTCATTAGCAAACATTGTACTTCATTATTAATAATTATGTGTAACAGGATATTGTAAAAATTAAGTTACAAAATTTTAATTAAAACATTTTATACATCCCTCTTATATTAGCTGGGCTGCAAAAAATATTCGTTGTGGGCCACATGTGGCCAGAGGGCCACGAGTTTGACATGCTTGGGGTGGGAGAATGTGTGAAATAAATACATAAATAAATGTATTTTTAAATGTGCATAAAACCTAAAAAGTTATTTTGATGAATGAAGCTCTAGAAATTTAATTTTAAATGGTTTTAAGCAATATTCAACATCAGTAATTTGTAATATAAAATCACTTTCTGTCCTGGCCAGTATGACTCAGTGGTTAGAGAGTTGGCCCTGCATTGAAGGGTCGTGGACACCTACCTGGGTTGCAGGTTCCATCCCCGCCCTGGTTGGGGTGTGTTCTGGAGGCAACCAATTGATGTTGCCTCTCTCTCCCTCCCTCTCTTCCTCCCTTTCTCTCTCCCTCCCTCCCTCCCTCCTTTTCACTCTTTCTCAAAAACAATGGAAAAAATATCCTTGGGTGAGGATTGACAAAAAAATAAAAATAAAAATACAAAATCAGTTTCAAAGGTGGCACTTCTAAAATGATTCGGAAATGGCCTTGATGATTTTATAGAAATTACCTTAGCCATGGTGGCTAGCTGCGAAGGAAATTTCAAAGAGCTCAAGTTCATTACAATTTATTAAAAAACAAAGTGAAGGTAACCATAGATCACACTTGAAGTAATACTGACTTAGGTGGTATTGTTAACATCACACACACACACACACACACACAAAATTAGCTGACACTTCATGGTTGATTGATGAAGGGATGAACTAATGAACCAATCAATGAGTGAACAAATGATCAAAAACCCACCTCTCCGCACCACCCAGGAGCCAACCTCCTCTGGGGATTCCCAGAGCAGCTTCCCCTTCCTGCTGGGTCTTGACCGAGATGATCTTATCTTTCCTGCATCATGGATTTCCCCAGCACTGCATGTCTCCTCTGGGGCAGGAGCTTGGCCTGACTTGTCTCACTGAGTCCCAACCACTTTGCGGGAGGCAAGAGAGATCTGGGGGAGGGGGGGGCGCCTCGCACAGCATGGCAGACCTGGGGACGCCTGTCCATGAACAGCTACTACCTGAGCCCCTACCCTGTGCTGGGCCCTGTGGGGGTGCGGGGCAGTGGCAACGAACACCACAGGGTCCCTGCCCGTGGGGAGGTGACACGGGGCAGTGGCAGTCAGTGAACACAGCAAAGAAGCAGATGCCTCGGGAGGTGAGTGGATGGTCGGTGCTGAGCAGAAACAGCAGGAGGGGAGGGGAGTGTGGGGAATGCTGGGAGGTCCGGGCGGGCTCTCTGAGAAGGAGACACTGGAGCTTCTGTGGAGGGAAGAGAGGAATGAGCACAGATCCTGGGGAGGGGCCTGGGGACAGAGGGGACAGAGGGACGAGCCACAGCCCACAGCCCTCAGAGCCTGGCGCTGGGGCCCGCCCTGCCTTGTCTAGGAGCAAACAGCTCCTAGCCAGGGTGTGGCTGGAGAAAGTGAGTGAGGAACAGTGGGAGAGGAGGGAGGAGTGGGGTGCATACATGGCGGGTGTGGGGCGGGGGAGGACTTTGGCTTTGACTCTACTGGAGACAAGGCAGAGCAAGGAGAAGGCATGCTTGGAAAGACCGGAGAGGAAAGAGACCAGGGAGGGAGAGGTGGCTGCCACCATCCAGGCCACAGGGGTCAGAGCTCGGACCCGGTAGTCCCAGCATCTCAGAACTGGAGCAATCTGGGGGGGCTGGGTGAACAGACTGCAGGACATCCCATGCAAGGGACCACGACGCAACCACGCGAAGGAATGGCTATTGATAAGGCAACCGCATGGCTAAATCTCAGAAGAATTACGCCCAGGAAAAGAAGCCAGACAACGGCCGAGTGCCTGCAGCGTGATCCCATTCCTATAAAAGATGACCACATGCAAACCAACCTGTGGTGAGGGAAGGCTGCCTGGGGCTGCCTGGGGCGGGGCGGGGTGAGGCCCGGAAAGCCTGGGGGATTAGGAGGTCTTCTGGTTGTGAATTGACAGATTGACACATTGACAGATTGGATTGGGGGGGTGAGAGATGGAGGGGAGTTGGGGAAGATGGCTCCATGGTGTGGAGAGGGCTGAAGGTGGCAGGGTGAGTGGCAGAGACGGGTCACCACTGAGGTGCTGGGAGCAGGGCAGAGGGGAGGGGACACGGTTGAGTGCCCAAGAGGGGGTTGGGGGGCCTGCAGGCGTGCACATGGGGACATGCAGGAGACAGATGAATGGGCTGTTCTGAAATAAGGCATTAAGAATATTCATCTCAGGTAAAAACTGCTATTTGAATTTTAACCCTGCTATTCTGGCTTCTGCACTTGCTTAAACAATAGGGTAGTTGCCTCAGCTTCCAGATGGAGACCTGGAGGCTAAGGCAACTTTCCTGTGCCTGTGCACCAGGACCACAAGAGATTGATCCTCACTGACTCAGTTGCTCCAGGAGTTGAAACTGCAGATAACCTTTAGAGATTAACTGCTCAGCTCTGCTTCTGTACTACCTGCTTTCACAAGAAAGGGCCACATTCAAACATCCAGCCTTTAGAATTTAGAATTTAGAACAAAGGAAAATTCCTGTGGTTTGGACCTTTAAAAGGACTGCCTACACCTGGAATGGTGCGGTCATGTGGACCCCACCTGCGTGTGGTGCTCTCACGGCCGTCCTGGCCAGTTTTTTAATAAATCCTTGCCTGCTGTTTTGTTTTGTTTTTAATCAATCATCAGCCTCCGGTGGTCTTATTTTGAATCCAGGATTCAACCCCACAACAGTTCTGGGACTCAGAAGGGAGGCGGGGACGAGAGGACAACAGGGACACACGGAGCAGGGGGCAGTGGGGTGCTGGCAAACCAGCTCTCTGGGGGCAGAAAGAAAAGCCCTGATGTGCGCTGCCTGCCCATTTCTGGGGTGTGAATCCTCCTCCCCCTGGCCAGTTTCAAGCAAGAATCTTGAGAGGTGCACTTGCCTTGCCGGAATGCTCCTGTGTGTCTTATTTCCTTAGGAGGGCATCGTGTCCAGACTAGTTTCAGCCGCAAGTAACAGAAGACCCAAAGCCAAATGACCTACACAAGATGGGAGCTGTCTTGTTTTGTTTTTAAATATATTTTTATTGATTCAGAGAGGAAGGGAGAGGGAGATAGAAACATCAGTGATGAGAGAGAGTCATCAATTGGCCGCCTCATGCACACCCCATATGGAGGATCGAGCCTGAAACCCAGACATGTGCGCTGGCCGGGAATCAAGCCATGACCTCCTGGTTCATAGGTCAACACTCACCCACTGAGCCGTCCCAGCTAGGCAAGAAGCTGAATTTGCTTTTACATAAACAGAGTCTACAGTTAGAGTGTCAGGGCTAATGTGGCACCTTCGTGATCGTGGGGACTCTGCCTCCTTTCATATTATATTTTTAAAGAATTTATTTATTTATTTATTTATTTATTTATTTAAAAATATATTTTATTGATTTTTAACGAGAGAAAGGGAGAGAGATAGAGAGCTAGAAATGATGATGAGAGAGAAACATCGACCAGCCACCTCCTGCACACCCCCTACTGGGGATGTGCCCACAACCAAGGTACATGCCCTTGACTGGAATCGAACCTGGGACCCTTCAGTCCACAGACCGACGCTCTACCACTGAGCCAAACCAGCTTTGGCTTAAAGAATTTATTTTTATATTTTATTGATTTTTTTTTTTTTTTTTTTTTTTTACAGAGAGGAAGGGAGAGAGAGAGTTAGAAACATCGAAGAGAGAGAAACATCGATCAGCTGCCTCCTGCACACCTCCTACTGGGGATGTGCCCACAACCAAGGTATGTGCCCTTGACCGGAATCGAACTGAGCCAAACCGGTTAGGGCATCCTTTCATAGTATCGCTCTGTCATCTGTCTATAACTTGTGGTCCAAGATGGCTGTTGCTGCTCCAGACCCACATTCCATCCCGTGAGCAGTGAAAAGGAAGAAGGGGTTGGAGAAACTCTCCTTAAGGCCGACCCCTGGACGCCCCATACCACACTCCTCACTGTTATCTATGGGCCAAAATGCTGTCACCCGGCCACTCTCCACTCAGGGGCCCACGGAGAGTGTGATGTCCGCTGGGCTCCCATGTGTCCATTGAAAAGTCAAGGTTGGCGCGTTAACGGGAAAGGGAGGAGCATGGAGATCGGGAGCTCTGCCAAAACCATATTCCTTCTGCAGAGAAGGACCTGCAGACCCTGGTCTGGACCTGAAGACCCTGAGGCTCTGTAACCTGAGAAGGCTCCTGACAGACTTCTGGAGAACTGGCTCCACCAAGAAGGAACTATCAACAGTGCATAGGGAGGGGGTGAAAGGGGGAGGGAGGCAGGTGTGATACAGCTCTCCTGAGACAGCCCGAGGCCTAGGGAGCTGTCAACCTCTTGTTAGAGCCCAGCCTTGACCTTTCTTATCAAGAGAGCGCCCTGCCCTGCCCAGATGGGAGCGGGCACTCACTATCCCTTCTTATCATCAGCATCAAAAGCCACGGGTGTGTGTGTGTGTGTGTGTGTGTGTGTGTGTGTGCACGCATGCATGCGTGCGTGCGTGCGTGTGGGTGTGTGTGTGCTTCCCTATGATCCCTAGAAGCTGTAAATGGGGTGGGGTTGTGACCTCCTGCACCCCCCAGAGACCCAAGGCCCATCCCACCACTGTCCTCAGCAAAAACATGCATCTCCACCAAGGCCAGGTGGCTCAGTTGGTTGTTCACTGAGAGGTCTCTGGTTTGACTCCCAGTCAGCGCACATGCTCAGGTTATGTGCTCAGTCCCTGGTCAGGGCATGTACAGGAGATAACCAAATGATGTTTCTCTCTCTCTCTCTCTCTCTCTCTTCCTTCCTCTCTCTCTAAAATCAATAAAAACATATTAAACAGAGAAAATAAATTTATTTTTAAAATACTTTTTAAAAGGAACTAGGCAGAGAGGGTGTATCCCACTGTACCGGCTTCCAGAGAAGAGCGTGGCACGGTGGAGCAAGACGGGATGCAATACATGGGCCTCTGCACAATGCGGGGTCAGAGGCACCCACCCCCACACCATCAAAATCCATGTATAGCTCTTCCGGTCCCTGGCGATTCGGCAGTCGCGGGCTTCTGTGCAGAGATGGCCACGTCCAAGAACCACACAGCGCACAACCAGTCCCAGAAATGGCACAGAAACAGCCTCAAGAAACCCCCGTCCCAAAGATGCGAATCTCTTAAGGGGGTAGACCCCAAGTTCCTAAGGAACATACGCTTTGCCAAAAAGCACAACAAGAAGGGCCTGAAGGAGATGCAGGCGAACAACGCCAAGGCCATGAGCGCCCGCGCTGAGGCCATCAAGGCCCTGATCCAGCCCAAGGAGCCCGGGCCCAATGTCCCAAAGGGCAGCAGCTGCAAACTCAGCCGACTCGCCTACATCGCTCACCTCACCTTGGGAAACGTGCTCCTGCCACATTGCCAAGGGGCTCAGGCTCTGCCGGCCAAAGGCCAAGGCCAAGGCGGAAACCAAGCCCCAGGCGGCAGGTGTGGCTGCGGCTCAGGCTCCCAAAGGTGCCCGGGCCCCACGAAGGCTCCATGTCACTCTGTCTGCTGATGTGATGACGGAAGGACTGGTGGGGCCCCTGGGCTGCTGAATGTGTGGCCCTGGTGCCATCCTGTGCTGTTTGTACAAATAAATCTACGACAGGATCTGTCTTGTCAAAAATAAAAATAAAAATAAATCCATGTATAGCCCTAACTAGTTTCGGGCTCCAATCCAAAATAGAGGGTGTGCAGGAGACGGCCGACCTATGATTCTCTCTTCATCATTTATGTTTCCATGTCTCTGTCCCTCTCCCTTTCTCTCTGAAATCAATAGAGATACACTTTTGTAAAGAGTCCTTAAAATAAAATAAAATAAAATAAAATAAAATAAAATAAAATAATAAAAACTGATTTCAGGCCCTCGCCAGTTTTTCTCAGTGGATAGAGCATTGCCCTGCGGATTGAAGGGTCTCAGGTTGGATTCCAGCCAGGGGCACAGGCCCCGGTTGTGGGCTCGATCCCCAGTGTGGGGTGGCAGGAGGCAAATGATCAATGATTCTCTCTTATCACTGATCTTCCTATCTATCCTTTTCTCTCTGAAGTCAATTTAAAAAAAAAAACACACAAAAAAACACCTGATTTCAGCTTATTTTAGATGAATTGAATTAAAAAATATTAAGTAAATATGTAATAATGTAGGTGGAGTGTGCATATGGGAGGGATTATGATGTGGTGTGAGAAAGACTGAGGTTTGGAAGCACCAACATGCTAAATCCTTCTCTTCGCCCAGGCTCAGTTTAACTGTCTCCTTCCTCATCTTCAATCTTGGCTGGATGCCGAGTCATATGTTCTTCCAAACTGTTTTCCACCTGTCCTTCCTATCAAAGTTATTTTGGAGGCAAGTAACTGCAACCCAAGTCTAACTGTTCTGGGAAGTTCAGTGGGAATATCTAGGCTCTCAAAGCCAGCTTCAGGCACAGCTGGATCTAGGTGTCTAAATTACGTCATCAGACATCTCTGCCCATCAGCTGGCTACCTTTCCCATGCATTGGTCTCACCTTAGGAAATCTCTCTACTCATGGTAGAAGGAGGTCCTCCGCAGCTCCACACTTAGACTCTTTAGCAAACCCAGCAGAAGGAAAAGGCCTGAATCCCCAGAATTCTGATAAAACTTCTCAGAGTGCTCCTCCTTGGTGTGCTTTGGGTGGTATGCCCATCTCTCCAGCAATCTATGAAGGATGGAATGGAATGGCTCTGATTGGCCAGGCTTGGGTCACATGTCTAGCCCTCACCCAATCACTGTGGTTGGAGGATGAAGTGCTCTGATTGGCCAGGCTTGAGTGCCTCACTTCTCTGGACCCGTGAGGAGGTTGGTGTTGCAAAGGAAGCCACAGGGGCTGTTAGCTAAATAAAAGAGATGAATGCTGGGTGAGCAGAACCCACAGAGTCCTCACCCACATGATGGATGGTTATTAAACGTGTTCTAATAATTTGCTTATCACCCGTCAGGGGTCCTCGGGCCTGAGTTGTCCCCCTGGCAGAGGCAAAATCATAAAAGAGGCATAATTGCTACTGTAAATAGAGACATAGCCAAGTCCCTTGACATGGACCCTTTAGAGACTCGTGGGTGGAACCTTGCCCCAGGGTGGAACTTGGGCCTCTCTGGGGAAAAGCCTGAGCTTCTGAGTCAGATCTGCATCCAGTTCTCAAAGCCCTCATTATCCACACTCGCTTATTAATTCACTAGGAAGATATTTTTATAGCACTAACGGCATGCCAGGTGCTTTCAGTTCTAGACGCTGTGACTGACAAAATCCCTACCTTCTGGATCTGAGCTGGCTCTGGGGGCAGGAGAGAGATCATTAAGAACAGGATAAAGAAATAATTTCAGGTAGTAGTGAATACTTTAATAAATAAAATAAAATAATAAATAAAAATAAAATAAAATAATAAATAAAAATAACACAGTGTGGAGGAAAGGGGCCACATGCTAACCGGACAAGCTCAGGGGAGGCCTGCCTGGCAGGCAGTCTTGCAAACTCAGAGACCTAAAGGAACCACAGAGGATGGTCTGAAATGAAACTTTAACTAAAAGCAGTGATGGGGGGCAGTTACGTCCTAGGCTGAAATCTTCACTGATGAGGTCAACCTTTACCCTTAACTGAGCCTTCTGCTTTTTTGCATCTGTGATGACAAATCCTTGAAATGTCTGGGTAACTTGTAACCTCCCTTTTTCCAGACCCCTTGGGATACAACCTAATGTGCTTGGGTGCCAGGACAGGTACCGCAAATTCCTTCATTGTTATTGTTAACCTGTCGATTGTTCCTGCACCCCCCTAAGTACGTGTCCATCATTTTACTTTTTATCCAATCCCAGAGGTTTCCCCCACTTTGCTTTCTCCCGCCCCTCTAGTCTATCAGTAATGGATTTCACGTGATCCACCTACGTCTCCTCCTTTGCTTGCAATGAATAAATACAGATGTAACCCGCCATTCTCCGGAGAATTATCTTAATTCGTTGATGTTTTGCTTCCTGGAAATCGTCAACAGTTTGGTTCAAATAAACTCACAAAAATTCTTTACAGGTTTGAATATTTTTTGATAGATCCCTCCCTTCCCCCAACTGATGGGCAGAGAATGACGTAAACTGCACCTGCGGCCGGGACATTCCTGAGCGCCTCCCCAAGCGCCTTACATGGACTGTACACTGAACCACCCATCAGCACCTGCCAAGAGCCCTAAGCCCCCGATTCCTAAGACCCTAATCATGTGCCTTACATGAAACTGCCAATCAGCGCGTGCAGAGTGCCCTAAGCCCCACCCCTTCCCGTTCCCCACCTCAGAAGGCTGTTCCCTCTGCACATGCTGCTGCTCCCCCTTTCGAGGCAGCCCGGCAGGTCCTTCTCCTCTAAGAAAGCCTGTAGCCTGGTTTTTCGGCCTCTCTCATTCTTTCGTTTTTTCCGTTGACACTAGCAGGGAGCTGGGGGCCTGCCTGGCAGCCGGCCTAGGGAAGGCCTCTTCGAGGCGCTGCTGTTTGACTGGAGACCGGGCTGTGTCAGCCGAGAGATGCTTTGGGTGCAGCTCTTAGAAGAGGGAGCGGCAGTGCGAGGGCCCTGAGGCGGCGCCTCCAGGAACCGGCAGAAGCCGCCGGGAGTGGCTGCGTGATGGCCGGTGAGTCACTCGGTCTCTGTGCACCACTGGGCAAGAGAATATCGTGCCGACCCCTCAAGTGGCTCTGAGGCTCCCATCAGACAGATTGAGAGCTCGTGCTGTGCCCGGCCTGCGGTGGGTGCTGGGCTCTGGGTGCTGGGCTCCGCCAGCACCAGCTGTTCAGGCAACGAATGCAACTGTTCATTTCTCTGAGGAGGAAAGCACGGGCTCAGGAAATCAAAGGGTGAGAGAAAGGCGCTTTCGTGGCTTATCCTTCCAGAACCCAAAATGCAGGGTGCAGCCTGAGCACGGCCCTGACACTGGGCTTCTGAGCGGCCCCAGGACATCGGAGACCAGCAGTGAGAACTGGTGGTGCTGCCAAAACCGGTTTGGCTCAGTGGATAGAGCGTCGGTCTGCGGACTGAAAGGTCCCAGGTTCGATTCTGGTCAGGGGCATGTACCTTGGTTGCAGCACATCCCCAGTGGGAATTGTGCAGGAGGCAGCTGGTTGATGTTTCTCTCTCATCAATGTTTCTAACTCTCTATCCCTCTCTCTGTAAAAAATCAATAAAATAAAATAAAAAAGAATTAGTGTCGCTGTCATCGCTGCCACCACTCACTGAGCACCTGCCGCCTGGCAGGCACTCTGCCGAGTCCCCGATGTCCAAGGGCCCCTCCGACTCCGGGGTGGGTGCCAGGAACAACACCCCCGTTCCACAGAGAAGGGAAACTGAGGCCCAGAGCTGATAGCACAGAGCCTGGAGCGAAGCCAGGAAGCAGCGAGGCCCCCCTCCTGCTTCCCCCTCCCCTGGCACCCCGCACCCGGCACCCGATGACCTTTGGCCATTACTCAACTCTGACTTGGGGTGATCATTGGGCCCCACCCTCTGCCTTTATCACTTTCCCAGCGTGGAGGGGGAGGGTGTGCAGAGAGGGAGGGGAGCAAAACCCCAGAGCCCCTCTTCCAGGAGCCCTGCTCCCCAGCCTGCTCCCCACCCCCCACTCCCACCGACCTCCTGCTGAGAAGAACTGAGAAGAGTTGGGGCCTGGAGGTGGCTTTCCGGCCTGCAGCTGGAGGCTGGGACTTGGGGGGGTAGGGAAAGGGCGGGGGAGGGGGGGGAGTGGGGGTGTGGTCCGGGCAGGGGCAGGACCAGGGCAGAGTACTTGCCTGGGCTGTCCAGGAAGCCCCACTCCTGGACCTCCCCGCAGTGCCCCTGAACAGAATCGGCATGAGGCGCCCCCTGAGCGCCCGCCCCGGCCGCCGCCCTGCCTGGGACAGACTGCTGCTCACAGGTGCGTGTGTGGGGGACAGCGGCGCCCCTCGGCTCAGGGACCAGGGAAGGGAGCCCCTCAGGGAGTTTCCATCCCAGTCAGAGACGCCCCACTCCGAGCTGCCGCTCTGGGCAGTGCCCACCGAGCACGGGCATCTGTGCTAAGGACCCCTCTTACAAAGGGGGAAACGGAGGCTCAGGCAGGCCCGGCGCCCCCTGCACCAGATCACAGGGCTGGCAAGGACCCCGCCCCACCCCCATCCACCAGTGCACCCCGTCTCACCCAGCTCTGCCCCTCTAATTGTAATTTTTAAGTGGCGATAGTGTCCATCGTAAAGTAACTGCAACCCTGGTACAAAGAGGCCATTGTGACCGAGCTCAGGAGCTTTCACTGAGCACCGTTTCATTCCTGACCCCGTGGCGCAGGGCTGGATGGTTCCCGTTCCACAGAGGGGAAACTGAGGCACAGGAGGTCATGTACCCTCCGAGGGCCACACCGCAGGGAAGTGCAGAAGGGGGATTTGACCCCCGTGGAGAGCCACACTCATCCACCACTCAGATAATAAGGGGTTTGCCTCCTTCCCCAGGTCTGGTCCAGTCCGGTTCTGGGTCATTTCAAAACCCCAACTTCCCCGGGTTAATGCTCTGTTTGTGCCAGCCGGGCCTGTGCCAGCCGGGCCTGGGGCAGCACAGGTCAGGGCGGGCCTGTCTCAAGGCCTTTTCCCTGCCTGGAGCTGTGGTCTGTGCATCCCCTCCCCACCCCCCCACCCCCACCCAGGCCATAGGCACAGGGGGAAGGAAGAGGGGAGGTTTCTGTTCTCTGATCTCAGTTGTAGGCGGGAGGGGCGGTCTGTGTGGCTGGGGCACTGTTTGTGACTGCAGCTTCCTGGGTGAGGGGACCTTCCTGGGTGAGGGGACCTTCCTGGGTGAGGGGACCTTCCTGGGTGAGGGGCGCTTCCTGGGTGAGGACACTTCCTGGGTGAGGGGATTTTCCTGGGTGAGGGGCGTTTCCTGGGTGAGGGGACCTTCCTGGGTGAGGGGACCTTCCTGGGTGAGGGGCACTTCCTGGGTGAGGACACTTCCTGGATGAGGGGATCTTCCTGGGTGAGGGGATCTTCCTGGGTGAGGACACTTCCTGGGTGAGGGGACCTTCCTGGGTGAGGGGCGCTTCCTGGGTGAGGGGACCTTCCTGGGTGAGGGGACCTTCCTGGGTGAGGGGCGCTTCCTGGGTGAGGGGACCTTCCAGGGTGAGGGGATCTTCCTGGGTGAGGACACTTCCTGGGTGAGGGGCGCTTCCTGGGTGAGGGGACCTTCCTGGGTGAGGGGACCTTCCTGGGTGAGGACATTTCCTGGGTGAGGGGCGCTTCCTGGTGAGGGGACCTTCCTGGGTGAGGGGCACTTCCTGGGTGAGGGGCACTTCCTGGGTGAAGACACTTCCTGGGTGAGGGGACCTTCCTGGGTGAGGACACTTCCTGGATGAGGGGATCTTCCTGGGTGAGGACATTTCCTGGGTGAGGGGCGCTTCCTGGGTGAGGGGACCTTCCTGGGTGAGGGGCGCTTCCTGGGTGAGGGGCGCTTCCTGGGTGAGGGGACCTTCCTGGGTGAGGACCACTTCCTGGGTGAGGACACTTCCTGGGTGAGGGGCGCTTCTTGGGTGAGGGGACCTTCTGGGTGAGGGGCACTTCCTGGGTGAGGACACTTCCTGGGTGAGGGGATCTTCCTGGGTGAGGACATTTCCTGGGTGAGGGGCGCTTCCTGGGTGAGGGGACCTTCCTGGGTGAGGGGCGCTTCCTGGGTGAGGGGCGCTTCCTGGGTGAGGGGACCTTCCTGGGTGAGGACCACTTCCTGGGTGAGGACACTTCCTGGGTGAGGGGCGCTTCCTGGGTGAGGGGACCTTCCTGGGTGAGGGGACCTTCCTGGGTGAGGGGCTTCCATGCAGTGGCCCCCGGAGGCTCGCTGCCACCTCCGGGCCCCTTCCAGTTCTAATGTCAAGCGTCTATCTGGCAGTCACCATTGTAACTGGTTAGCACACCATTGTAAGCACTTGACAGGCGTTAGATTTGGGAAGTTTTATTCTGCCCTCTGCGTGGGGATGCACCAGCGGTGTGAGCTCCCTGTGAGCTCCCTGTGCCCTCGGTCTCACTGACAGCATCAGATTCTTGGACATTGGCCCAATCTGCTAGGTGCAAAGCATTCCTGTTACCTCCGCTTGTTTTCATTTCCGTTTATCTTGCTGTGAGCACAGCTGAACCTTGTCTCTATGTCAAGAGACATTGAATTTTCTTTTCTCAGAATCACCTACCCATGTCTTCTGTATATTTCCCTGTTAGGTGGTTGGTATTTTTCTTATTGGTTTCTAGGAGCACTTGATGTATTAGAGAGGTGAGCACTTTGTCTGTGATATGAGTTGCACTTGCTTTTCCCTGGTAGGTCGTTGTTATATTGACTTTGTGGATGGTGGGTTTTGTTTTTTGTTTGTTTGTTTTTTAATTTTTGTAGAAGTTTCTTTTTATTTTTGTCAAACTTTTCCGTCTTCTTGTTGTTAATCCTCTCTCTGGGATATTTTTCTGTTGGTTTTTAGAGAGAATGGAAGGAAGAGGGAGAGACATAGAAAAACATGGCCGAAACCGATTTGGCTCAATGGATAGAGTGTCGGCTTGGGAACTGAAAGGTCCCGGGTTCGATTCCGGTCAAGGGCATGTACCTTGGTTGCGGGCATATCCCCAGTAGGGGGTGTGCAAGAGGCAGCTGATCGATGACTTTCTCTCATCGATGTTTCTAACTCTCTATCTCTCTCCCTTCCTCTCTGTACAAAATCAATAAAATATATTAAAAAAAAAAGAAAGAAAGAAAGAAAGAAAGAAAGAAAGAAAGAAAGAAAGAAAAAGAAAAAGAAAAAGAAAAAGAAAAACATGGATGTGAGAGACGCATTGATTGGTTGCCTCCTGCATCCTGGTCAAGGTACGTGCCCTGGACCAGAATCGAATCTGGGACCCTTCAGTCCGTGGGCTGACGCTCTATCCACTGAGCCAAACGGGCTAGGGCAAACTCTTCCGTCTTTTATGGAAGGAGTTTGTGTTCTTACTGCAACCGTCACCACTCCAAGGAGAGCTCACAGAGTGCGGTGGGCAAGAGCAGACAGAGGTCTGGAGACAGACTCCAAGGGCTCGGCTTTAAGCTCTGAGCGACACAGAAATCTAATGAGAGGAAGTGAGAGAAACTGAGGGCGGGGACTCACTCCACAGTGTACTTTAGTGGTTGAGAATTTCGACTCTGTAGGTGCTGCTTAACGCCCATCACATCCTGGGGAGAGGCCTCGAATCCTCTGCATCTTTGCTTCTTCGCCTCAAATAGGGCGGAATGGCTGGATCCGTCAAGGTGGGGACAGGAAGGAGGTGGTGAACTCAGAGGGAGCAATGAGCAGGGTTTGGCAAAGGGACAGTTTGCAGAGGTGAAGGCAGGGTGTTGGTAAAGCGACATGGGACCTGCAGCACCCAGGGGCTCACACCTGCAAGAGGGAGAGACAGGTGGCCACCCAGTAGGAGCTTTAGCAGATGGACGCAGCCCACCTGTGCTGATGGGCTTTGTTCTATAAGCGGGCATTTCTTTTTCTTTTCTTTTTAAATATATTTTATTGATTTTTTTTTTTACAGAGAGTGGAGAGAGAGATAGAGTTAGAAACATCAGTGAGAGAGAGACATCGATCAGCTGCCTCTTGCACACCCCCTACTGGGGATGCACCCGCAACCAAGGTACATGCCCTTGACCGGAATCGAACCCGGGACCTTTCAGTCCGTAGGCCGATGCTCTATCCATTGAGCCAAACCGGTTTCGGCAAGCAGGCATTTCTGATCCTTAACATGTAACCACTTATTTTATGATTTTATATCTTTAAAAGGCATATTTACAGCACACCCAGTACTTGTAATTGTGGGGGCAAGAATAATAACAATGATGAAAATTACAGTTCTATTGTCAAGTGTCTATCTGGCAGTCACCTGGTTAGCACACCATTGTAAGCACTTGGCACGCATTAGATTTGGGAGGGAGGGAGGAAGGAAGGGAGGGAGGGAGGGAAGGAGGGAGGGAACTGTGGGACCAGTAACTGCAAGGTCACTCCCACGGTCAGAAGCAAAGGGCACGGGGCCACCAACCAGGGAGCTCAGAGGGGCCATAGCAGAGCAGGGGTTAGAGTGCGGCTCAGTGTAACGTGTGCTTCGTGGGGTCGATGTATAAGGAACACGTGAGATAACACGTGTGCGGTGCTTAAAACCGTGTCTGGCTGACAAGAGGTTCTCACCGAATGTTCTTTTCCCATCCTACAATGTGTTTATCATGATCCCTGTTGTCAGCGTCAACTCTCCCTGAGCCGGACTCATCCTCCCCAGCACAGGAAGGGCTGCTGGGGGCGGCATCGCACCTTGGGTCCCACTTACTCCCCTCTTGTCTTCTCTCCTCGCCCCCCCCTCCTCCTCCAGGCACCCTGCTCTCATTCTGCATCTGCCCTGCCTCCTCGGAGCTGCCCGCCTCTGCGCCTCCGGACACCATGACAGAAGGAGCCGGGAACCACGATGGCGTTCTCTCCGCTTCCTGGTCCCGAGGGCATGAGGCCCAGCAGGACAGCGCGGTCTTCTCCCCCGAGGGCCTCCCGGGGCCCGGCCACACTGGCCAGGAGATGCCGGGTGCCCCAGCCAGCCCTGTCATCAGAAATGTGACCAGCTACCCTGCGGTGCTAGACCCCAGGAGGGGACGCAGGAGTGTGGCAGAGCAGACACAGGACAAGGGTGAGTGGGGCCCCAGAGCTGGGCCCATCAGAACCCCTTCTGTGCCGGCTCTCAGTGGCTCCCGAACAAGCCCCCTCCGACGAAACCTTAAAATAGTAACCATCTCGTTAGCCCATGACTCCTCTGGACCGTTCTGGTCTCACTCGTGTGTCTGTGGTCAGCCAGGGAGAGCCAGGGCCCTGACGTGTCCGGGGTGGCCGCTGCCATATGCCTGGCAGTGGCCTGGCATGTTCACAGATAGGAAGAATTAAATCATTAAAATGTTCATAATCCGAAGCAATCTATAGACTCAATACAATTTCCCTCCAGATACCATGGTGTATTTCAAAGAACTAGAACAAATATCCCAAAAATGTATCTGGAACCACACACACACACACACACACACACCAAAAAACAAACAAACAAACAAACAAATCTGAGTAGCCACAGCAATCTTGAGAAAAAAGAACCAAGAGAGGAATCACATTACCTATTATCAAACTATATACCTCAATGCCATAGTAATCAAACAAGCATGGCACTGGCATAAGAATAGGCATATAGCCAAAACTGGTTTGGCTCAGTGGTAGAGCATCGGTCTGCGGACAGAAAGGTCCCAGGTTCGATTCCGGTCAAGGGCATGTACCTTGGTTGCGGGCACATCCCCGGTAGGGGGTATGCAAGAGGCAGCTGATCAATGACTCTCTCTCATCGATGTTTCTAGCTCTCTATCCCTCTCCCTTCCTCTCTGTAAGAAAAATCAATAAAATATATTTTTTAAAAAAGAATAGGCATATAGATCAATAGAACAGAATAGAAAGCTTGGAAATAAACCCATTAATATTAATTAATATTTGACAAGGGAGGCAAGAACATACCATGGGGTAAAGATAGTCTGTGCAATAAATGGTGTTGGGGGGAAATGGACCAATATGTGCAAAAAAAAAAAAAAAAATACAACTCGACCAACTGCTTACATATACACAAGAATAAGCTCAGCCCTGGCTGGCTTGCTCAGTGGATAGAGCATCATCCTACGAACTGAAGGGTCCCAGGTTCAATTCTGCCCAGGGGCACATGCCTGGGTTGTGGGCTCGATCCCCAGGAGGGGGTGTGCAGGAGGCAGCGGATCGATGATTCTCTCTCATGATTGATGTTTCTCTCTTTTCTTCTCCCTTCCTCTCTGAAATCAATAAAGAAATATATTTTTTAAAAAGTTAAAAAAAAAACAACCTCAAAATAGTTTAAAGACTTAAATGTTAGACTGGAAACAATGACAATGATAGGAGAAAGAATAGACAGTAAAATCTCAGACATTTCTTGTAGCAATATTTTTTCTGATATATCTCCATGGGCAAGGGAAACAAGAAAAAATAAATGGGAATACATTCAACTAAAAAAGTTTTGCACAGCATCGACAAAATGAAAGACAACCCACTGAATAGGCAAACATATTCTCTAATGATACATCTGATAAGGGGTTAATATCCAAAATTTATAAAGAACTCACAAAATTCAGCACCAGCCCCGGCTGGTAAGGCTTAGTTGGTAGGCCATCATCCTGTGCACTGACAGGTTGCTGGTTCGATTCCCAGTCAGGGTCCATTCCCGGGTTATAGGCACAATCCTCAATTGGGGACATGCAAGAGGCTGCTTATCAATGTTTCACTTTCATATCAATGTTTTCCTCTCTGTGTCTCCCTCTCTTTCTATAAAAAATCTTTAAAAAAAAAAAAAAAAAACAAACAGCACCAGCCCTAACCAGTTTGGCTCAGTAGATAGAGCATTGGCCTGAGAATCTTGGGTTCTATTCCAGTCAAGGGTACTTCAGTTACAGGCTCAATCCCCCAACCATCCTTGGGAGGCATGCCGGAGGCAACCAATCAATGTGTTTCTCTCTGTGTCTCTCCCCTTCCCTTCCACTCTCTCTAAAAATCAATGGAAAAATATCCTCAGATGAGGGTTAACAACAACAACAAACCACACACAAAAAAGAAAACATAATAAAAATTAAAAGACAAAAAAAAAAGAAACAATCCAATTTAAAAATGAGCATAGGACCTGAATAGACCCTTCTCCAAAGAGAACATACCGATGCCAATAGACATATGGAAAGATATTCAACATCACTAGTCACTAGAGAAATGCAGGTTAGAATCACAATGAGATATTACCTCACACCTGTCAGGATGGCTATTCTATACAATAAAAGCCTAATATGCAAATTGTTCCCTCTGGTGGTCGTTCAACAAGGAGACTGGGAGTTTGACCACTCGCTATGACATGTGCTGACCACCAGAGGGCAGTGCAGAGCATGGCGGGAGTAGGCAATGCCCTGCAACCTCTCACTGGCTACCTGGGGGCAGGGGTGATGGAGATAGAGGTGCGGTAAGAATGCGGGGTGTCTGCTGAGCTCACTCTCACACCCCCTGGTACTCTTCCCTGGAACGCCAGGGCTCATTTGCTGGGAGCCCCCTCCGCATCCCCCCCACCACCACCACAACCACTCAGGTGCTGGGTGCCTGTGCAGCCCCTTCCGGGTGAGCTGGGCTCATGCAGGAGCCAGTGGGTTCATGCAGGAGCCAATCTGGGAGGCCAGCTGGGAGAGAGCGTGCTGCCCGCCTGGCTTCTGTGCCCTGGCCCACTTTGTCTGGCTGTGCTCTCCGCATCTCCGTGTGGGGACTCAGGCATCGTGACTCAGGCTGAGGGGACCGCATGGGGGCCCAGGGGCCCATGTCCTGCCCAGGACCTGCCCTTCCACACCAGATGCTTGCACCGGCCCCAAGCGGCCACTCTGAGCCTATAGGCCCGTGCATAGGCCCAGAATGGCTGGGGTCCACTCTGGGCCTACATGCACAGGCGGAGCAGCTGGGGTCGGGGCGGGAACATCCCCCACAGTGAGCAAGCAGACAGCAGGGCCATGCTTGCCCCTGGCTGTGGCAACAAGGAGAAAGCAGATCCCCACAGAGAGCAGACACCAGGGCCTGCAGGCAGGTCCTCAGAGAGCAGAGAACCACGGAGAGCAGGCCTATGCCATCAGTAGGACATCCCCTGAGTGCTCCCAATTGGAGAGGGTGCAGGTTGAGCTGAGGGACCCCCCACCCGTGCACGAATTTTGTGCACCGGTCCCCTAGTGGGGGTTATATAAATATCCCAGCCCCACCGCCCCAGCTGGCCCAGGGCGAGGCGAGGAGCTGGGGGAGTGGTTGCATTCTGGAATATTTTGAAGGCAGAGCCCCCAGGATTTGCTAATGGATTAGATGTGGGTGGGGGAGAAAGAGGGGAGTCAAGGGGGCCTCCGAGGCTTGGGGCTTGAGCCTCTGGCTCCTGGGGGATGCTCTTTACAGACGGACACACACAATTCTCCTCCTCGTCCAATTCCTATTTTATTTTATTTTGTTTTGTTTTGTTTTATAGCTGAAAAACTGTGAGGTTTGGGTTTTTTAGGGTCAGGTTAAGGATCAGAGAGAACACAGCTGGGATTGGAACCTGGGGAGTGTGATGCCATGGTGAATGCTGGGAACCTTCACATGGAGCTCATTTAAGATTTCAGTGCAATGCCAGAGAGCTCACAGAAGCTTCCTGGAGCAGGTGGTGCCTGAGCTAAGCTTGAGGGGGAGAAAGCTTACCAGGTGCAGAAACAAGAATCAATGTAACAGGCACCTAGACTGGGTGTTTTTTTGTTCGTTTGTTTGTTTGTTTTAATATATATATATATCTTTGTTTATTTATTTATTTAATATATTTTATCGAGTTTTTACAGAAGGAAGAGAGAGGGATAGAAAGCTAGAAACATTGATCAGTTGCCTCTTGCACGCCCCCTACTGGGGATGTGCCCCCCCACCACCACCAAGGTACATGCCCTTGACCGGAATTGAACCCGGGACCTTTCAGTCCGCAGGCCGACGCTCTATCCACTGAGCCAAACCGGCTTCGGCTAGACTGGGTTCTTCTATGAGCCAAACACCATCCATTCTGCACGCTTGTTAACTCCCTATTTGCTTTACCGCGAGGGAGACCCAGGCTTGGGGGGCCGGGGAGGGGGGGGGGCGGAGGGACCATTCAGTAGATTGCAATTAGCATTTAAAACTCAAAATGAAACATAGTACGAAGTGGCAGAACGCGTTTCTCCTAGCGATGATGGCTATTTTACGACATGTGTCTTCCGGTTGCCTGTGGTGTGTGTACAGGAGGAACATGCTGAGGGAGATCTGAAGGGCATTTCTTACCGAGGGTCACGACTGAGAAAGCTGGAAAGGCGCTGGACTCCCCAGTCCCTCCCGCCCTCCCCGCCCTCACGGCCTTCCTCCCTGTGCGCACAGACTTGGAGCTGCTGCTGCTCACCTTCCCGGAGACCTCCCTGGGCGTCGTCCGCAGCGAACTCAACTTCTCGGTGGTCCTGGGGTGTCTGCCGAACCGGTTCACGCCCTCGCTCCTGATCCACTGGACCTTCAACGGGCAGCCCCGGGGCACCGGGGAGAAGCTGCTGCTCCGGCGGCTGGCCAGGGAGCACCTGGGCACCTACACGTGCTCGGCCCGGAGCAGCCAGGGCCAGCCCTCCGCCAAGTCCGTGGACGTCTCCCTGCCGGGTGAGTCCCCCGCCCCACCCCGGCCCCTGCGCCCTCGCTGGCCGCCGGCCGGTCTCCCTGGCTCCACGGGACCCCCTTCGGTCAGCTTTGTAGCCACGTGGTCAGCACATCGGGCGTGATTGGCCCGTGTGACAGATGGCAGGCTGTGATCAGCTCTAAAGGACGCTCGGCTCATGATCTGGAGCCGGCTGCCCGGCTCCCGGCTCCTGCCACTTGCTTGCTGGGCGTGACTTTTGGAGCCCCTCCGCCTCGCTGAGCCTCAGCACGTGACCGTGGGAACGTGCAGGTGCTAACGTAACACGTGGTGCTGAGCACCGGCATGGAGTTTGAGGTCTGGCTCCACTTCCTGGCCGTGTGACTTTGGGCCATCCCTGTGCCTCGGTTTCCCCACTTGTGAAACTGGAAAAATAAGAGTGCCCTCCTCTCCCCCCCCACAAGGTACAGTTGTGAGCATTCAATGAGATAAGCAGGTGAACAGCGTAAAAGAGCAGTGCCTCACGCTACTGAACCCTAGTGAGCGTTCGATACGCACTAGATAATATCATTGCTACAATTCACATTATCAGTATTATTAACTAGAGGCCCAGGGCAGGAAATTCGTGCACTCTGTGTGCGGGTGTGTGTGTGTGTGGAGGGGGGTGTCCCTCAGCCTGGCCTGCACCCTCTCACAGTCTGGGAGCCCTTAGGGGGATATCCAACTGACAGGCCTAAGCCATCATTCAATATCCTTAGCGCAGAGGCAGGAGAGGGTCCAGCCACGGCCGCTGAGCCCACCAGCCTTGAGCCTGGCTTCTGGCTGAGCAGTGCTCCCCCTGTGGGAGCACACGGACCACCAGGACGCAGCTCCTGCGTTGAGTGTCTGCTCCCTGGTGGTCAGTGCGTGTTATAGCAACCGGTTGTTCCGCTGTTCAATTAATCTGCATGTTAGCCTTCCATTATGCAGGATTTTGTGACGGTTTCCGTAGGCAGCAGGTGCCTGGGATCCTGGGCAGCGCTAACAAGAGCAGCCGGTGGTTGGGATAAGAAAAGGGGTTTGGGAGCTGGTTGAAGCTGGTTTCAATTCCTGCCCCCGTGTCCACCTGGCCAGGTGGCTCAGGACAGGTGGCTCCCGTTCTCTGAGTCTCACTTTCCTCCTGTGCATACGATTGTTGTAGAGCTGAAGTAACGCCATGGACGATGCCGACAGAATACCTGTCAGCGGCAGGTGCTTTAAGAGTCTGATGCTCTACCGACTGAGCCATCCGGGCTCTGCAGCAGGTGCTTCAACTAGCAGCAATGAGCATGACTACCCCATTTCCCCGAAAATAAGACAGTGTCTTATATTAATTTTTTCTCCCAAAGTTGCACTAGGTCTTATTTTCAGGGGATGTCTTATCTTTCCATGCACTAGGTCTTATTTTCGGGGAAACATGGGTATTATTTTTCCTGTTTTTATTCGTGGAGGACAAGTGGCTTGGAGTGGGCTAGACGGACTCAGAGGAGCTGGCCAGCAGAGAACACACGTGAAAAGATCCAGAGCGCGGAGAGGCCAGGGTGATAGGAAGCCTGGCTTGGCTGGGTGCCAGAGGGCTGGAGTCCGGGGGGGAGGGGAGGGGCTTGGGAAAGGGATGGTTCAGGATTTGGATTTGAGATGATTCACTGTGAGGGGGAGGAGGATGTAAAACTTGTAGCACCTGGTGACCCTGAGATGTTCACTGAGAAAGATAATAACTTCTAAGGCCTTCTTTACTCGCTCATCAGCTGTTCAGGAGACGTTCACTGAGCACCCAGGAAGTACGGGAGCGGGGGAGGGGAGGCTGGGGTGTGGGACACACGGGGATGCCCGGCCCAGCAAGGGGGTCAGGGAGGGCCTCCTGGAGGGAGGACCTCTGAGCTGGTACTGGAACACAGAGCAGTGACCAGGCCAAAGGGAGAGAAATGGCACGTGAGGGGTTCCGGGGGCACAAGCAAAGGCCCAGCCGAAACCGGTTTGGCTCAGCAGTAGAGCATCGGTCTGCGGACTGAAAGGTCCCTGGTTCGATTCTGGTCAAGGGCATGTACCTTGGTTGTGGGCAACATCCCCAGTAGGGGGTGTGCAAGGGGCAGCTGGTTGATGTTTCTCTTTCATTGATGTTTCTAGCTCTCTATCCCTCTCTCCTCCTCTCTATAAAAAAATCAATAAAATATATATTTAAAAAAAAAAAAAGGCCCAGATGTAGGGGGGAGAGAGAGATGAGCTTAGCTAATTTAGCAGTCCAATGGGGTGGCTTATGAAGTGGGGTGAGGAGAGAGGAGGCTGGCCAGGTGGCAGAGCCTCGAAGGCCCCGGTGAGGGTACTGGGGGGTCACGGCAAGCTTTTGAGCAGAGGAGGCACGGGATCACGTTTGAGCCTCAGAGAGGACACGGACTTCCATACGGTGGGGCGAGGGGTGGGGAGGGGCTGGGGCGGGAGAGCAGGGAGGAGGCCTGGGCAGAGACCCAGAGGATGGGGAGGAAGGGATGGGCGGAAGCGACATGGAGGCGCGGGGGTGGCGGGAGTGGGGGTTGTGGAGGGAGGATGGTTGCTCCAGTCTCACCCGTTCTCGGTGTTCCAGAAGCCGACATGGGTTCCATGGATGAGCCCATCGATCCGGACCCCATCCTCACGGTGTCAGGAGGACCTGCCATCGCCCTCCTGGTGGCCGGATGTGTGGGGCTGGTGGTCGTGATGCTGGGAATCGGCTCCGCCATCGTCCAGATCCAAAGGTACCGTCTGTCCCCGGGCCCCTGGGCCTGGACCGCCCGCCCCACCCAGCAGCAAAGCAGAGCGAAACGCCTCCTCCCGAGGAGCTGCTGGCTCCTTCCGAGAGGATGCCCTGACCCTGAGGGGGCCATCTGCCTCCTCCGGCCCCACCGCTGCCCCAGGAGGCGGGAGGGGGCTTTGATGCCGGTCTGTCTGATGCAAATGCCAGTTCCATTGCTGACCCGCCGTGAAGCCAGGGGCAAGTCGCGTCCCCTTTTCGTGCCTCAGTTTGCCTACCTGCAAAATGGGGATGGCACCAATAACACCCGCCTCACAGGGCTGCTGTGAGGATTAAACAGGCGAATATTCCGCCGAAACCGGTTTGGCTCAGTGGTAGAGCGTCGATCTGTGGTCTAAAAGGTCCCAGGTTCGATTCCGGTCGGGGGCATGTAAACAGGCGAATATTCCCAAAGCGTTTACAACAGTGTCTGGGGTACAGACACATATCGGCTGGGCACCTGCCTCTGTGAGCCAGGGGCTGGGGATTCTGTGGGAATTAATAGTGCGGAGTCCCTGCCCCCAGGAACTTTCGTCTTAGGCAGAGGCCAACAATTGTGTGACGACCCAGGGACCAACAGGCCGAATTGCAGGGCTGATGAGTGCGAAGGAGAGGAATGAGGCCGGGAGGGGGACAGGGAGTGTGGGAACGAGGAGCAATGGAGCTAAGTCAGTCCAGACGTCCCTGGGAGAGGGACATGTCAGCAAGGACATGGTGCAAAGGAAAGGAGGGAGGGAGCCTGTGGGTACGGGGGGGACAGGGCACACCTGGCAGAGGGAACCGCCAGTACGAAGGCCTGAGGTGGGACGTGCCTGGCATGTTAACTAAAATTGCAAGGAGCCCTAGCCGGTTTGGCTCAGTGGATAGAGCGTCAGCCTCTGCCTGAAAGGTCCTAGGTTCGATTCTAGTCAAGGGCATGTACATTGGTTGCGGGCACATCTCCAGTAAAGGGTGTGCAAGAGGCAGCTGGTTGGTGATTCTCTCTCATCAGTGTTTCTAACTCTCTATCCCTCTTTCTTCCTCTCTGTGAAAAAATTTGCAAGGAGGCCAGTGTGGCTGGGGTGGCATGAGGGATGGGAAAGAAGCATGGCCTGGGATCTGTGAGGAAAAGAAGGCACCAAACAGGGGAAGGTGTCTGGGTCCTGTCAGTACCTGGCCTTTGTCCTGAGTGAGATGGAGGTCATGTGGGTTTAGAGCCCAGGAGGGACGGAATGAATGAATGAATGAATGAATGGATGAATAAATGAATGAGTGACTGCCTCTGTGGTGGGCAGAAGTGCCCAGTCATTCTGACTTACATGTGGGGAATCCTAGCTGCGTCAGCCATCGTCCTGCTATAATAACTTACCTGTATTGAATGCCTGCTAGGTGCTTGCTAAACTCTATTCGTTTCAATCTCCATGAGAGAGGGCAGCAGGGCGGGGTAGCGGTGAAGATCTCGTTTTTTGTCAGAGAGGAAACGAAGGCTCGGGAAGAAGCGACTGGCTTCAGACCCCACAGCTGGAGAGAAGGGGTTCCAACTCAAAACCCTGCCTCACTCCCAGGTCCAGTCTCCGACCCACGATCCACGCTGCCTCTTTTCTCACCGCTAACAATGCACACCGTTGTAGCTTAGAGGTGGAGGAAGAGAAATCTGCATGTTGAACTGGTTTGGCCAGGGGAGTTCCATGGGGAGCCTCCTGGAGGCGGGGAGGGCCAGGCTTCTGCCTGAACTGCCCCCATCGCCTTCACTGTGGCATTTCTGGGGTCCTCGGGATGAGCCAGGATCTTTGAGTCATGAACAGATCTTTGAGTCAGTTTTTGTCCTCGTTTTCAAAACGAGTGTAACCAAAACTCAGAGAAACTCATCAACTCGCCCAACGACAAACAGCCGGCACCTGGCTGACCCTGAACCAAACCCAGACCCAATTCCAAAGCCACGTTCTTAGGAAGGAAGAGTGAGAAATCAGGCTGGCATGATCCTCCTCGCCCAGACCACCCCATTTCCTGTCTCCCGGAGTGAGTTGGGGGTATCACTTCTGGTCCTCCCCGCCATCTTGGCCAAGATCCATTTAGTTTCAGACAACAGATCACTTCTGCCAGAAGGAACCAGCCTGGTTGAATTAGCAGTAACCTTGGAGATGAGGTCATGGGAACATGGGTGACTGTCTGGATGCTGCCATTGGAGAGGGGAGGTCCTCAGAAAAAGAAGGGTGGGGTGGGGAGGGAACCTCACACACACCAACCACACCCACCAAGGGCCAGCAGAGACCCCTCTTGTTTGCCATGGCCAATAGGATGTGGCGGAAGTGGTGATGTGTCATTCCCCATGAAGGCCATGGATCCCAAATGAGGCTACTTGGGTCCATTCCAGCTCTGCCGTGTGCTAGCTTATGGGTGACTTCCAGTGAGTCCTGTAACACTCTGTGCCCCATCTGCAAAACAGGGGTAACGGTAATGCTTACCTCAAAGTGTGAGTGTGCAAGGACCTAAGACAGTGGGAGGGAAGCCCTGTAAAGAGTACCTGGTGTACGGTCAGCCTTCAATAAATGTACTTATTATTATAGTGACTGTGATGATAATGTCTCTTCATTCCATTGCAGGTCTGACAGGGGAAGGATCCAAAGATGCTGCTGAAGTGTGAGTACGTGCCTGTCGGCCTGGGAGCTGATGCCACGGAGGGCGGGAAGAGAACCCTCTGTCCAGGGATGAGATGAAGTTTCCTGGGGGCTCCACGGGAGATCTCCTCCCTCCTGGTTTCCTGGTCATGTGTTTGTGGGGTGTTCCCCCATTGTTGAGAGCCCTGGGGACAGATTGTCCAAGACACCCCATCTGCCCCTCTCACCCAACTCCTGGAAACCACCCCCACAAGCAGTGTATCTATTTCATAAAACTCTTGGGATGCCAGCAAAAGAAACTCACTGTAGTGGCTCAATAAAAAAATATATATATAAGGAAGTGTTTACTATTAGGACACAAGAAGATTTTCAGGAATCCAAGGGTGTATCAGTTAGCACTTGCTGTGTAACAAATAATAACTTCTCATACTTAAGCCTTGAAACCACAGCCATTTATCTAGCTTCTAATTCCGTGGGTTATCAATTGGAGCTGGGGTTAGCTGGGCCATTCTTCTGGTCTCTGTTGGGCTCCCTCATGCATCATGGTCAGTTGGAAGACTGCCTAAGGGGTCCCTGGCATAGGATAACCTCACCTGGGAAGACCAGCCTCTCTCTGCATTATCTCTCATACCCCAGCAAGCCCAACCAAGCTTGTTCACATGACAGAGGCAGGATTCCAAGAGTGAGAGCAGAAGGGGCAATGCATGTAAGGGCCAAGGTTAGGGATTGACACATCATCACTTCCGCCACATCCTATTGGCCAGAGCAAGTCACAGGACCAGCCCAGATTCAAGAGGCGGGGAATTGGGACTCCGCCTGTTAGGGGGAGGGGAAGAACCCGGTGGCCATCAGTGCTTGGACCAGGGCAGTTGCCTCTCTCTGCCTCGCACCCCTCCCTTTGCAATCCTCTCCGCCAGGAACACGGATTCACAGTTCTCTGTCTCTTCCCACAGATGGCTGCTCAGTGCTTCTCCCTTCGAGAGGAGAAAGATGCCATCCCGGTTTCCACGCCTGTTTCAGGGAACAGCCCAACTTAGCCCAAACCCCTTTGCCTTGTTTCTGAAACAGTGGGAACAGCATCCGATGGGGTCACTTGGGCCAGGTGTTAACCTTGGTCCCACCACTGTGGCTGGGGAGGGGGCAGGTGCAATCAAAGCCCTGTGGGGGCTCAGTGCTCAGAAAATGGGGGAGTCTGGCCTTGCATGGCAGGTATCCCACACTGTTTGCTACAAAAGAATAAGACTCCCAAAGGCAGGGGAGTGGGGCGGTGTTCACCCCCTCTTCATCCCCCAACAATCACACAAGATTTACCACTGGCTTCCGAGCTGCTGGAGAATCCTGGCAGCTGGCAGGAAAAGGGGGAGATGAGAATGGATGAAACTCCCATGTGGAAATATCTGACATTTGAGGAACCTTCAACAGAAAACCACTTGCCATGTCATTATCCTATATAATAAAAGTCTAATATGCAAATTGACCGAACTGCAGAACGACTGGTTGCTATGACATGCACTGACCACCAAGGGGCAGACACTCAACGCAGGAGCTGCCTCCTGGTAGTCAGTGTGCTCCCACAGGGGGAGGCTGCTCGGCCGCAAGCTGGGCTCACAGCTGGCAAGCACAGTGGCGGTGGCAGGAGCCTCTCCCACTTCCAGGACAGTGCTAAGGGAGAGGGCCTAAACCAGCAGTTGGACATCCCCCAAGGGCTCCTGAACTGAAGAGGGCACAGGTCAGGCTGAGAGACACTCCCCCTCCCCCAATGCACAGCAGTAGCAGACCTGAACAGGTGCCCATTTGCCAACCGCCAGACACTCTGCACCTCCTGTAATTCGTACGGTATATCATCCACACAGGTCACACATGGTAGGGCTGGTCTCCGAGGCAGGCTGCCTGAAATTTCTGTTTCCAATCATTCCACTCTCCTGTGCTCTCTCCCTGAGGCCAAACCCCTATCCCATTTCTCTGGGGTCCCCCCACCTCTTATGCCAGATAAATATCATTGTGCACATGCGCAGAGGGTAAAAGGGAGGCTCAGAGAGGGCAAGGGCCTTGTCCAAGGTCACACAGCTACATGTGATGCCAACTCAAGGTGCCCAAAGCTTGTATCACAGACCAGCGCTGTCCCATAGATTACAATGCAGTTAGGAATAAGTATAATCTGAGTGGCCAGATTATTATGATCTCTGAACACATAATAACCTGGCCATTCAGAGTGTGTGTGTGTGTGTGTGTGTGTGTGTGAGTGTGTGTGTGTGTGTGTGTGTGTGTGTGTATGCTAGAGGCCTGGTGCATGAATTGATGCATGGGTGGGGTCTGGTCAAGGGGAGGGGACACAGGTGGTTGGCCGGCCTGCCTGCTGGTCAAACTCCTGGTTGAGGTGACAATTTGCATATTAGCCTTTTATTATATAGGATACACACTGAGTGGCCAGATTATTATGCGTTCAGAGATCATAACCATCTGGCCACTCAGTGTATATCTGCACTGTCCAATACATGTGGCTACTGAGCTCTGTAAATGTGGATAGAGTAACCGAGGAGGTGAATTTTATGCTGTATTTACCTTCCATTAACTTGAGTTTTAATCTATAATACCACCTGGGCGATAGGCTGTGGAATCAGAGGTGCAACTCTGACTCCTTATTGTTAAAAATGAATAAATTGCCCGGCAGCGCCGTGGGCAGACCGCTAGCTGTGTGTGTGGCTGTTCCGGGTCCCGGCCCTGGTCTGTCCAAAGGCCCAGCTGTGCTTGGAAGCCCCTACGATCTAACCAGCACCGTTCCCACCGCGCATCCTTCTGAACCCCTTCCCTCCTCCCGCTACCTCACTGTTGGGGAAGAGCTCCATTTCCTGCCTGGGGGACCCCCAGGGGGCTGCTCCTGCTGCTCCATGGCTGGCTGTGTCCGAGGTGACACTGGCGCCGGCGGCCGCCGTCCCCTGGCCCAGGACGCAGCGGTGCCCACGCCCTCGGGAACGGCTGAGCACCAGGAGCGTCCTCCCCTCCAGAGACAAACTGGGCACAGCTCCTCCTGCTGACCAGTCCCGGGGCTCAGGTCGCTCCCAGCACTTCCTGCCTGGTGACACCCACCGTGCGGTGTCCTTACGTATTTATGGGTGTCTTTCTCGAACAGTTATCTCATCCATGAGGCCGTCCGCTGCATGCCAGCGGGACCCACGTGGGTCATACAGTGTGTGCTCCATACACGTTTGTTGATTCCAGGCTCAGGCCATCAGTAAGTGCCTGGTTAAATAAATGAGGCTTCATCCAGATAAATGAAAACTATGTAGCAGTCGAGAGAAGAGACAAATTTGCCTAAACTGATGTGTATAAATGACAGAAAGATGTTGAATACTACATTGTCGAATAAAAAAAAATCTATAAAATATGAATAGATTTCTACAGAATGTAAACATACACAAAAAAAAGTCAGGACAGTCTCCAAAGCATTAAAAGCAGTTATTTTGGGGAGGGAGAGAATGGAGGAGCAGGTTCACGGTCTATGTTTTAATCCTGTATCTATTTTTTAATAACACGTATTTCCCTTAATCAGAAACCAGCAAAATATTTTTCTCTTGAAAAATCACTTTGAAACCAGATAACTCCTAAGAGTGTTGTGTGTGTGTATTTCATATATATATACATATATATATATATATATATAATATATATATATATTTTTTTTTAAACAGGGAGGAAGGGAGAGGGATAGAAAGTTAGAAACATCGATGAGAGAGAAACATTGATCAGCTGCCTCCTGCACACCCCCTACTGGAGATGTGCCTGCCACCAAGGTACATGCCCTTGACTGGAATCAAACCTGGGACCCTTCAGTCTGCAGGCTGACACTCTATCCACTGAGCCAAACCAGTCAGGGCTGTGTGTATTTCTTATACAGGAGTAAGCAAAAGTAGGTTTACAGTTATAACATCTATATCTACCTCATAGAAGAGTAACATACTAATTGACCATACCTTCGTGATGCCTACCAGCCAATCATCAGTATGCAAATTAACCCAACAAATATGGCGGGTTAATTTGCATATGCAGGCCCTGAGTGGCTGGGGTCAGGGTGGGATGCTTGCGACTGAAGGTGGTGGCAAATCCGGGCTTCCTGGCAGTAAATGGGAGGGAGCATGTTTTGTCTGAAGCTAATTCCAGCATATCAGCAGAGCTGAATCATCTGGAAATGACTGAGGGAATTTCCCCACACCTGAAAAGGACAAATAAATGATTGCTTAATGCCAGACAGCTGAGGGCATTTCTTTTTCTTTCTTTTTTTAAAAATATATTTTATTGATTTTTTACAGAGAGGAAGGAACAGGGATAGAGAGCTAGAAACATCGATGACAGAGAAACATCGACCAGTCTTCCTTATGAAGATATCTAAATGGCTCACGATCTTATTTAGCAACCAACATTTAAGAAAAAGTGAGTTGCTCAAACCATACTAGGAAAGTGTTGGATGTAGAAACCTTAGCCCTCCATTGAAGGTACCATTCACCTGACAATACGTTCTCTCACAGAGGGCCTCCTCCAGTGTTTGAAAGGTAACAGCATCAACCAAATAGCCACCAGAGTTAACTAAAATCCAGTACTTTGGCTTCTAGCTTAAAGTGGGAAATGTAAAATTGGACAAACGCCTATGATCTTTTCTTGGCTGGTTGAACACCCATGACTTAGATGTAGGGTATCCAGTATTTCATAACCAGGGAATTTCCAGTTTCCAGGGAATTTCCAGTCTTGCTAACGCCTTGTAAGGGGAGGGAGCCGTGGCGGTAGTCATGGGCACCACTGCCATGTGGTTTTGCTGTAGAGAGAAATTGGACTCACGTCCAAGTACAGCATGAGCAAATGCGAAGCTGTAGCCTAGGAGCAGGTGGGGCCAGTGGATGGAAAATTATTGAGAGGGAAACATCATGCATAGGAGAGGATTCTGGGTAAACCAGCCTAGCAGGCCAGAGTGACCAGACTTTACCCTGAGGATGGTGGAAGAGGAGTGCTGGAGGCTGAGACCAACAAGCAGTTAGCATAATTATGTGAGAAGTCCTGTTAGACAGCTAATGGACTTTGATATTCAGCAAGGGCCTAAAATCAGCATGATATTGCCCTGCTTTTGGCCGAATGTCTGAAGGCCATCCCCTAACCTGATAGTCCATCATTGTTTACCAAACTTTACCTTTGATATGCCTGGCAGTGTTTCCCAAACTTTTGACATATGTGTACCCCTTCTATAGTTTTCGTAACGCTGAATACCCCTCGTACTCATGAGAACGTAGAATTAGG
This sequence comes from Nyctalus aviator, assembly GCA_036971965.1. Classification (NCBI taxonomy): domain Eukaryota; kingdom Metazoa; phylum Chordata; class Mammalia; order Chiroptera; family Vespertilionidae; genus Nyctalus; species Nyctalus aviator. Next base: position 10,457,783 of record CM072936.1, on the reverse strand, counting down.
TGCAGCTAAGCACGGTGCAGTGCATATCCCCACCAAACTCCGGTGCAACGCGTACCCCCACCAAACTCTTCCCGTGCCCCTGGGGGTACGCGGACCACACTTTGGGAGACACTGGCTAAAGGGAAAATGTGCATTCTAGTAAATAAAAGCTAATGAGTGCTTGCCTTCAGAGAGCCTCTCAGCTAGAGAGTAAGGTCTCGGCCTTGCTCCCCCTATGCCTCAAAGTTATATTCCTTGTCTAGTGTATTCATTTGTGTGCAGCCCCTTCTCCAGACCTTGAACCCTAGCCAGACATGGATGTGGTGTACACAGATGAGGTACCTGATCAGATCTCAAGGGTGGGGAGTTCTTGTTAACCTGACTTAGGAGAATTCTTGCTGAAATTTGGACAATGCAGAGATGAACACAGAAGTCCAAAAGTCAGAACCTACTTGGAAAAAAGCTCAGGGGATCCTGAGTTGAGTTTGACCAATGAGTGAATCTTTGTCAGTATCTAAAATTACTAGAGGTCCGGTGCATGAAAATTTGTGCACTGGGGTGATGGGGAGGTCCCTCAGCCCAGCCTGCACCCTCTTGCAGTCCAGGAGCCCCTGTGGGAGCACACTGACCACCTGGGGGCAGCTCCAGCCCCGGCTCTCCATTACCCCTCTGCTACTGCTGTTGATCACTGTCCCCCTTCATCTGTCTGTTGGCATCCATCTTGGCTGGCCTCCACTGCATACTGGTTGGCCCGCCCCTCCCCCCCACAACTGGTCATCCCACCCTTTGGCTGATTTGCATATTAGGCTTTTATTATATAAGACTAGAGGCCCGGTGCATGAAACTTTATGCACTGGAGTGGAGGGGGGGGGGGTTTCCTCAGCCTGGCCTGCCCTCTCTCACAGACCAGGAGCCCTCAGGGTAGGAAGTGACCCGGTGATTGGGGAAGGCACCACCCCATCACACCTCTGCTGCTGCCACTGCCAGCAGTGCAAGCCTCAACGGGCCCTGGTTACCTGAGCCTCAGGTGGCCCTGAGTGGCTGGGCAGCCACCATCCAAGCCTTGCCTGTGCCTTGGGCCAGCCCTGGGCAGCTGAGGGGCTGAGGGTGGGTCTGGCCACACCATGCACTTGCCTGGGATGAAAGACCTGGGGGACTCTGGCAGGGCTGAGGGGAGTTGGCGCTGCCGCCTTGTGGCTATGGGTGCCACCATCTTTGTGATGGCATGACGATCCATTTGCATACTCCCTCTTTATTAGATAGGATAATGATATAATGATCAGGGTGCTTTGGGCACCAATAATAGAAAGCACATACCACCACCTCACCCCACCCCATCATACCACCACCCCCCAAGTCCGCCTGCCTGGGATTAAACACTGGAGTGCCTGGTTTCCTTCCAGACACCACGAGTGGAATTCAGCTCTGCCCTCTGCTGTGTCTAGTTTTCCACCACATATTGGCATCATCCGTGGGCTGGTGCCAAGGGAGCTGCTGCATTCCAGCATCACAGCCAGATCTGGGCCTGGAGAAGCAGCCCGCCCCATCCTGAGGAAGCTTCCCTAGCAGCCTCCCCTCGTGTCTCATTGGCCAATGCACCCACTCTTCAACCAATCCCTGGTCAGAAGCAGGGGCCCGCCTGAGAGGCTCGGACCAACCAGGAGACAGGGAGAGAAAGGGATGAAGGCTGCAGGACAGGAGAGGGAAGCCCCGAATATTAGCAATGACTTTCTCTCTGGTTAATTGGAAGATGGATGACTTTTACCTTCTTTTTTTTTTTTTTTTGAGTCTAAGTTTCTATAATAAATCTATTCTTTAAAAAAAAAAAAATTGGAAATGGAACCAAAGTCATTCTTGGGACAGAGAGAGAAGATTCGGCAACTGAAAATTCAGGAAAGCTGGCTTTATGCACAGCCGGGCCCTGCTTACAGTGGCAATAGGGCCGCATTGGGGTCAGTGTTAGTTCAGACACCTGGACACCCCGGGGCCACACCGCCCCTCCAGGAGGCTCTCTCTCGAGATTTCTCTCTCTCTCTCTCTCTCTCTCTCTCTCTCTCTCTCTCTCGCCAGCCTGGGCGTTAGGGAAGGTGCCAGGATCTTCTATCTGATGTGCATCAAGGACACATACGCACCCCCATTTGGTGTTCCCTCTTCCTGCAACAGAAATCTCCCCTGGCACTGCCCTCCCCTCTCCATCTCCCCTTTCCGCCCCTCAATCTTAGGTGAACGCTATTTGATAGAACTCCCATGACAATGATGGAAATGTTTTATATCTTCTCTGTAAAATGTCATAGCCACGAGTCACGTGGGGCTATTGAGTATCCGAAAGTTTGGGGGAACTAAGTTTTTGAAGGCATCAATTTTTAAAAATATATATTTTATTGATTTTTTACAGAGAGGAAGAGAAAGGGACAGAGAGCTAGAAACATCGACCAGCTGCCTCCTGCATACCACCTACCCAGGCTATGCCCGCAACCAAGGTACATGTCCTTGACCGAAATTGAACTTGGGACCTTTCAGTCTGCAGGCCGATGCTCTATCCACTGAGTCAAACTGGTTTCGGCTGAAGGCATCGAATTTAAAATATATATATAGTTTTGTCTTGTTGTTGTTAATTCTCACCTGAGGATATTTTTCCCGTTGGTTTTTAGGGATAGTGGAAGGAAGGGAGGAGGGAGGGGGAGAGAAAGAGAGAAGCATCACTGTGAAAGAGATACATCGATTGGTTGCCTCCCACACAAACCCCAACCTGGGCCAGGATCGAACCTGCGACCCAGGTATGAGCCCTTGACAGGGAATGGACCCCGAGCCCTTTGGTATGTGAGCGCTTCTCGGACCAGCTAGACACGCCTTCCGGGGCTACATTTGTGTTACAATAGCCATGTGGTATTAGCACACCCTGGACTCCCCGTCACCCGGACTCTGTCCCAACAGACTGACCCCTCCCACTGCTCCAGCCACACACCCCTTCCCACAGGCTGCCCTCTCCCACGGGCCCAGCTTACCCAGGATTCAGCAGCTTCCTCAAAGCACTGAGAGCCTTTGCTGTTTACACTCACCTCACCCTGCCCTGCCCGCTCACCCCACTCTGCCTCATCCCTTCTCCTACTCCAGATCCCAGCTGCCCCCTCCTCCAGGAAGCCCTCCCTGCCCCTCAGCTGAGGGAAGCATCCCCTTGGGTTCTCCCAGCCCCCAAGCTCCTCCATCCCAGTGCTGAGCACTTCACACCATCCTTATCTGGAGATGGGTCTGCCCCCCGCACCCCCCCTCCCCCCACACACACACACGCAGACATGGGAGCCCCACGGTGGACTGAGAGCAGGGCAGGAGTCGCCTGAATCATCACTGTTACCGGCACCACCCAGCGTGGAGGTGGCATAGGGAGTGTGTGTTGAAATGAATGAGTGAATGAATGAGTGAATGAATGAATGCTTTTGAAAAGCCATGCTAAGAGCTTTAGAGTGAGCCGGCCACACATCCAATCCCATCTCCCCCTTCCGGAAGACCTGCCACTCTCCTTATCCTCAGTTTCCTCATCTCTAAAATGGGAAAAGTTGCCCTAACCGGTTTGCCTCAGTGGATAGAGCGTCCGCCTGCGGACTGAAGGATCCCGGGTTTGATTCCGGTCAAGGGCACATACCTTGGTTGTGGGCACATCCCCCTGGGGAGTGTGCAAGAGGCAGCTGATCGATGTTTCTCTCTCATCGATGTTTCTGACTATCCATTTCTCTCTGTAAAAAATCAATAAAACGTTTTTTTGTGGGTTTTTTTTTTTTTTTTTTTTTTTAATAAAATGGGAAAGGTTACTCATGGCAGATGTTGAATGAGGCAGTAGTGCATGTCAGGCCTGGGAGGGGCAGGGGCATTGCTGAACCAGAGGCCACTGTCACTGTCATTATAAATATATTTCTTTTATTGATTTTTTTACAGAGAGGAGGAGAGAGGGATAGAGAGCTAGAAACATCAATGAGAAAGAAACATTGACCAGCTGCCTCTTGCACACCCCCCACCAGGGATGTGCCTGCAACCAATGTACATGCCCTTGACCGGAATCGAACCTGGGACCTTTCAGTCCGCAGACCTCTCTACCACTGAGCCAAATCGGTTTCGGCTGTCACTGTCACTATAATCATTGCTCTGGACAGTCAGGCTGAGCAGGGAAGGATGGAAGGTTCAGGGAGGTGTACCGGGAAACCCCAGCACATTCCCCAGTCTCTGAGGAACAGGTCCAACCGGTGTTTGCACGGTCATCCCAGGTAGCACAGGGGAAGCTCAGGAGCCTGAGCACAGGGTGCAGGGTGCCGGCTTGGCGGCTGCCCTGTGTCTGGGAGGCTCCCCCAGGGTCCTCGCTGAGCTGGTCACTGCAGACGGCCCAGCCCACCCTCCAGCCCCCTCGGTGCCCAGCAGGTGGCACCTCCACAGGACGCAGAGATGGAGATGCCCGCGGGGACCCTGTGCCACTTCTCCAAGGGCCTCCTGCTCTCAGGTAAGGACACGCGCCCCCAACGCCCAGGCGGGCCGCTGGGCCTCAGCCCAGGCCGTGGGGTTCCCCCTTGGGAGAAGGAAACGTTGTCAGGGAAGGTGGAAGGGGGAGGAGCAGAGTCACAACCCCATCACCATTTTATCTAGGGAATGTTCTAGACTATTAGGACCATGAGGGCAGGAATTTATCTGTGTATTCCATTCCCTGCTGCGAACCAGGGCCTAGATATCAAGGGAATTTTAGACTTACCGTGTATAATTGGCACTTTAGCATAAATAATATATGTGCTTATAAGTATTGGTTAGATTAGGCATGTCAAAGTCAAAGGCTAACATGGGCCAAATAGACAAGGTTTAATATTTTATTGATTTTTTTACAGAGAGGAAGGGATAGGGATAGAGAGCTAGAAACATCAACCAGCCGCCTCCTGCACACCCGCCACTGGGGATGTGCCTGCAACCAATGTACATGCCCCTGACCGGGATCGAACCTGGGACCTTTTAGTCTGCAGACCAACGCTCTATCCACTGAGCCAAACCGGTTTCGGCCAAAGCTTCAATTTTCATAGAAACGTAGGTTTATTTCGATGGAGACATGCTGAATACAAAGGGCTGAAATAAATGAGTCGTTGTTAATATAAAAGAATAGAACATTTTTTTAAAATATATTTTATTGATTTTGTAGAGAGGAAGGGAGAGAGATAGAGAGTTAGAAACATCGATGAGAGAGAGTCATCGATCAGCTGCCTCTTGCACACCCCCCTACTGGGGATATGCCCACAACCAAGGTACATGCCCTTGACCGGAATCGAACCCGGGACCCTTGAGTCCCCAAGCCGACGCTCTATCCATTGAGTCAAACCGGTCTCGGCAAAAGAATAGAACATTTTAATAAAAAATAATATTTTTTCTTGAGCATGAACATACCAGACACTGAATAACTGCACAAATTAGTAAGCATAATGCAAATAAACCTATTTTTCTGGTTCTCCAAAAGCAAAATATTTCCTGTTGTGCACACCAAACAAGTCAGTCCAAGATTAATGACATGGCAGTCGGCTGCTAAAATATTTGCTGCTGGTATGAGTGGAGAGAAATGGTGCACCTGCACATACAGCGCATAAGGGAAATGAATGCAACACGATTATAGTAATCAGCCACTAGTGGACGTTGTAGTTCATTATTAATAACTAGTGCCCCAGTGTATGAATTTGTGCACATTGAAAGGAAATTAATTAGAATATTTTAATATCGCTATTCACCCTTTCTTTATAAGTATCAACCAAATTCACGATCGATAATGACAGATCGAAACACACACATGGGATTGGTGCCAGCAAGAACTTTACATGTATTGCCAATGTGCGAGTCAACTTAGCCTTTTATAGATATAGAACAAATGTCCTTAATTAGACCTGCTTTCTGACATAGCTAAACTTTTGCCAGCCCAGTGAAGCACTCCAACATATGTTTCAGGTAGCTGTCAGCAACACAGCAGTAAATATTAACACGAAGCAGGTTATTATTGCAGATCACGCAGGGAGAACAAAGGGTAAAATATGTAACTGCAGCAGTGTTTGACTATATTCTGCACAGTGAGAAAACCTGAAGTCATTCTCAAGGCCCACCATTTCTTTCTTCTTTTCAGACGGGTCAAGTTTCTAAGCTTTCTAAATCTCAGTTTTCCGGCTAATGGAAATAAAATAGGATTCCACCGAGTCTCCTATCTACCTACTCCAGGACTTCTGTGAGGATCCAATGAGATGAGGCACGGGAAAACGCTTCACAGACATTTGGTTACAGTGTTCCTGGAACTCCAGGGAGGCTAGTTGCTAGGGAAAGAAAACCGGGTGTTGCCACGTGATGTCATTACCCAGCACCCACACCGACTGTTTCCAGACTGGGCTATGTATAGGCTGCATTTCGCACCATGGGATCTCAGCAGCATTGGCTGTGATTTGGTGGGCTGTTGCTTTAGGTTGGTGGCAGGGCCTGTGTCCCACTTGGGGAAAGCCAACTGTTGCTTTGTGAGTGCCAGATCCACGGTGCCATTTCTCTGTGCCCATCACAGCAGCTCCTGCATTGAGCATCTGCCCCCTGGTGGTCAGTGTGCATCATAGCAACCAGTAGGAAGGTGGGAAGGACACAGTGTATCAGCCTTTTATATAGATAGATTATGTATAACAGGATATTGTAAAAATTAAGTTATGACATTTTTATTAAAACGTTTCTTACATACTGTTATATTGGCTGGGCTGCAAAAATATTCACTGTGGGCCCCTTGTGGCCCACGGGCTGTGAGTTTGACATGCTTGGGTTAGATGAATGAAGTAATGAATTCAGAGACTCCCAGTGCTTAGAAGCAGGCCACACAGCATCTCAGAGCAGAAAACCTCCTGAACCAACAGGATGGCAAATCTGTGGCATCCACACCCAGGTCTCCACTCCGGAACCCAGGGCAGACATTACTAATCAATTCCAGCACTGTTCCCAAAGAGCAACACTCAGAGAGAGAGAAAGCTCTTACCCTCAGAGGAGGACTAACAGGGCAGAGAATGCTATGGTTCCTGCCCAACACACCTCCCATCTCAGGCCTCCCTGTCACTCCCCGCAGCCTCCGTCCTGGCCCTCTGGGCCCCCCAAGGCTCCTGGGCAGCCCTCCGCATCCAGAAGATCCCGGAGCGACCTCAAAAGGACCAGGACGTCCTCCTGTCTGTCCGGGGCATCCCGGACACCTTCCAGGACTTCATCTGGTACCGGGGGGAGGAGACGGACGGAGGCACAAGGCTGTTCACCTACATCCCGGACCTGCCGCGGCCCCAGAGAGATGGCAGCGCCATGAAGCAGCGTGACATCGTGGGCTTCCCCAACGGCTCCATGCTCCTGCGCGACGCCCAGCCCAGGGACAGCGGCACCTACCACGTGGAGGTCCACGTCAACCCCGAGTGGACCATGCGGGCCAAGACGAAGGTCCAGGTGCCCGGTGAGCGCTGGGGGCTGGGGGAGTACGTGGGGAGGCTCCTGCACCCTGAGCAGCTTTTACCACACGTTGGGCCCGGTGCAAACACGTCCCCTATTTAACACACGTGGATGGAGCACTTCCTGCGAGCCAGGCTCTGAAGGCATTTACTCCCCACGGGCATGAGCTGACAAAGCATCTGTTGAAGGACAAACACAGAGACAGACCTGGCGAGGGGACCATCTCACTTACTCCTCACACGCGCTCATTCACGAAACACTTACCGAGCACCTAGGGTATGCCCGGTCCAGAGTGCAATCTTCATACTCATACAGCAAGTGATTTTTGATGAATCCGCTCTGGACAAATCACAAGAGACAGGGTAGTGGACAGCAGCAGCGGCTGCCATTGCTTGGGGCAGTTACTGTTGTAAACATGCCCTCGGGCAGGGGTGGAGCATGTAGGGCCCGAGGGCTGTTAAGACCCGTGAAACCATTTGGTCCGGCCCTGCCAAGGCACTAGGGATGAGTTAATTGTTTGACAAAACACAGCAGGCTATTTTTTTTTAATGGGTGGATCTTTTATTCAATATATTTTTATTGATTTCAAAGAGGAGATGCGAAAGAGAGATAAAAGCATCAATGATGAGCCGAAACGGGTTTGGCTCAGTGGTAGAGCATCGGTCTGCGGACTGAAAGGTGCCGGGTTCAATTCCGGTCAAGGGCATGTACCTTGGTTGCGGGTACATCCCGGTAGGGGGTGTACAAGAGGCAGCTGGTCAATGTTTCTCTCTCATTGACGTTTCTAGCTCTCTATCTCTCTCCCTTCCTCTCTGTAAAAAATCAATAAAATATATTAAATAAATAAATAAAAGCATCAATGATGAGAGAGAATCATTGATCGGCTGCCTCCTACATGCCCCCTACTGGGAGTCGAACCCAAAACCCAGGCGAATTGAACTGTGACCACCTGGTTCATAGGTCGAGGCTCAACCGCTGAGCCGTGCCCGTGGGGCGCTGATTTTTCAGCTGATGATTTCGTACAGCCACAAATGATGTTAGAAATGTCCCAATGGCCCTTGGGAGAAAAACGGTCCCCACCCTTGCCCTAGCACACAGCTTCTCAAGCCGGGCACTAGTAACATTTTGAACTGGTTGATTTTTAAAAAAATATATTTTATTGATTTTTTTTTACAGAGAGGAAGGGAGAGAGATAGAGAGCTAGAAACCTCGATGAGAGAGAAATATCAACCAGCTGCCTCTTGCACACCCCCTACCGGGGATGTGCCCGCAACCAACGTATATGCCCTTGACCGGAATCGAACCTGGGACCTTTCAGTCCACAGACGGACGCTCTACTACTAAGCCAAACGGGCTTCTGCTGAACTGGTTGATTCTTTACCGCAGGGGCTCTCCTGTGCCCTGTGGGCCACTGAGCACCATCGCTGGCCTCTCCCCACCAGATGCCAGAAGAACCAAAATTGTCTCCAGACGTTGCCAGCTGTCCCCCAGGGGCAAAGTCACCCCAGTTTAGAACCACTGCCCTAGAGGAACTCATTTTTACCTGTAAAAACCTCCATGATATGCTATAGTCGCCCTAACCTGTTTGGCTCAATGAATAGAGCGTCAGCCTACAGACTGAAGGGTCCTGGGTTCAATTCCGGTCAAGGGCACATGCCTGGGTTTCGGGCTCCATCCGCAGTAGGCGGTGTGCAGGAGGCAGCCGATTAATGATTCTCATCATTGATGTTTCTAACTCTCTCTTCTTCTCCCTTCCTCTCTGAAATCAATAAAAATATATATTTTTAAATGTTATATGTCAATTATATTTCAAAGAAGCTGGTGGGGGGGTGGGATGGCCAATAATAAGCAGACTCGATCACTCATCATCTATGTCCCCAAAGTTACCTCTGTGAATTTCATAATGAATTCTGATTTACCAGTTCACATGTTGGTCTCCCTAGGAGAGTAAGTCTTCAAAATGAGAGAAATAGAACATACTCATCTTTTTATCATCCAACATCTACCACCGTGTGTGGAACATAATACACTGAGTGGCCAGATTATTATGATCTCTGAATGCCAAAGAGCCGCATGTGGCTCAGAGAGCCGCAGTTTGCCAACCACAGACTTAGGCCAAGGGAATGAAGAGTTCTGATAGGCTTACATCTGTACTGCTGCCCATCCTGATCCAATCAGCTGTGGCAAGGGGTGGGTCTCTACTGATTGGGGAATATGTTAATGAGGCCCGAGGCAGAACTAGGGTTGGGTTCAATCCCTCCGAAAAGCCTGTGAGTTACTATTTTTCCCAAAGTTCATTGCACCCATATGCTCTTCTGTGATGTGACCTTGCCGTTCTCCTGTCCACATGGTGGTGTGGTAGAGGTGCTGGGAGACACCCACATGCCATTTCACCAGCATGAAGACACTCATTGCAGAGCTAAGGAAGCCAGCCATGAGGAAAAGGTGTCTCTCCTCAGCCGGTTCATCAGAGAGATTCCAGAAGAGCTGGAATGGGGAAGTGAGGAGGAGCTACAGCACGCGGGGGAGAGCATGCCAGGCAGAGGGAACAGCATGGGCGGAAGCTGGACAACCAGCAGAGTGAGGAAGGGAGTTGGGGGGGATGCGAGTGGGTTGGTGGGCTGGGCAGCAGGTGGCAGAGCAGGCAGGTCCTGGCCGAGGGGGCTCTGGATACTGTGGGAGGATGGGGCGATTAGTGAGAGGAGGGGAAGGACAGGCGCTGGGAGTTTCCCTGCGCCAGAACACAGCCGGTCTTGCCCCACCTCCTGAGTCACTCAGGGAAGCCCCTGAGTCTTACCGGCTGTTGTGGGCATTGGGTAAAGCTAGGAGGGGAAAGTGGCTGGTACAGTTTCTGGAAAGGGAAACAGCTTTCTATCCTCTGCCCAAAGAGACCTCCTGGGCCTTGGATTGCACATCTGCAAAACGCGTCTAACTTAGCCATTCCCTGGGGAAGGAGACTACTACTGAATGTGCCCAAATACCAGGCAAGTCTTTTAGAAGCCACACAGAGCGGCTATTAGCCCAGGCGGCCCCGGTGTGATCGCTTACCGTGAGCCCTCAGGAAGGCCATTCACCTCTCTGTGCCTCATCTGTCAATGGCATAGAGTCTGCTTTATTGGAGAATTGAGGTGTGTGTGTGTGTGTGTGTGTGTGTGTGTGTGTCTGTAAACTCATTCAATCTTCACAACAACCCTATAAGGGAGGTATTCGTATTATTCCCATTTCTCAGATGGGAAAACTGAGGCACAGAAAGGTTGAGCAATCTGCCCACGTTCAATATAGCCAGTGGGAAGCAGGGACTCGAACCCTAGGATTCTGACCTCATAGTCTATGAACTCAGCTGCCCAGAAAGGTCAGGACATAAGTGTCCAACTTGATATTAAAGGCTGGGGCCCTCGTGGTGGGTGTTAGAAGTCCGGTAGGCTTTGTCCCAAATCTGGCATGCTGAGGTTGAGAACACTTCAAGTTGAATCCCCTAGAATCCCCCCCAAAGAGAGAAACATCGATGTGAGAGAGAAACATCAAACAAACATCAAACAAATATCAATTGCCTTCCATACGTGCCCTGTCCTGGAATCGAACCCACAACCTTTCTGGGCCACAACCTTGCTGACATGTTGGGTTCTCTGTGCAGTGGAATCAACTCAGGTCTGAAAAGCGGGAGAGAGAGAGAGCCTGGGGTGGGAAGTTGCAGTGACACATCAGTGCTCTATGATCGCTCTCCTCCTCCTCAGAAAAGTCCCCGGAGCTGCCCGTGACACACCTGCCCGTGAAAACGGGGATCGTGGCTGCCATCCTCATCGGGTCTCTGGCTGCTGCATCCCTCCTCGTCGGCAGCATTGCCTATCTCCTGGTGACGAGAGGCAGGAGGGGCCAGAGGCACAGGTACAGGGCCCCGGGCCACTCTGCATCCCTTCTGTCTCCTCCCCAACCCCCTCTCAACCCATCCCATTAACTGATTCCTCCACAAGGAATCCTCTGGCTCCCACACAGTCTCACCAAAGCTCGGAACTCCTGAGGTGAGAGGCTCTTTCTGTCCGGTATTAGGCAGGATTCTGCTTTGCAGGGGACTAAACCCCGACGCTTCAACGGGCTTACGGAGAATTAGCAAGTGTTTTGGTCATACATGAGCTTCAGGTACGGCTCGATCCAGGGACTCAACTTTGTCAGGAAACTCTCCATACATCTCTCAGCTCTGCTTTCCTCTGCGGGGCTTCATTCCCAGGCGTGATGAGAAAGGCCCCGGTGGCTCCAGGTTTATTCCCCCTCAGCTCAACAGCTGCAGAGGAAGGACCAGGCAGGTTCAGGGTGGGGGGCCTAAAGAGAAATATTAAGGAAATGGTGAGCAGGTGGATGGAGCAGAATTGCTCAGATGGTCTGCATAAATGGTGACTTTGGAGGAACATTGCTCGTTGGCATAAGGTGGAGGCTGGGGAACTGAGGAAGGGCTGTGTGGCAGGGTTAAGGGGGAAGAGACGTGGGCAGGGACAGGCCTCGTCCTGGCTCACTGAGAAGCAGGGACCATGGCTCTCTGGGGCCTGGTGGGCTTTCCGGCTCCCCTGAGCCTCTCTCCACCCTCCCCCGTTCCCTACATCGCTGCACTAACCTTGGTTCCTCCCCACGCCCCCAGGATGGTGCCCACAGAGAAACCGGAGCTGGGCCCCAGCCACAACACTGGTAAGCCAGGGCCTTGTCTTGCTACCTGAGCATTCGTGCCTCCTTCCTCTTCTCTCCCAGCAACAACCCCCTTGCCTTCCCCTACTGGGGGCTTCCCAAACAATTGCCTCACCAGCCCTCTCTGGGGTCCCCAGACTCAATTCACAGATTCTGAGGGCATCAGCTCCACCCAAACCTGTTTGTCTCCTTTGCTCAGTGTCTGCCACTCTCTGTCCCCAGACACCACACTCACCCAGCCACCAACAGCCTCAGCCCACCTCCGCTCCCCCTCCTACACCCCACACCCACCTCCTCGTTCTAACCACGTCACTCTACTCAAAGGCTCCATGGCTCCCCAGTGCCGGGGGATGAAGTCAGGGCTCCCAACCTGCCTCTCAGGGACTCCCATACACCAGCCCCCACTGGCTTTCCTGGCTTCACCTCTCACCTGTGACATCCCCATCCTCAAACAAACAAGCAAAACAGAACAAATATATACACATCCAGACTCAACAAACCTATTCCAGTTCCTCACTCACGGCAGGCATGCCCTGACCCAGTGGCTCAGGTGGTTGGAGTGTTGTCCTACACACCAAAAGGCTGCAGGTTCGATTCCCGGTCAGGCCACCTACCTAGGTTTTGGGTTCAATCCCTGGTCCCGATGTGTATGGGAGGTAATCAATCAATGGATGTTTCTGTCTCCCTCCCTTCCTCTCTTTAAAATCAATGTAACATGCCCAGCTGTGGGCTCAGTCCCCAATGTGGGGCGTGTAGGAGGCAGCCAACCAATGACTCTCTCTCATCAATGATGTTTCTCTCTGAAATCAATTTTAAAAATTAAAAACAAAATAAAAATAAAATCAGTGTAACATATCCTGGCGTGGGGGAAGGTTAAACAAACAAACAAAACATGGCAGGTCTCTCACTGCCGGGCCTCTGCATGCACTTCTGTGGCCTGTGCATAGCTCTCACTTCTCTCCCAGTCTCAGATGGTCCCTCCTCCAGGAAGCCCTCCCCACCCCCCTCCAGGGCAGGTCTGTCCCCCACTGGACTGCGAGCCGGGCTGCCTCCGTCTCTGCCGGTCCCTGGCACAGGCTGGGCAGGAAGAGGGGTTCGCACCACTGTTGGGTGAATGAGTGAATGGGTGCCAACAGCAGCCGAGTGGGCCTGTGGGCCACCTGACAGCTGTCCCTCCCCTGTCCTCTGCTCCAGGTGAGGACAACATCTATGAGGCGGTGCGGTCTCCGGTCCTCCTGGTGTCCCCCCTCCACGGCCCGGGGTCCATGGGCGCAGCCTTGGTGAGCCCCACCTCTCGCCCAGCCCGCTCCGCCCCGGCGCCTCCCCTCCGCTGGCTGTGCTGCCCCTCCAGCATCCTCCTTGTTTAAAGGCCAGAGGAGCCCTGGCTGGCGTGGCTCAGTGGTTAGAGCGTCGGCCTGCGGACTGAAGGGTCCCAGGTTTGATTCCAGTCAAGGGCACATGCCAGGATTGTGGGCTCAATCCCCAGTGGAGGGCATGCAGGATAAAGCCGATCAATGCTTCTCCCTCATCATTGATGTTTCTCTCTCTCCTGCTCCCTTCCTCTCTGAGGCTGAGGGCTGTTTCCCTCTGGTCCCTGCTTCCTGCACGGAGGGTAGAGTCCCTTTCCCCTCAGGGGGAGGCTCGGGAAAATAGGAACAAAATGAAGTAAGAGGAGAAAAACCTAAGAAGCTAAGACTGAAAACGTGGAGCCACGCGCTGACGGGGAGGCTGGCGCTATTGGGGGATGGTCAGGCTGCGGGAGGCGGTGCCCTCTCACCCATTTCTCAGAGGAGAACACTGAGGCGCAGGGCGGGGCCGTGGGGAAGGGGAATGGCACCACCGGGCGGAGAGGGGGGAGGGGGGAAGCGGGAGGGGGGAGATGCCAGGCCTGGCTCACCTGTGTCCTTCCTTCACAGCCCCCGCCACTGCAGCCGCCGCCACTGCAGCCCCCGCCCCCACCACCGCAGCCACCTCAGCCGGAGGACCACCACTACCAGGTGCCAGGCGGGGAGGCAGGAGGGTGGGGAGACCCCGTGGAGCCGGCGCAGAGGGGTCAGGAAGACCCAGGGGCGCACAGAAGTCAAGGCCCATCCCTCTGCCAGGGTCTCAATCCCTCCAGACCTCCCACCCCCACCCCCGTCTGTCCCTGGGTCTCTGGCTCCCTCTCTGTGCCTGAGTCTGTCTGCACATCCCTGGGTATGTCTCCCTACCCCCCCCCTCTCCCTCCCTCCCTCCCTTCCTCCTTTTATCTTTCTCTCAACTCTCCATCTCCTCACACCTCTTGTTTCTCTGTGTCCTCTCATCCTTCTCTGAATCTTTCTCATTCATTCATCTATGTCACCACTTTCCTTTGAAGGAAGACAGGCTGGTGCTAGTTCAGGGTCTTGAGCTTCTTATTGATAGGTTTGGAGCAGGTCAAACGCTTTTTCTGGCTCTCCCAGTCCCTCATGTCTCTAAGCCTCTTTCCATCTCGGCTGCCATCCTCTGTAAGGATGTGTCTTCCGGCTCTTCCAGTCCCTCCGGTCTGCCAACCTCTGTATGGGTGTGTCTCCCGCTGTGTCTCCCAGTCTCTAGCTGGTTCTTCTGTCTTCCCCCAACTCTCACCCCAACAACAATCCCCCTCTCTCTCTCTCTTTCCCCAGGACCTGCTGAACCCGGACCCTGCCCCTTACTGCCAGCTGGTGCCCACCCCCTGAAGGGTCCCAGCCAGGCCTCCCCGGGGACCGGGCAGGACCAGGCCGGTGCCCAGCGGGGGCAGGAGACCTGCAGCGCCCCTCCTCTCGCCCACCCTCTGCGTGTGCCACCCGCCCATCACCTGGCCCTCCAGCAGCCTGACCTAAGCCCTGAGCTGGGACAGGGGTCGGCAAACTCATTTGTCAACAGAGCCAAATATCAACAGTACAACGAATGAAATTTCTTTGGAGAGCCACATTTTTTAAACTTAAACTTCTTCTAACGCCACATCTTCAACATAGACTCGCCCAGGCCGTGGTATTTTGTGGAAGAGCCACACTCAAGGGGCCAAAGGGCCACGTGTGGCTCTTGAGCCGCAGTTTGCTGACCACTGAGCTGGGAAAAGCAGGCTCTTGCTTCAGACCTCACAGGCGCCCACTTGGGAGGACTCAGAACTGTCAGCCCACAACACCCCCCTCCCACACGCAAACACACACACACACACACACACTCCCTGGTTGCCCTCCCGGCCCCTTCCCCTGGGGGCAGGGCAACCCCCACCACACGTGCAGGGAGGGCTGGCCTCCCCGGGCTGGGGCCGAGGGGACAGTCCTGGGCAGTGACTAGGCCGCCTCAGCCCCTCCCTCGCAGGCAGGTCCCAGCCCTCTCTAACCCATCTCTCAGAACCTGGGGCCCTGGCCCTCTTCCGCCCGCTGCCCCCACCTTGGGTCTTACCAAATCCCTCAGGGAAGGACTGCCTTCTCTACCCCATCCCACCCCCACTCCAAAATGGGAGCCCCATCTCTGGCCCTTAGTTCACTCATTCATTCATTCATTCAGCAATAAGCAGGCTGAGTGGCCATGCCCAGTTCTGGGCCCTGCCGCTCTGACAGGGAACAAAGCAGGGAAAATGCTCTCCTGGAGGGATGATCTGATAGGGGAGAGATTCTGGAAACTAAGAAACTAACGTAGCCCTAGGTGGTGTGGCTCAGTGGATAGAGCATCCATCGGTCTGTGGACTGAAGGGTCCAAGGTTCGATTCTGGTCAAGGGCACATGCCCGGGTTGCGGGCTGGATCCCCCGTCCCCATGGGGGGCATGCAGGAGGCAGCCGATCGATGATAATAAGGCCCCCAAGGCTAAACATGAGAGATTTGGTTCACTGATTCTGAAAGAAATGGAGTCACAAGAAATTCACCAGGAAATCAGGAATTGGATTATTATGATGATGTTCCAGAAGATGATGACATGATTGTCATTGAATAAATGAGTAAATTCTTGATACTGTAGGATTCACAGTTTGTCTGGTTTGTGTTGACAACTACCGCACTACCGTACCATATGCAGGTAATAAATTTCCTTTATTTTCATTTAACAATAAATGTGTACCGTATTCTTCTTCATGCAAAAATAAGACATCCCCTGAAAATAAGACCTAGCGCGTCTTTGGGAGCAAAAAAAAAATGTAAGGAAATGTTAACGAAAAAACATTGAAACCTGTAAAGAATTTTTTTGTGAGTTTATTTGAGCCAAAATTGTCGACACGTGCCGGGAAGCAGAACCTCAACGGATTGAGATAATGCTCCAGAGAATGGCGGGTTACATTTCTATATTTATACATTGCAATCAAAGGAAAGGGACCTAGGTGAGTTACGTGAAATCCATTGGTGATGGATTAGTGAGGTGGAACAGAGCGAAGGGGGGAAAGCTCTGGGACAGGGTAAAAGGTGAAATGATGGACAAGAGCTTCTTTTACAGAGATGGACACAGGATACTCTAACGTGGGTAACAGTGGACAATTAACTGGATAACAATAACAATGAGGAATGTCTGAGGCCATTTGTTGAGGAGTCCAGGGTAAAGAGGGAAGTTACAAGTTACCCAGACATCTCGAAGATATGTTATCTCAGATGCAGGGAGGCAGAGGGGCTCAGTAAAAGATCGAAGTTGGTCTTTGTCAGGTGCTATATCTGGGACGTGACTACCTACTATAACCTGTTAGATATTTAATTTTCAAACCATCTCTTGTGGTTATCTTAGGTCTCTGGGTTTGCGAGACCGCCACGCAGGCCTTCCCTGAGCCTGTCAGGTTCTTTCACAGCACTCTTATTTTCGGGAAACGGTGTAGGACTGAGCGCCTCCGAGTCAGAACTGCCCGTTGGGCGGAAGAATGCGGCGGCGGCACCGGCGGGGACCGGCCCAGGAGGCGGCTCCGCGCTTGGCAGCGCCATTTCTGCGGAGCCTGTGGCTCAGCCCTTGGCCTCGCCGCCCGGTCTGGCGGACCCGGCAGCGCCCTCGCTCGGAAAGGCGGCCCTCCACCCAAAGGTGGGTCTCGCTCTCGCCGCCTCGCTTCCCCCCGGGAGGGGAGCGGAGTCCGAGGGGAGGGAGAGGCCCCCGGCCCCCGAGCGCGCCGGGCCCGGCCGCGGACTGGGCCGGGAAGCGGGGAGGATGGCGGCGGACACGGCCCCTTTCCAGGGGGTGGAGGGCCGGCTCCCGCTTTCTTTTCCCCCAAAATCCCGGTGACCAGCACTGCGGGAACACGGCAGGCCGCGAGGGCTTGGGTCCGTGAGGGAGGGAGGGGGGGTGGACCAGCTGCCTCCTGCCCACCCCCTAACGGGGATGTGCCAGCAACCAAGGCACATGCCCTTGAGACACTTAACCAAAGAGGCTTCTTGCCAAAACAGCCCCACCCCAACTTCTTTATGTGATAAACAGACCTGCCACAGTGTATTAGACCCCTTGCCATCGCCACTTAACACTCTACTTAAAGGAGATCTTGCTCCTGTCATCTTCACTTAAACTATTTCTCCTTTGGAAAGCCCCACGATGAATGGAAATGCCGGGGAAGCAAACCGAGATCCTCCTCAACCAGCCAACCCTGGAATTCCGAATCAGTGGCATGAAGATGTTACTCCGGGTCTTCGAGAAGAGCTTGTTCACGAACTGTAAGAGATGTGTGCGTGTTGTAGTCATAAAGAGTTACCATGTCAGTATGCTTCTAACCTGCCAGGCACTTAACCACAAGAGGAATGTTATTGATTTTTCTCTAGCCTGGCTCTTGTTGCTAATATGCTTCTGCGCGTGTGGCTCTCTTGCTTCTTAGTTTCAGCTTCTCAAGTTTCTCCTCGTCTTTTTTAGGAGTATCTCAGCTTTAACTCTTCTGCCTAGTGACAGTAGTAAATATATTAGTTAAAAATTACGCATGTTATTGTTACTGCTTTTACAAAATTCATAATTTCAAAAGAAAGCCTAGGTCTCAGCTCATTAGAATGTGGCAAGAATTTTTTGTTATCCCTGAGCTTTTGTTATGTTGACAAGTTAAATCTGGTAGGATGTGTTTCTGATCCTCCAATAGTATATATGTCAATAACTTGTGGAATAGTTCGCACTATTTGTTGGAAAGTTTATATATTTCAGGTACTCTGCCTCACAAACACTGTCTTATTGAAAGAGTGCTTGTCAGGATAAAGAGGGGAAGGACAGGTAGAGTGAGAAAGTGGAATGCACCCGGTATCAAAGAGATAGAGCCTTGCCAGACCAGTTTGGCTCAGTGGATAGAGCGTCGGCCTGCGGACTGAAAGGTCCCAGGTTCGATTCCGGTCAAGGGCATGTACCTTGGTTGCAGGCACATCCCCAGTGGGGGGTGCAAGGGGCAGCTGGTCGATGTTTCTCTCTCATCGACTTTTCTAACTCTCTGTCCCTCTCAATTCCTCTCTGTGTAAAATCAATAAAATATATTAAAAAAAAAAAAAAAAGATAGAGCCTAGACCTCTCTGATTATAGAACTTACACTTCAACACACAGCATTTTCATTTTTGGAGAAAACAGTCTTTGACAGTCTTTCCTCCACATAATAGAGAGATTTCGTTCATTCCACCCACATTTTTACTTAATGAACAGAGATAATTATTTGAGATTGATCATCTGACTTGCTGTTATTTATTTATTTTTACCAACTCAAGTATTCATCTAAACTTCCACTTATTTCTTCCTCTGCTGGATCTTCAAGTACTATTTTTTTTTAACTTTTAAAAATATATATTTTATTGATTTTTTTACAGAGAGGAAGGGAGAGAGATAGAGAGCTAGAAACGTCGATAAGAGAGAAACATCAACCAGCTGCCTCTTCCACCCCCCCACCCCCACCGGGGATGTGCCCGCAACCAACTTACATGCCCTTGACCGGAATCAAACCTGGGACCCCTCAGTCTGCAGACCGACGCTCTATCCACTGAGCCAAACCGGTTTCGGCATTTTTCAAAAATATATATTTTATTGATTTTTCACAGAGAGGAGGGAAAAGAATAGAGAGCCAGAAACATCAAATCGAACCAGGGACCCATCAGTCCGCAGGCCAACACTCTATCCACTGAGCGAACCGGCTTTGGCCTTCAAGTCCTATTAACTGAGCATGAGATGGCCAAATGATAGAATTAGTGGCTTGAAATCACACTGGTCAATTAGGAATACTAGTGCCAAGCATTTTGTAGGAAATGCCCAGAGAGTAAAAGACTTTTAGCAGAATTATGATCTATTTCTGCCCCGTCCACCTCAAGTTTTTAATATTTACGATTTCATAGTGATGATTTACCGAACGGAATAAATTTGGGAGAGTAGAAGGATCTGAAGGCTGTTGCTAATTGATAATGTACCAAAGGTCAGGTTTCCTCACTTTGTTGATGCAAATTGTACAATATCATTTGTTTGTTCCAAATTACAGTCATCGGGGCCAGAGAGTATTTTTATGGAGTCATTTTATTCTGATCAGGAAAACCTTTTGTTTACCACAAAAGGACAGTTTCATCTCGGTCAGTATTTTATATTAGAGTACATTCCACCCCTTCCCTTTATTTATTTTATTTTTAAATGTTGTTTTATTGATTTTAGAGAGGAAGAGAGAGGAAGAGAATCATCTGTGATGAGAGAGAATCAGTGATTGGCTGCCTCCTATTCACCCCACACAAGATCAAGTCCAAAACCCCAGCGTGCGCATTTGGACAGGGAATCAAACCATGTCCTTCTGGTGCGCAGGCCACCGCTCACCTACTGTGCCACACCACCAGGGTCACCCCTCACTTCGACATTTTACTTCATGTGAACATTGTACGAAATGAGGGGGAGATTTAAAGTGCAGTATATTTCTGTGATGAGTTCGAAAAGCTTTTGTGACGTAACAGTGTTGGGATTCTCTGTTCTGAGTGTTCAAGCCATATTTCCTGTTCCGGATCCTGCTGCTTTAAGAGACAGACGGATGGAAAACCTATTTGCATATGCCCGGAAAGTGGAAGGGGACATGTATGAATCTGCAAATAGTCGCGTGAGCACCTGTTCTTTTTCTATAGAAAGTCAGAAATGACCCTCTATTTATTCCTCTTTGTAATGTGTACTTCAGAAGATACCTTTAGCTATCCTCTTATTCTCATTGTGCATAATCAAAGTAATTTTCTTACGGTGTACATCATCAAGACTTTTACATGTTTCCTCTCAGTACTACAGTCCACTCATGTGGCACTTTATCTGGGTTGTCCTTCTGTCAACTTAGAAAATGGTTGAGCTGTTTCCAGCTCTGTGCTATTTTCACTAAAATATGGTGAATCAGCTGCTTAGTCGAGTAGTATTGCATTTTCTGAATCGGTTGAACTTTCCTCACTAAATTGGTACTGCTTAAAATACGTAGCGTAGTCTTTGCATGTGCTGTCAATTGCCAGAACATTCTTTGTAAACCGACTTGGAGAGGTCATACTTATTTTATAGATTCATAGTGAAGTTGCTTTTCACATGATCATTCCAGAATGAGCTCATGTTTGGAATGATCCACGAAAGTAGATTGGGTTTTTCCCACTTTTGGATTCTGCCCACCTTAAGTGCAGCTAAAATCTCTTCTTAGTTCGTTTTTTCTATTACTAAATGATAGTTCTTTTTCCCTCATCTCTATTTTATTTCCAAAATTTACAAAGGAGGAATATGAACACCTGCTAACTGAGAAGATCTATAAAATCAAGAAAGAACTAGAAGAAAGACGAAGGGCAAGACTACAGATACTAAACAGGCCACCAAATGCTGCAGGCATGGTGCCAGTTTCCATGAATCCAGGGCCTAACGTGGGGCAACCAAACCAGGAATGACCTCTAGTAAGTGCTTTCTGTTATATTTGATTTGGAGAAAATTTGGTAATAAATGATTTCTCACCAAAGTCATAAATTTGCATAAGCTTATGCAGCTATTCCTGTTTTCTTTGCATTTTTTGCCTGTGCAAAGAAAATTTATTCTCTGGTAAAAACAGTAGCTGAGCAGCACATTTAAGATTTCTCTTTATATATATATATAAATGAACATTTAAACTCTGTGTTTTTTTATTGTTGTTGTTTTATATTTTATTGATTTTTTTACGCAAAGGAAGGGAGAGTTAGAGAACATTGATGAGAGAAAAACATCGACCAGCTGCCTCCTGCACACCCCCTACTGGGGATGTGCTCGTAACCAAGGTACATGCCCTTGACCGGAATCCAACCTAGGACCCTTCAGTGCGCAGACCAACGCTCTATCCACTGAGCCAAACCGGTCTTGGCTGAAGGAGGACTCTTAGCATCTCATTGCTCCTATTGCAAACTTTAAACCTATTGCCAGCGGACCACCTGTCAGCTGTCCCTCCCCTTGCCCTCTGTTCAGGTGGGACATCTATGAGACAGTGTGGTCTCTGGTCCTCGTGGTCCCGCTCCGTGGCCCGGGGTGCATGGGCGATGCTTCGGTGAGCCCCACCTCTCGCCCAGCCCGCTCCGCCCTGGCGCCTCCCCTCCGCTGGTTGTGCTGCCCCTCCAGCATCGTCCTTGTTGAAAGGCCAGAGGAGCCCTGGCCGGTGTGGCTCAATGGATAGAGCGTCGGCCTGCGGACTGAAGGGTCCCGGGTTCGATTCCAGTCAAGGGCACACACCAGGATTGTGAGCTTGATCCCCATTTAGTGATGTGCAGGAGGCAGCTGATCAATGATTCTCCCTCATCATTGATGTTTCTCTCTCTCCCACTCCTTTCCTCTCTGAAATCAATAAAGATACATATATGTGTGTGTGTGTGTATACATATATATATATTTTAATATACTTTATTGATTTTTTACAGAGAGGAAGAGAAAGTGATAGAGAGTTAGAAACATCGATGTCAGGGAAACATCGATCAGCTGCCTCCCGCACACCACCCACTGGGGATGTGCCCGCAACCAAGGTACATGCCCTTGACCGGGATCGAACCCGGGACCTTTCAGTCCGCAGGCCGACGCTCTATCCGCTGAGCCAAACCGGTTCTGGCTAAAGATATATATATTTTTTAAAAAAAATAGTAAAGGCCAGAGGAAAGGCGGCTGGAGGGAAGCAGCGCCAAGGCCACTGTGGCTGGGCCCGGAGGCCGAGGCTCCGCTTCCCTCTGGTCCCTGCTTCCAGCCCGGAGCACAGAGTCCCTTTCCCCTCAGGGGGAGGCTCGGGAAAATAGGAACAAAATGAAGTAAGAGGAGAAAAACCTAAGAAGCTAAGACTGAAAACGTGGAGCCACGCGCTGACGGGGAGGCTGGCGCTATTGGGGGATGGTCAGGCTGCGGGAGGCGGTGCCCTCTCACCCATTTCTCAGAGGAGAACACTGAGGCGCAGGGCGGGGCCGTGGGGACCGGGAATGGCACCACCGGGGAGAGGGGGGAGGGGGGAGGGGGGAGGGAGTTGGTGCCAGGGCCTGGCTCACCTGTGTTCTTTCCCCTGCAGCCCAAGCTGCCGGCCGCCGCGGCCGGGGCCGCCGCAGCTGCCTCCGCCTCTGCTGCTGCAGCCGAGCCTGAGGACCACCACTACCAGGTGCGAGGCGGGTGGGGGACCCGAGGGGCAGGTGCAGAGGGGTCAGGAGGCCGCTGGGCGGGGCTGCCTTCACCACCAGCCTCCCCACTTCAGGGTGTGTAGCCCGGGAAGCCCCTCACAGCCTCCTGAGGCTGCAGTTTCCTCCTTCGTCCCAGGGTCCAAGGCTGTGAGTTCCCCAGGAGGAAGCCAGCCCCGAGAGGGCAGGGCTGGCCCAGGAGCGCACAGCAGTCAGCCCATCCCTCCGCCCGGGCCTCAGCCCCTTCACACCCCCCTGTCTGCCCCTGGTCTCTGTCTCCCTCTCTGTGCCTGAGTCTGTCTGCTGATCCCTGTGTATGTCTCCCTACCCTGCTTCTCTCTCTCTCTCTCTCTCTCTATCTATCTATCTATCTATCTCTATCTCTATCTTTCTCTCTGTCTCTCCTTCCCTCCCTCCTTCAGGTTTCTTTCCCAAACTCTCTATCTCCTGGCACTTCTTGTATCTCTGTCTCCTCTCATCTTTCTCTGTGTCTGCCTCTCATTCCTTCACCTCTATTGCTCCGTCTGCCCCTTTTTCTGGCTCTCCTGGACCCTCCGTGTCTCTAAGCCTCTTTCCGTCTTGGCTGCCATCCTCTGTATGGGTGTGTCTCCCGCTGTGTCTCCCAGTCTCTAGCTGGTTCTTCTGTCTTCCCCGACTCACCCCAACAACAGTCCGTCTCTCTCTTTCCCCAGGACCTGCTGAACCCCGACCCTGCCCCTTACTGCCAGCTGGTGCCCACCCCCTGAAGTGTCCCAGCCAGGCCTCCCCAGGGACCGGGCAGGACCAGGCCGGTGCCCAGTGGGGACAGGAGACCTGCAGCGCCCCTCCTCTCGCCCACCCTCTGCGTGTGCCACCCGCCCATCACCTGGCCCTCTAGCAGCCTGGCCTAAGCCCTGAGCTGGGAAAAGCAGATTCCTCCCCTCCCCGCTTCCTTCACTGGCTTATAATTCACTCATTCATTCATTCATTTATTCAGCAATAAACAGTCTGTGTGGCCATGCACAGGTCTAGCTCCTGCATCTTTGCCTCGAACAAAGGGGAGAAAATGCTGTCCTGGAGGGATGCTCTGACAGGGAGAGAGTTGGGAAACTAAGAAGTTAACGTAGCCCTAGCCAGTTTGGCTCAGTGGACAGAGCATCGGTCCCTGGACTGAAGGGTCTCAGGTTCAATTCCAGTCAAGGGCACATACCTGGGTTTCGGGCTCGATCCCCAGTGGGGGGCATGCAGGAGGCAGCCGATCAATGATTCTCTCTCATCAGTGATGTTTCTCTCTCTCCCTCTCCATTCCTCTCTGAAATCAATAAAAATATATTTTAAAAGAAAAAGAAAAAGAAAAAGCCAGAGCGCAGCCTTCAATCTCAGGTCCTTGCGTGGACCAGGCGCTGTGGCCGGTGATGCGATGCTCCCATTGGCCGAAGCTGGGCTGTTCCTGCTTCTCGTGATCAGAGGGACTGAGCGTGGGGAGGGGCTCCCCAGGGAAAGCCAGAAGCTATTGCCCAGGAAGTGCAGTGGGTGGGCGTAGGCAAAGCCACCAGATGTGGCCTCCCTCTGCGTGGGGTGGAGACGGGATTTGGAGAGGGGAATCGGGGCGGCCCGGGATGGAGGCAGCGGTGGCGGGTCCCTGAGGGAGGCGGCGGCGGACCGGATGTGTTATGCCCAGATTCCCTGATCCCCAAAGACCACCAGGGAGCCGAGTCCGATGCAAAAGCAAGGAGCCTTTTTATTTCGAACCAGTCCGAGCTCAGTCCCACGTACACCAAGGCAGCGGTGAGGGAGAGAGCGGGCTTCTACGGAACAAAGGAGTTATGGGGTCTGGGGAATAGGCGGTGAGGTCACTGCTTTGGCTGACCCCCATTGATTGGGTGACAGCTAGAGTCCAGTTACACAGTGACATAGTTATACCAAATGGAGGACTCGGAAATATTAAGGAAATGGTGAGCAGGTGGATGGAGCAGAATTGCTCAGATGGTCTGCATAAATGGCGACTTTGGAGGAACATTGCTCGTTGGCATAAGGTGGAGGCTGGGGAACTGAGGAAGGGCTGTGTGGCAGGGTTAAGGGGGAAGAGACGTGGGCAGGGACAGGCCTCGTCCTGGCTCACTCAGAAGCAGGGACCATGGCTCTCTGGGGCCTGGTGGGCTTTCCGGCTCCCCTGAGCCTCTCCACCCTCCCCCCGTTCCCTACATCGCTGCACTAACCTTGGTTCCTCCCCACGCCCCCAGGATGGTGCCCACAGGGAAACCGGAGCTGGGCCCCAGCCACAACACTGGTAAGCCAGGCCCCGTCTTGCTACCCGGGCATTTGTGCCTCCTTCCTCTTCTCCCCCAGCAACAACACCTTTGCCTTCCCCTACTGGGGGCCTCCCTAACATTTGCCCCACCTGCCCTCTCTTGGGTCCCCAGACTCAATTCACAGATTCTGAGGGCATCAGCTCCACCCAAACCTGTTTGTCTTCTCTGCCACTCCTTGTCCGCAGACACCACACCCACCCACCCACCACAGCCAAACAAACCCACCCCCGCTTTTCCCACACCCCACACCCAGCTCCTCGCCTCCCCACCAGCCCTCACTCCTGGCAGCATCCTCCTCTGACCTCGTCACTCTACTCAAAGGCTCCATGGCTCCCCAGTGCCGGGGGATGAAGTTGGGGCTCCCCACCTGCCTCTCAAGGACTCCCATACACCAGCCCCCACTGGCTTTCCTGGCTTCACCTCTCACCTGTGACATCCCCATCCTCAAACAAACAAGCAAAACAGAACAAATATATACACATCCAGACTCAACAAACCTATTCCAGTTCCTCACACACGGCAGGCTTGGGCTGACCCAGTGGCTCAGGTGGTTGGAGCGTTGTCCTACACACCAAAAGGCTGCAGGTTCGATTCCCAGTCAGGCCACATACCTAGGTTTTGGGTTCGATCCCTGGTCGCAATGCATTTGGGAGGCAATTAATCACTGGATGTTTCTGTCTCCCTCCCTTCCTCTCTTTAAAATCAATGTAACATGCCCAGTTGTGGGCTCAATCCCCAATGTGGAGATGCAGGAGGCAGCCAATCAATGATTCTCTCATCATTGATGTTTCTCTCTCTTCATCTCTGAAATCAATAAAATATATTTTTAAAAATAAATAAATGAAAGTTTGTATCTCATTTATTTAGTAGATATGATCTCTATTTTATGCTTCCAGGTTGTTGGATTTTTAGAGAAAGTATGTTTATGGGTCTGTGTCACAGCATCTTTATCTGAGTTGTGTAGTACTGGGGAGGATGAAACACGTAAGTAAACATTTATCCTGTGCTTCTGTGGGGAAACTGTATTCACCGTAACAACTGGATATTACAAATGTGTCTCTGTGATGCTGGATGGAATATTCTCAGAGCATTTTAGGCACCTATGATTGGCAAGAGCATTTGGAACATTGAATAAGCAGCAGTATTCAGATACGCTTTGAGCTGAAAAACATTCCAAAGGGACATGTTCTTTACTTCGTAACATTTCTAGTCTGGCTGGGCAGGTAAGTGATTGAACAGACAAAGCTACAGGATCTCTATTATGTGTCAGGTTATCAAGATTCTATAGCAGGGAGGCGAAGAAGGAATCCCCTCTGGGGCCCCAAATTAGAGATTTTCGCTGTAAACAATCACATTCTCGATCTTCTAGTTGCTGTTGAATTCCACTTGTTCTGTAAAGATTTCTTAGTGCCCAGCCAGTGTGGCTCAGTGGTTGGCCATTGACCTTTGAACCAGGAGGTCATGGTCAGGCCAAAAATTTCTTGTGATAATTTCTTCAACACTTTTGTAACTTTTCCTTCTTTTTTGGTGTTCTGTTGTTGTTACTAGTATTTAAAATATTCTTCTTTTTTTTTCTAACCTAGATGCTAGTCCTATCTATGGGAGTAAATGGAGGTGTAGGCGTTCAAACATCAAATCTTCTTTCTGACTCGATGTTGCATTTAGCCATAAATTCTCAAAAGTAAGTTTTATTTTGGATGTGGTCTGTGTTGTGTTCTAAACATGTTAGAATTTTTTAGATTCAAAGATAATTCTTGATGTATAAAGGCAAATACGGTGTTTTGAGACCATACTTTTATGCTTTCTATAACATATTTGAAAATGTATTAATTATTTGGGGAAATCTACAACTCCCCATATACTTGCTGTAGGAAGTTGCAAATCTGCACCTACTTAAAAAGTGAATTTGATCTCACACCTGTCAGAATGGCCAACATCAACAAATCAACAAATGACAGGTGTTGGCGAGGTTGTGGAGAAAAAGGAACCCTCATGCATTGCTGGTGGGAATGCAGACTGGTGCAGCCACTGTGGAGAACAGTGTGGAGTTTCCTCAGAAAACTGAAAATGGAACTCCCATTTGACCCAGCAATCCCACTCCTAGGAATATATCCCAAGAAGCTAAAAACACCAATCAGAAAGGATATATGCACCCCTATGTTCATAGCAGCACAATCTACAATAGCCAGAATCTGGAAACAGCCCAGGTGCCCCTCAGCAGATGATTGGATCAAAAAGCTATGGTACATCTACACAATGGAATACTATGTTGCCATAAAAAAAGGAATTCTCATCATTTGCAGCAACCTGGATAGAACTAGAGAACATCATGCTGAGTGAAATAAGCCAATCAATGAAAGAGAAATACCACATGGCCTCACTCATTTATGGGTATTAAAGAACATTATAAACTGACAAACCAAAAGTCAGATATAAAGACAGTAAAGCAACAAGCAGACTGTAAAATTACAGCAGGGACAGTAGGGAGATCTGGGGGAGATAAGAGATCAACCGAAGGACTTGTATACATGCATATAAGTACAACCAATGGACACAAAACTCTGGGAAGGAGGGTATGTATGGGAGTGGGGGGGAGTTAAAATATGTACACAGATAATAATTTAATAAAAAAAAATTAAGACACACACACAAAAAAAGCCTAATATACCCTCTTCTTTGTTAAAAAAAAAAAAAAATCAATAAAATATATTTTAAAAAAAAAAAAAAGTGAATTTGCTCTATCCCATTGTTAAGAATTAGTCCAGCCGAAACCGGTTTGGCTCAGTGGATAGAGCGTCAGCCTGCGGACTGAAAGGTCCCAGGTTCAATTTCAGTCAAGGGCATGTACCTGGGTTGTGGGCACATCCCCAGTAAGGGGTGTGCAAGAGGCAGCTAATCCATGATTCTCTCTCATCGATGTTTCTAACTCTCTATTCCTCTCTCTTCCTCTCTGTAAAAAAAATCAATAAAAAATATATATATTTAAAAAATGCCAGCTTAGTCTTACAATTCAAGAGTTAGGTGTCTTCCTCCCCTTCACATAATGAAATGTTGTGAGTTAACACTTTCCCGCACAGAAATGCAAACACATTTACACTGTCTCCCTACCCCACCCCAATTTCTTTTTTTCTTTTTTTTTTGACAATATAAGAGGGTCTTTTTTTTTCCTCTTTTTTTTTATTAAGGTATTATATGTGTAGATACCTTACTGAAATATGGTAGCAACCATACTTGGGTAAAAACTGCTGTTTGAATTTTAACCCTATTATTCTAACTTTGGCATTCGCTTACTTACTTAAACATAAGGTAGTTACCTCAGCTTCCAGGTGGAGACCTGGAGACTAAGGTAATTTTCCGGTGCCTGAGACCGGAAGTACAGATTGATTCCCACTGACTCAGTAGCTTCAGGGGTAGAAACTAGATAACCTTTAGAGATTAACTACTGAACTCTGAGGCCTCCAACCCTCTAATGCAAGATAAGGCCACATTCCAATTTCCCATGCAGGCTGTTCCCAGCCTTTAGAATTTAGAATTCAAAACAAAGGAAAATTCCTGTGGTTTGGACCTTTATTTATTTATTTTTTTAATGCATGTTTTATTTGTGCATTTTGCAGAGCCATTTTATTTTTTATTTTATTTTTTTTTAAATATATTTTATTGATTTTCCACAGAGAGAAAGGGAGAGGGATAGAGAGCCAGGAATGTGGATGAGAGAGAAACATCGACCAGCTCCCCACCCCCCCCATACCCCTCACTGGGGATGTGCCCGCCACCAACGTGGAATCGAACCCAGGACCCTTCAGTCCGCAGACCAACGCTCTATCCACTGAGCCAAACCGGTTTTGGCGGTTTGGACCTTTGAAAAGACTGCCTACACCTGGAACAGCGCGGTCCTGAGTGTGGCCATCTGTGTGTGGTGCTCTTGCAGTCGTCCTGGCCAGTTTTTCAATAAATCCTTGCCTGCTTTTTTTAATCAATCATCAGCCTCCATTGGTCTTATTTTGAACTCAGGGTTCAACCCCACAACACTTACCAGTCCCCACCCCCCAACTCTCATACATGCCCTCCCTCCCCAGAGTTTTGCATCCATTGGTTTTGCTTATATGCATACATTCAAGTCCTTCAGTTGATCTCTTATCTCCCCCATATCTCCCTACCCTCCCCGCTGTAATTTGACAGTCTGTTCATTTCTTTACTGTCTCTGTATCTTTTGATTCATCAGTTTATAATGTTCCCTATTATCCATAAATGAGTGAGATCATGCGGTGTTTCTCTTTCATTGACTGGCTTATTTCACTCAGCATGATGTTGTCCAATTCCACCCAGGTCTCTGCAAATGATAAGAATTCATAAGACCCCTCATAGCAGGCTTCACACTGCTCCAAGCCTGAATATGCAAATTAACCTCCATCTTTGTTGGGTTAATTTGCATACTTACTCTGATTGGTTGTGGGCATAGCAGATGATGGTTAATTTGCATGTTTCTCTTTTATTAGGTAAGATATTTGAACATTTTAAAGTTTTAAGATCTTGCCAAAACCGGTTTGGCTCAATGGATAGAGCGTCAGCTTGGGAACTGAGGATCCTGGGTTCGATTCCGGTCAAGGGCATGTACCTTGGTTGCCGGCATATCCCCAGTAGGGGGTGTGCAAGAGGCAACTGATCGATGACTCTCTCTTATCAATGTTTCTAACTCTCTATCTCTCTCCCTTCCTCTCTGTAAAAAAATCAATAAAATATATTAAAGTTTTAAGATCTTTTAAAATATTTCATACCTAAGGAAAATCTAAAGAAAAGTTACAAAATGAAGATTTACTAAAGGGTATTCTGTTAATTGTTTTTATTTAACAGTTTAGACTTTTTAAGATTTTAAAATATGATTGTAAAAGTTGCTTGATTACTTAACTGATGAGGAAGAATAAACTCCAAATTAAAAAAAAAAAAGAATTCATCAGAGAGTCTTAATTACAACCCAAGTAGCCATTGCTACTAAGAAGCTGTTCAACAAAGCAGTTCTTCAAAGTAGCTTCACAAAAGCACCCCACCCTAAATAAAAACAGCCTCAGTAACAATGGGAGCTATTGTACAAGGTGGTCCAACCCGCAGCCTCGATAGGGTTGGCAGTAACATGTCTTTAGACAAAAGTGGCTTTTTGCCATTTCCCCACCCCAACTTCTTTATGTGATAAAGAGACCTGCCACAGTGTATTAGACCCATTGCAATCGCCACTTAACATTCTAGTTAAAGGAGATCTTGCTCCTGTCATCTTCACTTAAACTATTTCTCCTTTGGAAAGCCCCACGATGAGTGGAAATGCCGGGGAAGCAAACCATGATCCTCCTCAACCAGCCAACCCTGGAATTCCGAATCAGTGGCATGAAGATGTTACTCAGGATCGTCGAAAAGAGCTTGTTCACGAACTGTAAGATGTGTGCTTGTTGTAGTCATAAAGAGTTACCATGTCAGTATGCTTCTAACCTGCCAGGCACTTAACCACAAGAGAAACATTATTGATTTTTCTCTAGCCTGGCTCTTGTTGCTAATATACTTCTGCACGTGTGGCTCTCTTGCTTCTTAGTTTCTGCTTAAGTTTCTCGTCATCTTTGTTAGGAGTATCTCAGCTTTAACTATTCTGCCTAGTTACAGTAATAAATATATTAGTTAAAAATT
Organism: Nyctalus aviator; assembly: GCA_036971965.1. Taxonomy (NCBI): domain Eukaryota; kingdom Metazoa; phylum Chordata; class Mammalia; order Chiroptera; family Vespertilionidae; genus Nyctalus; species Nyctalus aviator. Next base: position 10,427,189 of record CM072936.1, on the reverse strand, counting down.
ATTCACATTATGCCGAAAACCGGTTTGGCTTAGTGGACAGAGCATCAGTCTGTGGACTGAAGGGTCCCAGGTTCGATTCCGGTCAAGGGCATGTACCTAGGTTGTGGGCACATCCCTGGTGGTGGGTGTGCAGGAGGCAGCTGGTTGATGTTTCTCTCGCATCGATGTTTCTAGCTTTCTATCCCTCTCCCTTCCTCTCTGTAAAAAATCAATAAAATATGTTTTTTAAAAATTATTCACATTATTGTTACTGCTTTTACAAAATTCGTAATTTCAAAAGAAAGCCTAGGTCTCAGCTCATTAGAATGTGGCAAGAATTTTTTGTTATGCCTGAGCTTTTGTTATGTTGACAAGTTAAATCTGGTAGGATGTGTTTCTGATCCTCCAATAGTGTATATGTCAATAACTTTTGGAATAGTTCGCACTATTTGTTGGAAAGTTTATATATTTCAGGTACTCTCCCTCACAAACACTGTCTTATTGAAACAGTGTTTGTCAGGATAAAGAGGGGAAAGGCAGATAGAGTGAGAAAATGGAATGCACCCAGTATCAAAGAGATAGAGACTAGTATAGAACTTACACTTCAACACCCAGCATTTTTACAGTCTTTTCTCCACTTAATGGAGATTTCGTTCATTCCACCCACATTTTTACTTAGTGAACAGAGATAATTATTTGGGGTTGATCATCTGACTTGATGATATTTTTTTTTTTTTTTTACCAATTCAAATATTCATCTAAATTTCTACTTATTTCTTCCTCTTCTGGATCTTCAAGTACTATTAAACTGAACATGAGATAACCCAGTGATAGAATTAGTGGCTTGAAATCACACTGGTCAATTAGGAATACTAGTGCCAAACATTTTATAGGAAATGCCCAGAGAGTAAAAGACTTTTAGCAGAGCCAAGACTGGTTTGGCTCAGTGGATAGAGCGTCGGTCTGCGGACTGAAGGGTCCCAGGTTCAATTCCGGTCAAGGGCATGTACCTTGGTTGCGGCACACCCCCAGTAGGAAGCAGCTGATCAGTGTCTTTCTCTCATCGATGTTTCTGGCTCTCTATCCCTCTCTCTTCCTCTCTGTAAAAAATCAATAAAATATATTAAAAAAAAAAAAAAAAGACTTTTAGCAGAATTATCCATTTCTGCCCCGTCCACCTCAAGTTTTTTATATTTTAAGATTTCATAGTGATGATTTACTGACCGGAATAAATTTGGGAGAGTAGAAGGATCTGAAGGCTGTTGCTAATTGATAATGTACCAAAGGTCAGGTTTCCTCACTTCGTTGATGCAAATTGTACAATATCATTTGTTTGTTCCAAATTACAGTCATAGAGAGGGCCAGAGAGTATTTTTATGGAGTCATTTTATTCTGATCAGGAAAACCTTTTGTTTACCACAAAAGGACAGTTTCATCTCGGTCAGTATTTTATATTAGAGTACATTCCACCCCTTCCCTTTATTTATTTTATTTTTAAATGTTGTTTTATTGATTTTAGAGAGGAAGAGAGAGGAAGAGAATCATCTGTGATGAGTGAGAATCAGTGATTGGCTGCCTCCTATTCACCCCACACAAGATCAAGTCCAAAACCCCAGCGTGTGCATTTGGACAGGGAATCAAACCATGTCCTTCTGGTGCGCAGGCCACCGCTCACCTACTGTGCCACACCACCAGGGTCACCCCTCACTTCGACATTTTACTTCATGTGAACATTGTACAAAATGAGGGGAGATTTAAAGTGCAGTAAATTTCTGTGATGAGTTCAAAAAGCTTTTGTGATATAACAGTGTTGGGATTCTCTGTTCTGAGTGTTCAAGCCATATTTCCTGTTCCAGATCCTGCTGTTTTAGAAGACCCACGGATGGCAAACACAGTTGCATATGCCCGGAGAGAGGAAAGGGATGCCTATGAATCTGCAAATAGTCGCGTGAGCACCTGTTCTTTTTCTATAGAAAGTCAGAAATGGCCGGGACCGGTTTGGCTCAATGGATAGAGCGTCGGCTTGGGGACTGAAAGGTCCCGGGTTCGATTCCGGTTAAGGGCATGTACCTTGATTGCGGGCACATCCCCAGCAGGGGGTGTGCAAGAGGCAGCTGATTGATGACTCTCTCTCATCGATGTTTCTAACACTCTATCTCTCTCCCTTCCTCTCTGTACAAAATCAATAAAATATATTTTTTAAAAAAAGAAAGTCAGAAATGACCCTGTATTTATTCCTCTTTGTAATGTGTACTTCAGAAGATGCCTTTAGCTATCCTCTTATTCTCATTGTGCATAATCAAAGTAATTTTCTTACGGTGTACATCATCAAGACTTTTACATGTTTCCTCTCAGTACTACAGTCCACTCATGTGGCACTTTATCTGGGTCCTTCTGTCAACTTAGAAAATGGTTGAGCTGTTTCCAGCTCTGTGCTATTTTCACTAAAATATGGTGAATCAGCTGCTTAGTCGAGTAGTATTGCTGTTTCTGAATCAGTTGAACTTTCCTCTCTAAATTGGCACTGCTTAAAATATGTAGCATAGTCTTTGCATGTGCTGTCAATTGCCAGAACATTCTTTGTAAACCGACTTGGAGAGGTCATACTTATTTTATAGATTCATAGTGAAGCTGCTTTTCACATGATCATTCCAGAATGAGCTCATGTTTGGAATGATCCACGAAAGTAGATTAGGTTTTTCCCACTTTTGGATTCTGCCCACCTTAAGTGCAGCTAAAATCTCTTCTTAGTTCATTTTTTCTGTTACTAAATGATAGTTCTTTTTCCCTCATCTCTATTTTATTTCCAAAATTTATAAAGGAGGAATACGAACGCCTGCTACGTGAGAAGATCAATAAAATCCGGGAACAACAAGAAGAAAGACGAATGACAAGACTACAGATACTAAACAGGCCACCAAGTGCTGCAGGTATGGTGCCAGTTTCCATGAATCCAGGGCCTAACATGGGGCAACCAAACCAGGAATGACCTCTAGTAAGTGCTTTCTGTTATATTTGATTTGGAGAAAATTTGGTAATAAATGATTTCTCACCAAAGTCATTAATTTGCATAAGTTTATGCAGCTATTCTAGTTTTCTTTGCATTTTTTGCCTGTGCAAAGAAAATTTATTCTCTGGTAAAAACAGTAGCTGAGCAGCACATTTAAGACTTCTTTTTTCCTTTTTTTTAAATAAATGAACATTTACACTTTTTGTTTTTTGTTGTTGTTATTTTATATTTTATTGATTTTTTACAGAGAAGAAGGGAGAGAGATAGAGAGCTAGAAACATTGATGAGAGAGAAACATCCATCAGCTGCCTCCTGCACACCCCTACTGGGGACGCGCCTGCAACCAAGGTACATGCCCTTGACCAGAATCGAACCGGGGACCTTTCAGTCTGCAGGCTGACGCTCTATCCACTGAGCCAAACCGGTTTCAGCACATTTAAAATTTCTGAGCATGGTACGTAGAGACTGGAGAAGGAGGACTCTTAGCTTATCTCATTGCTCCTATTGCAAACTCTAAACCTATTGCCCATGGACCACCTGTCAGTTGTCCCTCCCCTTGCCCTCTGTTCCGGTGGGGACATCTATGAGGCGGCGCGGTCTCTGGTCCTCGTTGCGTCCCAGCTCCGTGGCCCGGGGTTCATGGGCGATGCCTCGGTGAGCCCCACCTCTCGCCCAGCCCGCTGCGTCCTAGTGTCTCCCCTCCGCTGGCTGTGCTGCCCCTCCAGCATCCTCCTTGTTTATTTATTTATTTTTTTATTTATTATTTTTTTAATCAATCTTCATTGTTCATATTATTACAAAGGTTCCTCATTTCTTCCCCCCTCCACCAGGTTCCCACCCCACCCTCCGCCCCCTTCCCATCCCCCATTGTCCTCATCCATAGGTGCACAGTTTATGTTCACTCTTCCTCCCTCCCTTTCCTCGATAGTAAATCCCTTTTCAGATAGTAAATCAGTTACTTAGCATTTTCTCATATCAATAATACCTCCACATGTCCAATGATACACTTCACACAAAAGACATTTCCAAATAGGTCAACCAACCTCATCCAGGCCCCACCCAAGGCGCTTACAGATCAACACCCCAGTGCTAGGCTAACTCAACACATCCAGATCTAAGCCTTCATCACTTGATTCAGCAGACCCTCAAGTTCCCGCAAAAGTTTCCAGCCATGTCTGAGAGGCAGCCTTGGGGTGGGGGCAGGCGAGGAGCGAGCTGTTCCGGGCCTGGCTGCACCAGGCCTGGCCTCTGTTGCTCTGGTTCGTACCACAACCAGCTGCTCCAGGTCTGGCCACTGCCGCTCCCAATCTAGTTGCTCTGGACTTAGCTGCTGCTGCTCTGGGCCTGGCCGCACCCCACCCGGCTGCTCTGGGCCCGGCCGCTCCGGGCCCGGCCACTCTGGGCCTGGCCGCTCCCAGCCTGGTAGCTGCTGCTCCGGGCCTGGCCGCACCCAACCCGGCTGCTCCGGGCCTGGCCGCTCCCAGTCTGGCTGCTGCTGCTCCGGGCCTGGCCGCACCAGACCCGGCTGCTCCGGGCCTGGCCACTCCCAGCCTGGCAGCTGCTGCTCCGGGCCTGACCGCACCCGACCCGGCTACTCTGAGCCTGGCCACCCAGCCTGGCAGCTGCTGCTCCGGGCCTGGCCACACCAGTCCCAGCTGCTCCGGGCCTAGCCGCTCCCAGCCTGGCAGCTGCTGCTCCGGGCCTGGCCACACCAGTCCCAGCTGCTCCGGGCCTGGCCGTTCCCAGCCTGGCAGCTGCTGCTCCGGGCCTGACCGCACCCGACCCGGCTGCTCTGAGCCTGGCCACCCAGCCTGGCAGCTGCTGCTCCGGGCCTGGCCACACCAGTCCCAGCTGCTCCAGGCCTAGCCGCTCCCAGCCTGGCAGCTGCTGCTCCGGGCCTGGCCACACCAGTCCCAGCTGCTCCGGGCCTAGCCGCTCCCAGCCTGGCAGCTGCTGCTCCGGGCCTGGCCACACCAGTCCCAGCTGCTCCGGGCCTAGCCGCTCCCAGCCTGGCAGCTGCTGCTCCGGGCCTGGCCGCACCCGACCCGGCTGCTCCGGGCCTGGCCGCTCCCAGTCTGGCTGCTGCTGCTCCGGGCCTGGCCGCACCAGACCCGGCTGCTCCGGGCCTGGCCACTCCCAGCCTGGCAGCTGCTGCTCCGGGCCTGGCCACACCAGTCCCAGCTGCTCCGGGCCTGGCCGTTCCCAGCCTGGCAGCTGCTGCTCCGGGCCTGACCGCACCCGACCCGGCTGCTCTGAGCCTGGCCACCCAGCCTGGCAGCTGCTGCTCCGGGCCTGGCCACACCAGTACCAGCTGCTCCGGGCCTAGCCGCTCCCAGCCTGGCAGCTGCTGCTCCGGGCCTGGCCACACCAGTCCAAGCTGCTCCGGGCCTGGCCGCTCCCAGCCTGGCAGCTGCTGCTCCGGGCCTGGCCACACCAGTCCCAGCTGCTCCGGGCCTGGCCGCTCCCAGCCTGGCAACTGCTGCTCCGGGCCTGGCCACACCAGTCCCAGCTGCTCCGGGCCTGGCTGCTCCCAGCCTGGCAGCCGCTGCTCCGGGCCTGGCCGCACCCGACTTGGCTGCTCTGAGCCTGGCCGCTCCCAGCCTGGCAGCCGCTGCTCTGGGCCTGGCCGCTCCCAGCCTGGCAGCTGCTGCTCCGGGCCTGGCCGCACCCGACCCGGCCAGCATCCTCCTTGTTTAAAGGCCAGAGGAGCCCTAGCTGGTGTGGCTCAGTGGATAGAGCGTCGGCCTGCGGACTGAAGGGTCCCGGGTTCAATTCCAGTCAAGGGCACACACCAGGATTGTGGGCTTGATCCCCATTTAGGGACGTGCAGGAGGCAGCTGATCAATGCTTCTCCCTCATCAGTGATGTTTCTCTCTCTCCCGCTCCTTTCCTCTCTGAAATCAATAAAGATATATTTTTTAAAAATAGTAAAGGCCAGAGGAAAGGCGGCTGGAGGGAAGCAGTGCCAAGGCCACTGTGTCTGGGCCCGGAGGCCGAGGCTCCGTTCCCTCTGGTCTCTGCGTCCGGCCCGGAGCACAGAGTCCCTTTCCCCTCAGGGGGAGGCTCGGGAAAATAAGAACGAAATTCAGTAAGAGGAGAAAAACCTAAGAAGCTAAGACTGAAAACGTGGAGCCACGCGCTGGCGGGGAGGCTGGCGCTATTGGGGGATGGTCAGGCTGCGGGAGGCGGTGCCCTCTCACCCATTTCTCAGAGGAGAATACTGAGGCTCATGATGGGGCTTTGGGGAAGGGGAATGACACCCCGGGCAGAGGGGGGAGGGGGAGAGGGGAGTGGGGAGGAAGGAGGTGGGAGGTGGGAGGTGCCGGGGTCTGGCTCACCTGTGTTCTTCCTTCACATCTGCAGCTGCTGCAGCCCCAGGGACCGGGCAGGACCAGGCTGGCAGGGCTGTGGGGCTGATGGGTGGAATCGCCAACGCCCCTACAGCCAACACAGGAGAACCACCACTACCAGGTGCGAGGTGGGGAGGCAGGCGGGTGGGGGACCCCGAGGAGCCGGTCAGAGGGGTCAGGAAGCCGCTGGGAGGGGCTGCCCTCACTCATAGAGTCCAAGGCTGTGAGTTCCCCAGGAGGAAACCAGCCCTGAGAGGGAAGGGCTGGCCCAGGGGCACACAGCAGTCAGCCCATCCCTCCGCCGGGGCCTCAGCCCCTTCACACACCCCTGTCTGCACCTGGTCTCTGTCTCCCTCTCTGTGCCTGAGACTGTCTGCAGATCCCTGGGTATGTCTCCCTACCTTGCTCCTCTCTCTCTCTCTCTCTTTCTCTCTTTCTCCCTCTCCCTCCCTCCCTCCTTTTATATTTCTCCCCCTAACTCTGTCTTCTCGCACCTCATGTTTCTCTGTGTCTTCTTATTCTTCTCTCTGTATCTGCCTCTCATTCCTTCATCTCTGTCGCCCCATCTGCCCCAGTCCCTCCGTGTCTCTAAGCCTCTTTAAATCTCGGCTGCCATCCTCTGTATGAGTGTCTCCCGCTGTGTCTCCCAGTCTCTAGCTGGTTCTTCTGTCTTCCCCCTGACTCTCACCCCAACAACAATCCCCCTCTCTCTCTCTTTCCCAGGACCTGCTGAACCCCGACCCAGCCCCTTACTGCCAGCTGGTGCCAACCCCCTGGAGGGTCCCAGCCAGGCCTCCCCAGGGACCGGGCAGGACCAGGCCGGCAGGGCTGTGGGGCTGATGGATGGACTCGCTGAAGACACAGCAAGACCCCAGGCCGGTGCTCAGCGGGAACAGAAGACGCTGCAGTGCCCATCCTCTGGCTCACCCTCTGCGTGTGCCACCCGCCCATCACCTGAGCAGCCTGACCTAAGTAAGCCATGAGCTGGGAAAAGCAGACTCCTCCCCTCTCCCCTTCCTTCACTGGCTTATAATTCACTCATTCGTTCATTCATTCATTCAGCAATAAACAGTCTGTGTGGCCATGCACAGGTCTAGCTCCTGCATCTTTGGCAACAAACAAAGGGGAGAAAATGCTCTCCTGGAGGGATGCTCTGACAGGGGAGAGAGTTGGGAAACTAAGAAGTTAACGTAGCCCTAGCCGGTTTGGCTCAGTGGACAGAGCATCAGTCTGCAGACTGAAGGGTCCCAGGTTCAATTCCAGTCAAGGGCACATACTTGGGTTTCGGGCTTGATCCCTAGTGGGGGGCGTGCAGGAGGCAGCCAATCAATGATTCTCTCTCATCATTGATGTTTCTCTCTCTCCCTCTCCATTCCTCTCTGAAATCAATAAAAATATATTTAAAAACAAAACCAAATAAAAGAGAAAGTAGAGCAGGTCATCGGAAGGGTGTCAGTTGTGGATTGCAGAGTTGTAGTCTGGTATGGTCTGAAGCCGTCCCCTGGGTGCACTGGCTCTGGGGCCTCCTGGGAGGTGCAAAGTCAGCCACTGCCTGCGGCCACCGGCAGGAGTTACACAGAGATCTGCAGATGGCTGCTATTTGTATTGGGCTTGCAAGTGCCCGGGCAAGGCCCAGTTGTGAAATAAGACAGGCTGGTGCTAGTTCAGGGTCTTGGGCTTCTTATTTTATATATATAAATTTTTTACAGAGAGGAAGGGAGAGGGATAGAGAGCCAGAAACATGGACAAGAGGGAAATATTAATCAGCTGCCTCCCGCTCCCCCTCCCCCACTGGGGATGTGCCTGAAACCAAGGCACACGCCCCTGACCGGAATCGAACCTGGGACCCTGGAGTCCGCAGGCCATTGCTCTATCCACTGAGCCAAACTGGTTAGGACATTGGGCTTCTTATTGGTAGGTTTGGGGCACGCTGATATCAGCTGCTGCGTGTTTGAGAGATTTTAGGAAAGTGTGGACCCTGAGCTGGGACAGGCCATTCACATGGGAAAGCAGCTCAAACAGCTTGGGGGGGGGGGGTGCAAATTGGATGGGGTGAGGGCTCAGGGTGGAGCGAACAGTGTGGGCCAGGCTGATGGAAACTCAGATATGACGGGAGAGGTCCCAACACAGAAACAATGACCTCCTGTCAGCCCCATCTGGGAGAAAACCACCCCCAAGTTCCTGCCCTGATGCCAGATAATCCAGTTCCACTCGGTATGTCTCTGGATCCCTGACAGCCACCACCCAGCACTGGAGCTCAGAGGAAGCTGGACCATGCCTGCATGTCACTCAGCCACAAGCCCTGCTGGCTTTTTCAGCCCAAAGTTACAGGGACATCTTCCCAGCTCTGGAACCCTGAGGTGTGGGGCAGCCAAGCTATCCCTCCCTGTTCAAGACTGTCCTTTTTAAACACACAAAACAAAGACTGGCGTGTACACCTACACTAAAATGCAAAAGCATGTATGAGAATGATCAAACAAAATCTGGCTTATTTCACCTCTGGAAAGCTAGGAGGAAAACAGCATGGAGGTGTATACAGCCTTGTATCTGTAATGTGTCCATTAAAACATATCATATGTGAAAGAGAAAAAGGTTAAATGAGGTTATAGGGCCGAAACCGGTTTGGCTCAGTGGATAGAGCGTCGGCCTGCGGACTGAGGTCCCGGGTTCGATTTCGGTCAGGGGGCATGTACCTTGGCTGTGGGCACATCCCCAGTAGGGGGTGTGCAAGAGGCAGCTGATCGATGATTCTCTCTCATCGATGTTTCTAACTCTCTATCCCTCTCTCTTCCTCTCTGTAAAAGATCAATAAAAAAATATTTTAAAATAAATAAATAAAAATAAATGAGGTTATAGGGTGGGGCCCTCATCCCACAGGACTGGTTTCACACTGCGACGATGATGGAGGAGGCAGCTGTCTGAAAGCCAAGGAGAGTGGCCTAAGGAGAAACCGCACCTGCTGACACCTCCACTGTGCACGCCCAGCCTCCAGAACTGTGAGAAACTAAAAATGTGTGCTTTAAACCACCAAGTCTGTGGTGTTTTGTATGGCAGCCTTAGCTGCCTAAGACAGGCTCCTCCTTCCACAGCCCCAGGAAATGGGGTTACCAAAGGTGTGTTGTCCCCCCCCCCCGCTACATTATTATAAAGCCAGAATTAAATATAAAAATAATAATAAAACAATGGCTCCAGTGAGAAAGCCAGGCCATGTCTGACTGTCTCCAATTCCCAGATTTGCCTGGAGGCTGGGACTATCTATTAGCATCCCGTTTGCAGATGAAGAAACCATCCCACACCATCTCCATGGCTAACACATCCAAGACTCATTTCTTGCCCATTCTGAGAAGGATGCGGGAAAAATTGTTAGAAATTGGGACTGTCCCGCCAAAAGCAGGACGATCTGGTCACCTTAGTGTATGGGGCACGCTTTATTTTATATATATATATATATATATATATATATATATATATGTGTGTGTGTGTGTATATATATATATATATATATATATGTATATATCCGTATTTTCTGGCGTATAAGACGACTCCCTAATTTTACAGTTAAAACGTAGTTTTAGGCCTATATTCGCTGTATAAGACTACCCCCCACTTCCGAGGCAACACCAGTTCTTTTTTTAATAGACCACCTCTCTGATGCTGGCCAATCTGAGCAGGCTTTTTACTAGAACACAGTGTAGCTTCGGGTACAGAACATCTACACTGTGTTCTAGTAAAAAACCTGCTCAGATTGGCCAGCGTCAGAGAGGCGGTCTATTAAAAAAAGAACTGGTGTTGCCTTGGAAGTGGGAGGATAGTCTTATACAGCGAATATAGGCCTAAACCTATGTTTTAACTGTAAAATTAGGGGGTCGTCTTATACGCTGGAAAATACGGTATTGAGTTTTTACAGAGAGGAAGAGAGAGGGATACAGAGTCAGAAACATCGATGAGAGAGAGACATCCAACAGCTGCCTCTTGCACGCCCCCTACTGGGGATGTGCCTGCAACCAAGGTACATGCCCTTGACCGGAATCGAACCCGAGAACTTTCAGTCGGCAGACTGACGCTCTATCCACTGAGCCAAACCGGCTTCGGCTGGGGCAGGCTTTATTGCACACACAGCAGCTCACACAGCAGCCGCATGCCGGCCGGCCAGCGCCTTTCACACCGACTCAGACCAAAGAGGCTTCTTGCCACATCGTGGCATCAGCGGTGCAGACGATAAAGGTGCGCCTGCGCAGTGCATACAGCCAAACTGCCGTGGCATTGCCTCTGCACGTGTGTATGGCACACGGGCCTTCAACACCCGGCGTCCTGTCAGGGACCCCACCTGTGGGGACAGCTCGATCCGACACACCACTGAGATTCACCCCTGAGCCCACACTCTCAACTATCACACTTTCCTGAGGGACATGCCCGGGCAGGCCTGCCCTCCTCCGTGTGTCCGTGTGTTCATGCAGTAACGCACTCATTTCCGTGGCCGGTGCTGGGCCAGGGTTTGGGGGAAGGAGCACAGAGAGCCCAAAGATGCTTAGAATGAAGCGTTGATAGAATCTGGTCCTGGGTTAGCTTTGGGGGATGCGGGAGGGGGTGGGGCGTGTCAACCATTTGTCTGCTCACCCACTCGGCATTTACTGACCACCTGCTCCGTGCAGCTGTCCTGGGCCCTGAGGAGACAGCTGCCAGCACACAGAGACCCCTGCCCTCGGAGAGCTGACAAGGAAGTGTCGCAGGTGCTGTCCCCGGGGAGCCGGTGTGAGGAGGGAAAAGGAAGAAGGTGCTGGGAAAACTGAGGCGCTAGAGTCAGGGAACCCCAGATATCTGGTTTGGTCGACAGGATGGCAAGGGGACAGGGATGGGGTTCACACTGCAAAAGGGCCGGGTTTGCAAGAAATTAAGACATACAGCCACAAAAAAAGCTTGCACACAAATGTTCACAGCAGCATCCTATATAATAAAAGGCTAACATGCAAATCAACCGAACAACTGAACAACCGGTTGCTATGATGTGCGCTGGCCACCAGGGGGCATGTGTGGGACATGGCAGGCATTGGCTGCAGCAGGATGGTGAAGCAGGTGAGCATGGGCGCCAGACCAAGGCGGGGCACCAGTTGCTGTCATCGGGGTGAGCCTCAGGTGGTTACTCAAAATTCTGGGTTCCCATGCACCGCAGTCCCACCAGGCACTTGCACCCACTGCTGGCACTGGCCCTGTTCACACCTGCTGCGGCTCTGGAGCTGCCACTCACACCCACTGCCAATGCCGACCCTGCCCACACCCACAGCTAGCGCCAGTCCCAATCACTCGGTGCCATCAGCCGTGTGAGCGGGTCCAGCGCTATCAGAGTGTGGGAACAGCAGCTGTGGGAGTGATGGGAAGGAAGGTCCTAAAGCTGACTCAGCTGCCCTAGCCGGTGTGGCTCAGCCGGCTGGGCAGCCTCCCTGCACCAAGAGGGGGCTTCAGGCTATATCCCCAGGAGGGGGCGTGCAGGAGGCAGCTGGTGGATGCTTCTCTCTCCCTCTCCCTTCCTCTCTCTCTAAAAGCAATAAAAACATGTGTTTAAACAAAATAACAATAAAACTTTCACAGCCTACGAATATGCCAGAAACACTGACCTGTGTAGGTGACATGAGTGAATTGTATGGTGGAGGTGAATTATATCGTAATAAAACTGTGCTTGTTTTTGAAATACGAAACACTGCCTGCATTTGCCTGTCATCCTTGTGCAGGGCCCAGGCCAGTCTCCTCTGTATGTTCCAATTGTAGAATATGTGCTGCCTACAGCGCACCCACTGGGACTGTTTTGTGTGTGTGTGTGTTTGTGCAAGTGTTTGCAAAAGAAAGAAGGCGGGGTTTGGGACGCCAGCTGGAGTTGAGTTGGAGGTGTTGGCGGGAGAAGGCAGCTGGAGACCTAGGTCCGAGGTGTGGGCGGGATTCGGGACAGTGAACGTGAGTGGGGCTGCAACACCGTCTTCTTTTACCCCTGGTTAGGGTTGGGATTGGGACTTACTGGGTCAGTTGTTTTTTTGTTGCCAGACTTGCAGGCAGCAGTGGAAGCCAGGAGGGGGCAGCAGAGGACCGCGCAGACCGCAAACAAGACTGGCTGCATGAGGCCCGCTCTCCAGGCTCCTGTCCCCTTCCACACACTCCCACTGCGTCGGCCCCGTTCTTTTTGCTTTTTTTTCCTTTTTTTTTTTTTTTAATACATATTTTATTGATTTTTTTACAGAGAGGAAGGGAGAAGGATAGAGAGTTAGAAACATCGATGGGAGAGAAACATCGATCAGCTGCCTCCTGCACACACACACACTGGGGATGTGCCCGCAACCAAGGTACATGCCCTTGACCGGAATCGAACCTGGAACCCTTCACTCCACAGGCCAATGCTCTATCCACTGAGCCAAACTGGTCAGGGCTCGGCCCCGTTCTTTACCTTTCTAGGCATGCAGAGAGTTCACCCAGCTGCACAGACCTGACACACAGGCACCCCCTTCCTCAGTGTCCCTGGGGCAGATACTGGAACCTGCCACCTGGGTCTCCTGAATTCAGTGTCCCGTGGTCTCTACAGCCCAGCCCCGGGCCAGGCTGTTCCTTCCCAGCCTCTCCCCAGCCTCCTCCCTGGTCTCCTGCCCCCTGCCATCCTCCCACCACAGGACAAGCCACAGCATCTTTCTAAAGCCCAAACTCAACACTGCCCTTCCCTGCTCAGAACCATCCATGGCTCCCCAGTGCCCTAAAAGAGTCCAGACTTCTCACCACAACCTCCAACTCCCCACAAGGTCTGGCTCCTGGGGGGGCCTCAGTCTCACCTCTCAGCATCCCTGCCCCTCACCACCACCCTGTGGTCTTGATCCCCAGTAGGGGGCATGCAGGAGGCGGGTTCACTGAACTGAACTTCCTCCAAGCCCTTGCACATTCTGTTCCCACTGCCTGGACACTTAGCATATTGGGCTTTTATATAGAGAGATCCTTGTGACAGTTTTGCGAGGGGAGAACTATATTATCCCTATTTTACTGATGAGGAAACTGAGTCAGGGTGTAAGTGGACAAACTGGGAATGGAACAACATCTTTTTTTTTAAATAAATATATTTTATTGATTTTTTACAGAAAGGAAGAGAGAGGGATAGAGAGTTAGAAACATCAATGAAAATCATCGATCAGCTGCCTCTTGCACACCCCTTACTGGGGATGTGCCTGCAACCAAGATACATGCCCTTGACCAGAATCGAACCCAGGACCCTTCAATCTGAAGGTCGACACTCTATCCACTGAGCCAAACCGGTTTCGGCTGGACCAACATCTTTCTAACACCTGAGCTTTATCTTTTTTCCAGCCTGAAAGGGAGAGGCCACAGCCCACGCTGGGGTCTGTGCGTCCTGCAGAGGGCCCTGCCTTCCACAAGAGGGCGTGGAGGAGAGCGGGAGGCTTAGCCTCAGGGCCGTGGCCCAGGGTGGATTTTGAGGCCTGGGGTTCAGTGTTTGGCCCAATGAGGAGGAGACCAGTGTCCTAGGCTGGAACTAGGAGCTCAGGGGAGCCTTCGCGCTGCCCACCCACGCTCTGCCTACCAGAGGTCACTGCCTGCCACCACCACCCCTTCCTCTGAGCCCCGGGCGCCCCTGGATTCTCAGGGCTGTGGCTCCTCGTTCTGCAGATGAGGAAGTGGCCGTGTGGGGAAGGAAGTGGGCTGGGCCGTGACCAAGAGTGATTATGATTCATGGGGAAAACCCTCCCTCGGAATCCAGCCCCTCTGTGAGCAAAGGGCATTGCCCTCTGGACAGCGCTGTCAGCGGGCACAGGGGCAGCGGCCATGCCAGGGGTGCGGGCTCTGCCCTGTGCCGGGGCCAGTGAGTCTCCAGTGAGGGTTCCACAGGAGGCCACTGCCGAAGCAAAGACGTCGAAACAGCTAACCCCCTCTAGCCTGCCACTGCCCCCCCCGCCCCGCTCTCCTCCCTCCCTCAGACCTTCAGCACCCTACTGTCTGTGTCCATGGGTTATGCATATACAAGATCTTTGGGGGTCGATGGGGGAAAGAGGAGAACATCTGCAATACTTTCAACAATAAAGAATGATTTTTAGCCGAAACCAAATCATTTTTGGCTCAGTGGATAGAGCGTAGGTCTGCGGACTGAAAGGTCCCAGGTTCCATTCCAGTCAAGGGCACGTACCTTGGTTGCAGGCACATCCCCAGTAGGGGGTGTGCAAGAGGCAGCTGATCGATGTTTCTCTCTCATCGATGTTTTTAACTCTCTATCCCTCTCTCTTCCTTTCTGTGAAAAATCAATAAAATATATTTTTTTAAAAAAAGATTTTAAAAAATCTTTAAAAGGCCAAACTCAACACTGCCCTTCCCTGCTCAGAACCATCCATGGCTCCTGGGTTAGCTTTGGGGGATGTGGGAGGGGGGGAGCATGTCAATCATTTGTCTGCTCATCCATTCAGCATTTACTGACCAATGATAAATCAATGAATGGAAAAAAACAATCATAACACATTAAAGTAATCCCATCTAATAAAGAAGGAATATGCAAATTGACCATCACACCATCACAAATATGGCCACAAGACGGCAGCACCCAGTCCCCTCGGCCCCTATGCTGAGAGCGGACAGCAGGGGGTGGGGGCTTCACTCACATGGTGGCGGTGAAGCCCCAGTCCCCACAGAGAGCAGAGAACCACGGGGAGTGGGCCTAAGCCATCAGTAGGACGTCCCCTGACGGCTCCTGGATTGGAAATGGCTCAGGTTGGGCTGAGGGACCTCCCCCCTCCTCTGTGCTCAAATTTCATGCACCAGGACTCTAGTAATAGTAATAACAATAATAATAACAATAATAATAATAATAACCCGTCCTGAGGAAGCTTCGGGTGACAGCAGTGCCCTGGAGCTGGATTTCAGTGGTGGCTGCCCGCGGGGAATTTCCTGCGTGAGACGTAGGCCCCCAGGAAGCCGATAAAGAGATTGCTTAGGAGACAAAGTACGTTCGGACTGGGCGTTTGACGGTGCTAAGGAATGGCTCGAGTTCACTGTCTTTTCACTTTCTAGGTGAGCCAGTGACACTGTGAGTGTGGTTTTCTAAGGAGTCCCTTACCTTTTAGGGATACTGGCTGAAGTACCTATGAATAAAGTTAGATAATGGCTGGAAATGGCTTTCAAATAATATGGGAGGGCGGGGGAGGGGAGGGGAGATAGATGCTGTCTCTCTAACCACCTCCCACTGCCCCCCCTCTTCCCCCATCACTCAGCTCAGCCGCACCGCCTCCTAGCTGAACTCACTCACCAACATTTAATTATCAATAATTTTTAAGTTTATTTTTAATTTTTATTATTATTATTATTATTATTTTACATATGTATCCTTATTCACACTTTTTCCCCCAATCCCCCCACTCACGCCCCACCCCCCTGTTGTCTGTGTCCATTGACTAAGCTCATATGCATGCATGTAAGCTGTCCTGCCTCAGGACACCCCCTTCTGCCACCCCCTTCCCTGTGCCGGTCCCTCCTCAGAGAGGCCCCCCCTGCTCCCTGGCGACAAGAGCAGCCCCGTCGTCCTCCCCTACCCTCTCGCCCTGCTGTTTTTATAGCACTTATCTCCCCCTGACGTGATCGTGGTATCAGTTGTTTGATTATTGCCCGTCTCCCTCCAATAGGACTTAGCCCGGCAGGAACGGATGTCGCCTGTATCCTTGACACCACCAGGCAGAGAGTCAACACTCAATAAATATTTGTTCAATGATTGAATAGCTTGGAAAGCCCCAGGTAAATGAGGTGGGAGGGGAAGGGGGGGGCAGGGACGGGGGCGAGGGGGGTATCCACGCACAGGAAGCCACCGTGCCAAGGCCTGAGCTGGCTCCTGCCCCCCCCCACCCTCCCCTCCTCCCCGGTGCACAGGGGTCTGCGTGCTCTGCCCAGGCTGAGGCGTTAAGGGGACAGGGGTCCCTTCTCCCCAGGAACAGGACGGAGCCCAGGTCTGGCCAGGTGGCCCCGGAAGCCACTCCCTGAGGTCAGATCCCTGAGTAAATATTGCTACGGCCTCAGCCCCCGCCTCCGCCTCGCCCTGTGAGATAAGGGAAGGGAGAGGGGGGTTCAGAAACCTGCCAGCCAGCCCCTCAGCACCAAGGTCGCTGCCCAGCGGGGACAGGCCAAGAGTCCTGCCAGGGGACACAGGCCACCCACCTTATCTACGCAGCAAACATGGATTGGGCCCGGGAGGTGGGGCCTCAGCCGGTGGGCGGAATGAGGAGGCCCAGCAGGCGGCTCCCGAAGGAATGAATGAATGAGGTGGCTGGGCGTGGGGGAAGGGAGCTGACCAAACCGCCTCAGGGAGCCTCGTGGAGAAGATGAGATGTATCCACTCCGACTTCTTCTTTTTTTAAAAAAAAAATAATAATAAATTTTATTGTTTTTTTACAGAGAGGAAGGGAGAGGGATAGAGAGCTAGAAACATTGATGAGAGAGAAACATCAACCAGCTGCCTCCTGCACACCCCCTACCGGGGATGTGCCTGCAACCAATGTACATGCCCCCGACCGGAATCGAACCTGGGACCCTTCAATCCACAGGCCGACGCTCTGTCCACTGAGCCACACCGGTTTCGGCTCTTCTTTTTTTTAAATTATTATTATTATTATTTACATATGTGTCCTTATCCTCCCCATTAACCGCCCCCCTCCCGCTCATGCCCCACCCCCCTGCTGTCTGTGTCCATTGATTAGGCTCATATGCATACATATAATGAAAGATGAGACAGAGGCCGGAGACCAGGAGACCAGGACACGGCTTTATTGGGGGAGGAGACCCTGCCAGGCTGCCTTCCAAGGAGAAAGAGCACATGTGCTGGGGTGAAGGCGCCTTTTGAGGGGGGGGAGGAGGTCGGGAAGGGGTGGGGCTTATGGCACTCAGCACGCGCTGATTGGCGGTTTCATGTAAGGCACATGATTAGGGACTTAGGAATCGGGGGCTTAGGGTACTTGGCAGGTGCTGATGGTTGGTTTGGTTCAGTGTACAGTCCATGTAAGGTGCCTGGTTAGGCGCTCAGGAATGTCTGGGCCGCAGGTGCAGGTTACGTCATTCTCCGCCCATCTGTTGGGGGAAGGGAGGATCTATTATATAAGTCCTTTGGTTGATCTCTCCCCCTTACCATTATGCTAAGTGGAATAAGCCAGGCAGGGAAAGATAAATATCACATGACCTCACTCATTTGTGTAATATAATGGACAACATAAACTGATGGGGGGGGGGGGAGGAATAGATCCAGAGACAGAGAAACGCCAATCAGAGCGTCCACTCCAACCTCTTGAGGCAATGACCCTGAGCCTCCGTTTCCTTGTCTGCAAAACAGGCTCCAGCCTCAAGGGCCTCACACGCACCAACGCACCGCTGCCCCACCCCAGGGCCTTTGCACTGGCTGCTCCTGTGCCAGGAATGCTCTTCCCCCAGAATCACATGGGTCCCTTCTTGAGCCTGAGGAACACATAAAATGGAGTTATTTTAACCCAGCTGCTGAAAGTATTATTAACATTATGAAGGTCCGGGCATGAGGAGAGACTCCATTCCTGCTCTCACCAGCCTGGGAACCGATAGATTAAATAGAGAAGGTGGCCGGAGACCGGGATGGCAGGACACAGGCTTTGTTGGAGGGAAGAGTACCCCTGCCGGCTGCTTCCACAGAGAGGGGCGGAAGAGAGCAAGGGCGGGGTACAAGCACCTTTAAGGATAGGGGGCGGGGCTTAGGGCACTCAGCACACCCTGATTGGTGATTAGGGACCTAGGGACTTAGGAATGGTGGGGGGGGGGCTCAGAGTATTTGGCAGGTGCTGATTGGTGGTTCAGTGCTCAGGAATGTCTGGCCGCAGGTGGGGTTTACGTCTGTCCATCAACTGGAGGAAGGGAGGACCTATCAGGAACTTAAAGTTTCTGGAAGGTTCCAGTCCCGCATGAGTGCCTGGGCCTCCAGGTAGCCCTCTCATTGTGCCCCGAGGACTCACATATCCAGGCCACCTGACACCTATTATCAGGCCTTGGCACAACGGGACCAGACCTCCTGGCACCCATCTCCCAGTCTCCACGAATCTGACTGATACCGGCCCGGACCAGCCCCAGGGCGAAGAATGCAGGATCAAGAAGGTACTTCCAGCCCAGCGCGGTGGCTCAGTGGTTGAGCATCCACCCATGAAGCAGGAGGTCACAGTTCGATTCCCCGTCCGGGCACCTGCCCAGGTTTCCGCTGGATCTCCAGTGGGGGCGTGCAGGAGGCAGCCAATCAGTGATTCTCTCTCATCATTGATGTTTCTCTCTCGGCCTCTCCCTTCCTCTTTGAAATCGATTATAAGAAGAAGAAAAAAAATGGCCCTGACTGGTTTGGCTCAATGGGTAGAGCATCGGCCTGCAGACTGAAGGGTCTCAGGTTCGATTCCCGTTGAGGGCATGTACCTTGGTTGCGGACACATCCCCAGTGGGCGGTGTGCAAGAGGCAGCTGATCGATGTTTCTCTCTCATCAATATTTCTAACTATCCTTCTTCCTTCCTCCCTAAAAAAATCAATTATATATATATATATTTTTTTTTTTTTTAATTTAATGTGCTTTTGCTTCTTAGGGGCACGTCTGGGTTTTTGCCTGGCTGTGTTCCAGTTTGCAAACTCCAAGACCCTAGAATAAATCTCTACCATTTATTTCTAGCAAAGCCTCTGGACTGCTTTTGAGTTTGCTCGACAAGTGCCTCCTCCGACGTCACCTCCCGTGACGCTTTCCGGCTGCCGCTCCAGCTCCCCCGGCTCCCGGCCCAGGATCGGATCTGTGCTGTTCCAGGCTGCGACCCCGCGCCCAGCAGAGGTCTCCGCCACCTCAGAGGACACCCGGGGAGGCCGATGTCACGATCGCCTCCACCCGCACCGCAGAGGGCAGCGGGCCCGCCCAGCGCTGCAGCTCCGCCGTAGGCCTGGCTCAGGTGCTCACGCGCTGCGGCTACCGGAGCGAGCGGTGGGCTCCTGTGTGTCCGGGAGCACCAGGGGGGCCGGGGAGCACCAGGAGGGCCATGGAGCACCAGGGGGGCCGGGGAGCACGAGGAGGGCCATGGAGCACCAGGGGGGCCCTGGAGCACCAGGGGGGCCGGGGAGCACCAGGAGGGCCATGGAGCACCAGGGGGGCCGGGGAGCACGAGGAGGGCCATGGAGCACCAGGGGGGCCCTGGAGCACCAGGGGGGCCGGGGAGCACCAGGAGGGCCATGGAGCACCAGGAGGGCCATGGAGCACCAGGGGGGCCGGGGAGCACCAGGAGGGCCATGGAGCACCAGGGGGGCCATGGAGCACCAGGGGGGCCAGGGAGCACCAGGAGGGCCATGGAGCACCAGGGGGGTCGGGGAGCACCAGGGGGGCCGGGGAGCACCAGGGGGGCCGGGGAGCACCAGGGGGGCCATGGAGCACCAGGGGGGCCATGGAGCACCAGGGGGGCCGGGGAGCACCAGGGGGGCCGGGGAGCACCAGGGGGGCCATGGAGCACCAGGGGGGCCGGGGAGCACCAGGAGGGCCATGGAGCACCAGGAGGGCCATGAAGCACCAGGAGGGCCGGGGAGCACCAGGGGGGCCATGGAGCACCAGGGGGGCCGGGGAGCACCAGGGGGGCCATGGAGCACCAGGGGGGCCGGGGAGCACCAGGGGGGCCATGGAGTACCAGGGGGGCCAGGGAGGGGTGTGGGATCCCTTATCACGTCCCGCGTGGCTCAGGGTGCCTCTGCAGGGCCCCGTGTTCTGGAGAAGGCCGCACACAAATGAAAAGAGGCTGGAAAAGAGTTAATTTGGGAACATGGGGGTCCAGGCGGGAGTCCACCTCTAGGGGGAGGACTACCCTGCTCTGGCCTTTTGCCATCCCTTTTATTGAGGTTCTGAGATACACCCTCATCCTTCGGGCAGGAAGTCCCAACAATAGACAATCCGCAGGAATGTGCGTATGATGAGCAGGTGAAAGTTGCTTCAGCTCCCACGGTCTCAGCTAAACAGTGCGTGAATGGCTCCCGCCGTCCGGAGCCGTTAGGCTGGCCAGCCTTCCCAATCTCCTCTTCACATCTAAGGCCCAGTGACGAGGTTCAGTTTCCGGCAGAGGGGCCGGAGCAGGCCGCAGCGGAGGGTCCCGGGGGCGCGGTGGGCGGCAGGGAGCATGGCCGGGTTCCGCCCTGCGCCTCTCGGAGCCGAGTCCTTGTCCTGCCCCTCGGCCAGTTCGCCAGAAACCAGGGCCTCCCTGGAGGCCTCGGTCCCTGTGACTCACCCACACCTGGTGTCCGGTTCCACAAACACTCCCTGTGCCCAGCCCTGGGCCGGGCCGGGCCGAGCCGGGCCGGGGACACGGTGGTGGCCAAAGCACCCCCCTCCCCGGTCCTGCCCTCCCAGGACTCACAGTCCAGTCCTGACAGGGGTCCCGGGGCACACCTGGCCCAGCCTGAAAGCCAGGAGGGCTGCCTGGAGGAGGGGGAGTTGTCGGCAGGAGAGGAAGCCGTAGAGGGGAGCAGGGGGACATGCCGCTGGAGGAAGTGCGTGTGAGGCAGAAGAGCTGGAGCAGGAAGTTCCACAGGGAAGGGGTGCCCCAGGAGGCTGGGGAGCCATGGCAGGTTCTACCTACCACAGTGGGTGAGGGGCAACGGCCACAGAAGAGTTGGGAGGGGCAGCCAGACAAGACCATGGGCGGAAGAGAAAGGAGCTCATGGGAGACACAGTAGGCACCATAAGGCACGGTGCGGGGGGTGGGGATCAGGGGCTCGGCCTGTCTCTCTGTCCCCATGACAGCGGCTGTGGCGCCATCCCTGAGGGGGCGGAGGGAGGGGGGGAGCAGATCTGGGGCAGACGGCAAGGTCAGCTCGGGACGGGGTGAGTGAGAGGTGCTCAGGGACATCAGGGAGGCATCCTGAATGACACCGGGATGCGGTCCCAGGGCCCAGGGGAGGGGCCGGGCAGGACAGAGGGGGTGAGGTGAGGTCACGGTGGGGTGGGGAGAGCAGGCGGCGCCAGGTCACCCACACCGCTCACTCCCCCACCAGAGCCCGCCAGCGAGGGCAGCCCAGGACAGGGCCCTGGAGGAACAAACCAGGACAGGTGAGCCACTGCAGCCCCGGAGGCGCCAGGCCCAGCAGCCACCAGGACATGATGATCACACGTCTGTCAGGACCCCACCCCCGCCCTCGCCCCTGCCCTCCCACGTGACCTCCGCCCAATGTCACCTCCTCAGGGACACCCCCTCCCTTGCCCCTCAATTTAAAACTGCAGCCCTGACCAGTTTGGCTCAGTGGATAGAGTGTCGGCCTGCAGACTCAAGGGTCCCAGGTTCGATTCCGGTCAAGGGCCTGTACCTTGGTTGCAGGCACATCCCCAGTGGGGGTTGTGCAGGAGACAGCTGATTGATATTTTTCTCTCACACTGTTTCTGACTTTCTCTCCCTCTTCCTCTCCCTTCCTCTCAGTAAAAAAATAATAATAAAATATTTTTTTAAATAATAATAAAACTGCAAACCCTCTTCCTGGTTTTACTTTCCTAGACGTCACTTATCTCCATTCAACATGGAATAGACTTTTTTTAATATATATATATATATATATATATATATATATATATATATATATTACAGAAAGGAAGAGAGAGGGATAGAGAGTTAGAAACATCGATGAGAGAGAGTCATCTTGCAAACCCCCTACTGGGGAGATGCCCCCAACCAAGGTACATGCCCTTGACCGGAATCGAACTTGGGACCCTTGAGTCCGCAGGCCGATGCTCTCTCCACTGAGCCAAACTGGGTTAGGGCAACGTTTGATTTCTATACCGCACGAACGTGAGCCCAGGAGGGCAGGGACTAGAACTGCCAGCACCTAGGACAGTGCCTGCAGGAGGAGCCACCCGCTCTGTGCTCGCTGAGCTGAGGGCGTGAATGAGCGACTCCCTGAGCGCCTGCTCGGTGCCGGGCTTTGTAAGTCCCCCACGCGTGCTGACTCACTGAGTGCTCACCACAGCCCGAGGAGAGGGGCGCTGCCGTCATTCCCATTTTACAGATGAGGACACTGAGGCCCAGAGGACAGGAGCGTGAGTCCAGGCCCACGTTTTTAGCAGCAGCCACAGCCACTGGCCTCACGCGCGGGGCCCACCTCTGCCGGGCGCCAGCTTCACGGATAACTAACGCGCGGCATCTTCTCCCCACCGCCCCGAGGGGGCTGCACCCTCACTGCTGGGTCCTGAGCAGGAGGCCAAGCAGCACAGCCCCCAAGACAGTGTGCAGCCAGCGGCCTCGTGCTCTCTGTGTGGCCCTGAAACCGAGCAGGGTTCAAATCCCTCCCCTGCCGGGACTCAGGCCAGTCAGGGCCCCTGCCCGGTGCCTCAGTTTCCCCAGCTGTAAAGGAATGGAGGATCGCCGAAACCGGTGTGGCTCAGTGGATAGAGCGCCGGCCTGCGGACTGAAAGGTCCCGGGTTCGATTCCGGTCAAGGGCATGTATGTTGGTTGTGGGCACATCCCCGGTAGGGGGTGTGCAGGAGGCAGCTGGTCGGTGTTTCTCTCTCATCGACGTTTCTAGCTCTCTATCTCTCTCCCTTCCTCCTCTCTGTAAAAAAAAAATCAATAAAAATATATTTTAAAAAAAAGAAGAAATGGAGGCTCGCCAAAACTGGTTTGGCTCAGTGGATAGAGCGCCGGCCTGCAGACTGAAAGGTCCCGGGTTTGATTCCGGTCAGGGGCATGTACCTTGGTTGCGGGCACATCCCCAGTGGGGAGTGTGCAGGAGGCAGCCGATAGATGTTTCTAACTCTCTGTCTCTCTCTCTTCCTCTCTGTGAAAAATCAATAAAATATATTTTAAAGAAAAGAAACGGAGCAGGATTCAAATCCCTCCCCTGCCGGGACTCAGGCCAGCCAGAGCCCCTGCCTGGTGCCTCAGTTTCCCCAGCTGCAAAGGAAAGGAGGCTCTGATGGCGCCCACCTCACCGGACACCCCCTGAGGCACCAGCTGAAGGTCATCCGCAGGAGCAAGGCTGGGAAGCGGCAGCCTCGGCAGCCTGGTTTCGCTCCTCCCTGACCCCTAAGCCCAGCCGGGAGGCCAGGGCCTGGCCGTGGGTAGGAGCTGCCCTAAACCTTCCCCCCGCCCCGCTCCTCCCCGGCGACCTGGTTCCTCTCGCGGCACCAAACCCAGGCCCGGCACAAAGAAGGTTAGGCGGTGCCCCAGGAGGCCTGGCCGGGTCGTGGCCCCTGGCCCGTGCCTGCCACGCCTGCCCTGGTGCCCACACGGGGCCTCAGATCCTTGGTGACTCGATCCCTCCAAATTCAGGTGATCTCCCCCGGCTCCAAATCGCCGAGCCCTCCCAGGTCCCGCGCCAGACGGAGCCGAGCCCCAACCAGGAAGGGCCTCGGAGAGCACCGGGACGCCGACGCCGCCTCCGGGAGCCAGATCTGGGGCGAAACATGGCGCTGGCTGGGTGCAGCTGGCTCCTCCTCAGCGGTGAGCGGTGCCCCAGAGCCTCAGCCCCACGGCCTCGGGGAGGGAGGGAGGGAGGGTGCGAGCAGGAGCCCAGCACGCTGGGCAGGGAGGCAGCTCTGCTCACACAGGGCGCCCCGCCCAGAGGCACCCGCACAGCCGTGCGGCCGGCAGTGGGTGGGCAGGGCGGACCCCGGAGACGCCCAGACAAACCCTGGCTGAGGCGCGGAGGCTGACGCAGGGTGAGCTCTCGCCAGCAGCCTGAGGACCTTCCTCGGCCTCAGTCTCCTCACCTGTGAAATGGGCCTCACCGCAGGGTCGTCTGCAGGTCATTTAGGCAGCACGTCAGGGCAGACCCTGCACCTGGAGCTGCCCTGAGGCCCCCCTCCTGACCCCCACGTCCTAGGCGAGGAACCTGGGGCTATGGGAAGCGAAGTCAGAAAGTGGCGGACACCCCGAGCCCGGAAAGCCCCGGAAAGCGGGCCGGGTGTGTGCGTGCTTCTCCCCGCCACGGCCTCCGGCTCCGGGGACACTCACTGCAGAGCCAGCAGCCCTGACCGGCTCCTGGGGTCTGGAGTTGAGCTGAGGGGTTCAGAGGAAAAGGGGGGGCAGGGTCTTGGTTATGAGGAGGCGAAGGAAGAGCACTGCCCTGGGAGCCAGCTCCGGCCTGAGAGCCTCCGTCTGCTGACTCTCTGAGCCCCGCAAAGTCCGAGGTCCCCTGAGCAGCAGGTGGGCAAAGTCTTGGGCCGGGTCCTCAGCACAGCCCACCCCATTCAATTCTCAGAACACGGGGTTCAGGCACCTCCCAGGACCGGCTCTGCGCCCGGCTAACACGCACCGAGCCCTCAGGCACCCCGGGAGCCCCCGTCCCCTTCTCCCTCTGATGGGGCGGCCGGCCGGCCAGGCCTGCCTCATCGCCGGTCTCTGGCTCCTTCCCCAGCCGCGTTCCTGAGCACGGGGGCGGAGATCACCATCACCCCCGAGCCCGAGCAGCCCGCCGAGGGGGACAACGTCACCCTGGCCGTCCGCGGGCTCTCCGGCGAGCTGCTCGCCTACAGCTGGTACGCGGGGCCCACCATCAGCCTGGCGCACCTGGTGTCCAGCTACATCGTCAGCACGGGCGACGAGACCCCCGGCCCGGCCCACACCGGCCGGGAGGCCGTGCGGCCCGACGGCAGCCTGGACATTCAGGGCGCCCTGCCCGGGCACTCGGGCACCTACATCCTTCAGACTCTCAACAGGCAGCTTCAGACGGAGGTGGGCTACGGACACTTGCGAGTCTATGGTGAGATAAGCCCCAGCCCTCCTCTTCCCCAGCCGGGCCTGGCCACCTCCCTTCCAACCCCTCTCCTTAAAAATAAACAAACAAACAAACAAACAAACAAATAAAGAAAGAAGAAAATAAACAACTCTAAGCAGTGTTAAAGCCATAAAATAAAATAAAGACCCTAAGACAGCAGGAGCATGCCCGCCTCCTCCAGGGAGGCCTCCAGGGTTACACCCGCCTCCTTATCCCGTCCTTTGCCACTCTGGCTGGGGTTACGGGGGCACCCCCTCACCCCGGATCCTGCCACGCCCCCCCGCCTGGGGACGGGGAGGCCCCGGGAGCAGGCGGTGCCCGGGGCCCTCCCCCTCTGCCTCTTGCCCCACAGAGATCCTGGCCCCGCCTGCGGTCCTCGCCAACAGCACGGAGCTGGTGGAGCGGCGGGACACCCTGCGCCTGGTGTGCAGCAGCCCCAGCCCCGCCGAGGTCCGGTGGTTCTTCAACGGCGAGGCCCTGCCCATCGCCCTGCGCCTGGGCCTGTCCCCCGACGGCCGCGTGCTGACCCGGCACGGCATCCGCCGGGAGGAGGCCGGCGCCTACCAGTGTGAGGTCCGCAACCCCGTCAGCGCGAGCCGCAGCGAGCCCGTCAACCTGAACGTGTACTGTGAGTGCCCCAGACCGCGCAGCCGGGGAAACCGAGGCCAGGACGGGGCGCCCCGGGGCGGGCAGCCAGCGTGTCCGCGGGTGTCCTGGGGTCAGGCATCGGGGGGGGGGGGTCTCTCCGGACGTGTGTCTGGCCCAGGAGGACACTTCTGAGATGGAATCATCCCCCGGGTTGAAGCAGTTCCCTCAGGGAAGGGGCAGCCCTGGTGTTGGAAAGGGCGGCGGGAAGAGGGAGGGAGATAAAATAAAAACACGAGCAGAGCCGGGAGCCGTGGCCAGGGGCCGCCGGGGTGGGGTGCGGAGCCAGAGGAAAATTAACCGCTGAGGTACTCGAGGGCCAGGGCCGTGGGCCATCTCAGAACCTAGACGCCACAGCCAAGGACCTCGGTTTAAGAAGCCCCGAATTCTAGACGCCGAGGGCCCCGGTCACTCCAGAAGCAGAGATTCTTAGACGCTTAGCATCTCACGCTGCCGCCGTAGAGCCACCCGGCCCGAGCATCTTAGAAAGCTAGTCTAGGCTCTCACCATCCCAGCGTCTGAAATGTCCCTCGCATGCTAGACTTTTAGAATGGATTGTCGGAAACCAGTCACTTAGAATTATTATTATTATTATTATTATTATTATTTTTAATGGAGCCATCGGTTTCAAACACCTCTTGAGATGTAGTCTGGCTCCACCCCCTCTTTTTCCAAAAGAGAAACTGAGACCCCCTGAGAAGGAAAGGGACTCCAGATCCTTCCCAGAGCAAGTTAGAGCCCCGTGTGGGATTCGAAAAGGCCAGAGCTCTTGCCGGGGCGGGGGGGGGGGGGCCAGCTCTTGCCCGGGGGCCCAGCCCGGGGGAAGGAAAACCAGTGGTGCCCCCCTCCTCCCTCCCCCTCCGCTGCCCCGTGTCTCTCGCTCCTGCCCCACAGATGGCCCGGAGCGCGTGGCCATCCTGCAGGACTCCACCACCCTCACGGGCTGCACCATCAAGGTGGACTTCAACGCCTCCCTCACGCTGTGGTGCGTGTCCCGGTCCTGCCCGGAGCCCGAGTACGTGTGGACCTTCAACGGGCGGGCGCTGAAGAACGGCCACGACCACCTCAACATCAGCGGCATGACGGCCGCCCAGGAGGGCACCTACACCTGCATCGCCAAGAACCCCAAGACCCTGCTCTCCGGCTCCGCCTCGGTGGTGGTCAAGCTCACCGGTGAGCGGCCCGGCCGGACCCTGTCCCCCTTTACCCGCCCCGGGAGGCCCGGTGGCCGGAAAGCTTGGCTGCCCCTGCAGCAGTGAGGCCACCGGCCACCGGCCACCCAGCTGAGGACGGGAGAGGGGGAGAGGCTCAGCCCGGGGGGACGGACCCCTCTTCGTCCAGGCGGCAAAGGAGGCGGAGCGTCCTGTCGCCTGGAAAACAGACCACAAGCCTGAGTGTCTTCCCTGAGGGGTGGCCCCAGGCGGGAGGAGCGGGCACAGGTCCCACAATGCACAGCGGCCGCGGGCACATGTCCCACAATGCACAGCGGCAGCAAACACAGGCCCCACAATGCACAGCGGCCGCGGGCACAGGCCCCACAATGCACAGTGACCGCGGGCACAGGCCGCACAATGCACAGCGGCCGCGGGCACAGGTCCCACAATGCACAGCGGCCGCGGGCACAGGTCCCACAATGCACAGTGACCGCGGGCTCAGGCCCCACAATGCACAG
The DNA here is from genome assembly GCA_036971965.1 of Nyctalus aviator. Classification (NCBI taxonomy): domain Eukaryota; kingdom Metazoa; phylum Chordata; class Mammalia; order Chiroptera; family Vespertilionidae; genus Nyctalus; species Nyctalus aviator. The sequence continues at coordinate 10,399,796 of CM072936.1, read as the reverse complement.
CGGCTGCGGGGAGAGGGGGCCCTGCATGCGGGTCCCCCCTCCCCAGCCCCGTTCTTAACTCAGTCGCAGCCGCTAAGGGGCTTGAGCCGCGCCCTGGGGAGGCCGCTGGATTTCTGGGCGGCCGGTAGTAGATTACCCCGGTATCTGGCCCAGACCACGGTGTGGGCACACACTGGGTGTCTCTCTCTCTCTCTCTCTCTCTCTCTCTCTCTCTCTCTCAAAATCACAGCCAATTGTTGGCCGATGGAAAAACACAGCTGGGCTGAGCGGCCCTGTCTTATCTTTGTCCTCAAACGCCCTGGGGGCTGGGGCTCTGGGGCGCAGGCACAGCTGGCATTCCGGAGCCTCAGGGGACACTGCCTCCTCCCCTGGGGACGGTGCTCTGCGTGTGAGGGTCTGACTAATCCCCTCTCGGTTCCTTCCCAAGTGGCCCCCGTCCCCCGGGGACAGTGGGGGCCGCCGTCCCCGCTCCTCCTCCTTCCCTCCTCCCTCCTGCGAACAGGCTGGGTCTCATCCAAAGGGTGGATCCTCTTTCACCCAAAGCAGAAATGACACCCCCAGAGGTAAGTGCACCTCCTGCCCCACCCCGCCCGGGCCCGGTATCGGGTAGGAGACAGGGGCAAGGGGGGGACCAGCTGACCTCAGGGGCTGCCCCGGGCCCTGCCTTGTGGGGGCGCCCCAGGCGCGCGGGTACGTGCAGGGGGTGGGTCCAGGGCCTTCTGAGCGGTCAGCACCCCGGTGGCCGGTGCCAGGAGGGAGACAGAGGAAAAGGAGACATCCCTCTCCCCCCCCCCACAATCTGATGGAGGAGACATGGCCCCAGAACAGGGAGGCGTGGCCTCCTCATGCCAGAAGCTGCCAGTCAGAGAGGAGAGGCATGGGGGGAGACCTGACCCGCCCTCATGAGCTTCCAATCAGGTGGAGGAGGCCCCGTCCACGCGTGGGGAGATTTTCTATTCTGATGGAGGAGACATGGCCTTGAGGAGACAGGGGCCATTTATTTAATTATTCATTCATTCATTCATTCATTCATTCAGAATTCCTAGTCTGATGGAGGAGACAAGGCCCCACCTTGGGGGCTACTCCCGATCTGATGGGGGAGTAGAGGCCTCCCACTGGCTAGGAATTTCCAGCACGGTGCCCCAATCCAGCCTCCGGGCCCCCCAACCTGATTGGAAAGACCGAACCCCGATGGAGGAGACACGGCCCCTGCCCCTCGGGGTCCTTCACCCGGACGGGGAATGCCAGCCCCACAGGCTAGGCCTCTCCGCCCGACAGGAAGGACCCCCCCGCCCCCCGCGCCCCCCTGGGCACACAGCTCCCAGCTATCTGATGGCCAGGTTCTAGAATTTCTGATCTCACGGGGGAGACACGGTCCCCCATATTCTAGAATTTCCCATCAGGTAGGGGAGACGTGGCCCCTCTAGTTGGGGAGTCTGCAATCTGATGGAGGAGACAGGACCCTATTCTCTAGGGTTTTGCACTTTCGTGGGAGAAAGACACCCCAAAGGCTGGACATTTTTAGTCTAACGGGGGGAGATGGCCATCCCCCCGCCCCCCAGGGCCGCCCAGTCTGACCCAGGAAGACAGAACCCCTGCGGGCATTGTCGGACCCGAAGCCCTCCACCACGACCACACAGTCACCCCTTCCTCTGTCTCCTTCCCAGAACCTGCCCGAGGGGCACCGGCCCCCGGGGGGGTCGGCAAGGCCGAGCCAGCTGGGGGCAGGACGGGGGCGCGATGCCCGCCGAGGCCCGCTGAGCCCGCACCCTCCTCTCCTCTCCTCTCCCCCCAGCGGCCGTGGTGGCCATGTCCATCGTGCCCGTGCCCACCAAGCCCACGGAGGGCCAGGACGTGACGCTGACGGTGCAGGGCTACCCCAAGGACCTGCTGGTGTACGCCTGGTACCGCGGGCCCGCCTCTGAGCCCAACCGGCTGCTCAGCCAGCTGCCCTCCGGCAACTGGATCGCCGGCCCCGCGCACACCGGCCGCGAGGTGGGCTTCGCCAACTGCTCGCTGCTGGTGCAGAAGCTGAACCTCACCGACGCGGGGCGCTACACGCTCAAGACCGTCACGCTGCAGGGCAAGACAGAGACGCTGGAGCTGGAGCTGCAGGTGGCCCGTGAGTGTGCGGGGGGGGGGGGGGAGGCAGCGTGCAGACAGGGGCTCCCGGAAGGGGGCTTCTCTCGCTCTTCCATGGATGTGCCTTCCCACCAGCCTACAAGAGGGGACCGGGCCTCCTCCATCTGACTTGGGGGTCCCCCAATGAGCTCTTCCGCCTCTTCTGCCAAACTGACGGCCTAGAGCAAGGGCCCATGGGCCTCCTCCATCAGACTGGGGGCTCCCGGAGGGGGCTTCTCTCCCACACCAGACTGAAAGCAGAGCAGGGCATCCTTTCCCCCCAGACGAGTGGACCCTAGAAGGCGTTGCTTCTCCCACCGTCCCGGGGAGGTGGGCTAACGTGGGGAGTTGACCTCCCCTCCCAGCCTGGAGGTGTAGGATGGATCACGCCTCCCTCCTCAGACTGTCACCCAGGCAGTGGGGATCGCGCCTCATCCTTTGCATTCCAGTAGGAATCCGGACAGAGTCTCTCCCAGCGGAGGGTGGAGTTTCTCAAACTGAAATAGGAGTAGCCTGCTCCGTTACAACGGAGGTGTCTAGGTGGTGGGCCGTGGGCCTCCTCTATCAGACTGGGAATTCCCAGATGTTAGGGCCCACGACTCCCAGGCTGGGAGTGCCCGGGAGCTGGGAACGATGTCTCCTCCATCAGATGGGAGCTCCCAGGTGTTGGGGACCGTGTCTCCCCATCACACTGGGAGTATCCAAAAGTCAGGAACAATGTCTCCTCCATCAGACTGGGAATTCCCAAATGCTGAGGACCATGTCTTTCTCACCAGAGTCAGGGACCATGTCTCCTCCATCAGACTGGGGCTCCCAGAACAGGGACTGTGTCTCCTCCATCAGACTGGGGGCTCCCAGAACAGGGACCATGTCTCCTCCATCAGACTGGGGTCTCCATCAGACTGGGGGCCCCCAGAGTCAGGGACCATGTCTCCTCCATCAGACTGGGGGCTTCCAGAGTCAGGGACCGTGTCTCCTCCATCAGACTGGGGGCTCCCAGAGTCGGGGACCATGCCTCCTCCATCAGACTGGGAGCCCCCAGAGTCAGGGACCATGTCTCCTCCATCAGACTTGGGCTCCCAGAATTGGGGACCATGTCTCCTCCATCAGACTGGGGGCTCCCAGAACCAGGGACCATGCCTTCTCCATCAGACTGGGAGCTCTCAGAGTCAGGGAATGTGTCTCCTCCATCAGACTGGGAGCTCTCAGAGTCGGGGACCATGTCTCCTCCATCAGACTGGGAGCCCCCAGAGTTAGGGACCATGTCTCCCCCATCAGACTTGGGCTCCTAGAATTGGGGACCATGTCTCCTCCATCAGACTGGGTCTCCCAGTGTCTCCTCCATCAGACTGCGGGCTCCCAGGACCAGGGACCGTGTCTCCTCCTTCAGACTGAGCATCCCAGAGTCTGAGAGGCCATGTCCCAGAATCAGGGCCGTGTTTTCCCCTCTAGACCAGGATCCTCAGACACTCAGGTCGTTCATTCCCCAGGCTGGAGTCTTGCCTCCCCTCTCAGACCAGACGCTCTCAGAAGCCAGGCCCCTGAGTCAGGGACAAAGCCGCCCTCCCTCAGCCTGGAAGCTTCTAGGATCAGGGCCCCAGTCCCTGGCAGGCACCCGGACCCCCTCGCTGGTTTTCGGGGTCAGTGTTGGGGGGACAGTGCTGTCCAGTGACAGCAGGCACCCCCTCCCATGAAGCCCAGAACCCCCTTTCACTGTCTCTCTCCTCACAGTCAGCCTCCCTCCCTCGCACGAGGACCAGCGCTACCTTCCTGCACCTGAACCTGGCACAGGCTGAGCGTGGGGCGGGCGGGCCGCGGGGGGGCCGGGGCGGGCAGAAGAGCAGGAGGGGGGGCATGGGGCCCTCTGCCTCCCTGACGGCCCCCTCCGCCCCTCTGCCCCGTCCTCCCCACAGCCCTGGAGTAGCAGCGCCGCCCCGGACACCTCCCGAGAGAAGAGCCAGCCCGTGCACCCTCGCCGTCTCCCCCCTGAGCGGAAGGACTCCGTGGCCTCGGCCCTCTGTTCTCCCGCTCCCACCATAGTTAGAGCCGGCAGCGCCTGCTCCTCACCGAGCTGTCGGACGCCAGAGGCCATAAACGTGCTGGTGAACACAGTGTGTCGCCTCTCCTTCCATCCCGCCGGCCTGCCACTGCCCACATGCCTCCTCTCCCACCCAAGGTCATTCTCAGTCTGTGTGTGCGTGTGTGTGTGTGTGTGTGTGCGTGCGTGTGTGTGTGTGCATGTGTGCGTGCATGTGTGCGTGCACAAACCACAGGGCTGCAAGTCCCCGATGCTTAATGGCAGGGCCCCGGGCCCTTCCCACCTCTGCCCAGGCTCTCGCTGTGGGTCCTGCCCCCCAGGGAGGCCAAAGCCTGCCCCTCCCAGGGACATCAGGAGCGCGGGCTCTGCAGGACACGCCCTCCACCACCCAGGCCCAGAAGCAGAGCTGCTGGTGTACCGGACAGTTACGAGTTATAAAATCCGAGCCATAACCTCGCATATGCCGTGGGTTCAATAGACCCCCCGTATGGCCAGGTGTGGGCTCGGGGTAAACTAGAGTTTTCCAAACCGTTATTATTAACCTCAGGGCTCTTTCTCTCCATGCAAGCTTCAACGGTAGGTCAATGTGTTATTTAAAAGCAGCAATGCAGCCCTGGCCAGTGTTTCTCAGTGGTTAGAGCATCAGCCGGTTCATCAAAGGGTCATGGGTTCCATTCCTGGTCAAGAGTAGGAACCTGGCTTGCAGGTTTGATTCCCCCCAGCCCTGGTTGGGGCACATGTGGGAGGCAACCAGTCGATGTGTCTCTCTCACATTGATGTTTCTCTCTCTCCCTCCTTTCCACTCTCTCTCTAAAAAAAAAATACATCAATAAATAAAATAGCAATGCAATAAAGGTAGGCATCAGTTCAAAAGCTATAACCTTCTCTATCCAAAATATCTACACATTTGAAAACAGTTCCTTAAATGTAAATAATGTTTAGATTATAGAGGTCATTAAAATATCAATCAGAATCAAACGGCAGTGAAAACATTCCGTATAAAAACCCGTGGCATGTGGCCAGAGCCACGCTGGGCGGGGGCATGCTTAAAGGGACTGAACGTAATAAAAGAAAAGAACTTCCAAGTAAGGCAAATGAGCTTTCCACTCAAGAAACTAGAAAAAAAAAGCCCACAAAATAAATCAAAGAAAAACAAGGTAAGACACGGAGAACGATCAAAGCAAAAATGCACAAAATATAAGACAAAATGGGAGCTGGTCAATAAAACCTGAAGTGGCTCTTTGAAAATGCCAATAAAACAGACAAACTTTCTGTGATGAGAGGCAGAGGAGACGCATATATGACAGAAAGGAGAAACCGCTCTGGTTGAAGCAGGCCTGTGTGTCCCAGGTTAAATGCTCAATAAATATATATTGGGCAGGGAATACATAGCAGGTTCGTGAACTTCTCCCCAGCAGCTCTTCCCCTCTCCTCTTCCATGAGAGCAAGCACTGACTACCATGAAGAAAGATGAAAAAAATGTCAGGAACTCACTTTCCCAGACTGCTTTGCAGCTACAGGAGGCCATGTGAGTCAGTCTGGCCAATGAAGAAAGGAGAAAGCCAGAAATCCTGCCCACTGAAAAGTCCAGGGGGCACTAAGCCTTTGGAAGCTATTACCTAAACCAGTGGCCTCTGATATGAGGTTTCCCAGGCAATAACACAGCTAGAAACTGAGGATGCACTTGAGCCCATACTCTTAATCCCAATGCTATTCCACCCCCAAATGGGAAAGACAGTCTACATTCTCCCCACTCCTCCAAATTCACTTAAGAGCCAGTGACAGCCCTCGCCCCTACAGCTCAGCAGATAGAGCGTCCGCCTGTGGACTAAAGGGTCCCAGGTTCGATTCTGGTCAAGGGCACATACTTCAGTTGCAGGCTCCTCCCTGGCCCGGAGGAGGCAACCAATTGATGTGTTTCTCTCTCACATAGATGTTTCTCTCTGTCTTTCCTGCTCTCTTCCACTCTCCCTAAAAATCAGTGGGAAAATATCCTTGGGTGAGGATTGACAACAACAATAAAAAAAAGTCAGTGATACGCCCTAACCAGTTTGGCTCAGTAGATAGAGCATCAGCCTGCAAACTGAAGGGTCCCAGGTTCAGTTCCGGTCAAGGGCATGTACCTTGGTTGCAGGCATATCCCCAGTGGGAGGTGTGCAGGAGGCAGCTGATCGATGTTTCTAACTCTCTATCCCTCTCCCTTCCTCTGTAAAAAATCAATAAAATGTATATTTTACCAAAAAAAAAAAAGTCAGTGACATACGTAGGGCTCGAGCCTCGCTATATCAGTGAGAATTTCCTTCCAGGGGCCAGTAGGAGAGACTGGCAATAACACACACAACCGAAGCGAGGAAGAGAAAAGTAACGTAAGATAAGACAGGAACTGGCATATGTAAGAGTGGCTTGCGTGGATGGAAGGTTGCCTCTGTCACACATAAAAACGCACTCATAAACACATTGCTCAGAGCCGGGATGGTGGGGCCGTGGTGTCACTGGGGACATGGCTCTTTCTCATTCTGCTCCATTGTTCTGGGCTTGGGCCTTCCATTCTCTTCATCACCTCGTGGTCCAAGAGCGGCAGCCGCCTCATCCATGTTCAGAAAAAAGGGGGCAAAAAGCAACAAGAGCCCCACACCCATTCATGGATGGTGTTCTTTTATATATATATATATATATATATATATATATATATATATATATCACATATTTTATTGATCTTTTACAGAGAGGAAGGGAGAGGGACAGAGAATTAGAAACATCGATGAGAGAGAAACATCAATCAGCTACCTCCTGCACTGGGTATGTGCCCGCAACCAAAGTACATTGACCAGAATTGAACCTGGGACCCTTGAGTCCGCAGGCCAACGCTCTGTCCACTGAGCCAAACCGGTTAGGGCATGGACTGTGCCCTTTTTCAGAAACTTTTCCCAAAGTCCCATCCTACAACTTCCACGTACATCTGATTGGCCAGCTCTTGGTCACGTGATGACCCTAGCTGCAAGGGAGGCTGAGATGTAGAGTCTTTTCCCTGGGGACACTGCTACCCCCAAGAACATCAGGGTCCTGCTACCAAGAAAGACAGGAAGAATGGCTCCCAGGTGGGCAGCTGGCAGGCTCTGCCACGCCAGACCTTAGTTCTCCTACCTTCCACGCCGGACAAAATGAGCTTTCTCGCCTGAGCCCAGTGGGAGCCACAGCCATGGCAGCAGGGAGCAGGGAGAGACCGGGGTTGTATTTAGCTGGGTCTTGCTTTGTGCACTTCAGAATGAGGCCAGTAGGAGGGGCGCTGGAAGCGACAGCGGAGGCGGCTCAGGTTTCTGGGTCAAGCAGATCCTGTATCCCAGGGCGTAGTGGCTCAGATGTCCCCAAAACCAAGTCTCCCATCTCTCTGGCTATCTCTGGGCTCCTTGACTGAATCCTTCGGGCCATCCAGTTCCCTCCTGTCACAGAACAGCAACAAAAACCACAAAATAATAATAGCTCCTGTGTCTCGGGCACCGATTTTGTCAGGCACTATCTCAGCGGATTCCTACAACAGCCCTTATGAGTGGCTACTGCCAGTTCCTCCATTCTACAGGGAGGAAACTGAGGCACAGGTCCCACCATTTCCACGGCTGCTGTGCAAAGACCCTGGCTGGTGAATCCCCTTCCTTCCTCACCAGAGCAGGTGCTCAAGGACACAGGCTTGGGGCCCCGACGGAGCTGAGCTGACCATGCATCATCACTGTGGTCAGGTTGCCTGTAAAAATCCTATATAATAAAACCCTTATATGCAAATAGACCAAACAGCAGAACCACCAGTCACTATGACACACACTGACCACCAGGGGGCAGACGCTCCGTGCAGGAGCTGCCCCCTGGTGGTCATGTGCTCCCACAGGGGGAGCTCTGCTCAGCCAGAAGCTGAGCTCACGGCTGGCAAGCACAGCGCAGTGGCAGGAGCCTCTCCCGCCTCCTCAGAAGCACTAAGGACCCCTCGGGGGATGTCTGACTGCTGGCTCAGGCCTGCTCCCCACCAGCAGTCGGACATCCCCCGAGGGGTCCCGGACTGGGAGAGGGTGCAAGCCAGGCTGAGGGACTCCCTGCCCCCCAGTGCACCAGGCCTCTAGTAAGATAATAATAGTGGCCATCGCCTGGCCAGGGTGACCCAGTGGTTGAGCATTGACCTACCAACCAGGAGGTCAATTCCCGGACAGAGCACATGCCGGACTGTGGGCTCAATCCCCAGTAAGGGGTGTGCGGGAGGCAGCCAATCGGTGATTCTCTCTCATTATTTATGTTTCTCTCTCTCCCTCTCTTTCTGAAATCAATAAAAATATACATTTTTAAAAATAATAATCATAGTGGCCATCGCTGTGGCCAGGGTGGCTCAGCTGATCGGAGCAGGTCCCGTGCCCCATTTGATTCCCGGTCAGGGTGCATGCCCAAGGCTGCAGGCTCAGACCCCAGCAGGGGGTGTGCAGGAGGCAGGATCAATGTTCCCCTCTCACATCAATGCTTCTTGCTTTCTCTCCTTCTCTAAAAAATTATTTTAAAATATATTTTTAATAGTTCCCACCTCCTAGGATTGTTGAAAAGATTAAATGAGTCAAGCAGAGAATCCAGCACACATGTGCTTGGTAAAGGTCTTTGACCCAGTAACGTTCTGATGACAGGCAGATAGAAAAGCCACACAAAAAAATCATTTTTTTGGCAATGCCTTCTTCCTAGGGGACTGAATTAACCCTTCCACACAGGTTTGCCTTGTTTTATGAAATACATAATGTTCTTGAACATTACAATTCCAGAAAACTCCTTACAAGAAAATATCATAAATGTGTAGGGGCTTTTACGGTCGTGACTTCACTCATCTCGGGTTCAGGGGCGACATGCTCTGAACACGGGTTCTCTACCTTGCTCCTCATCCGCCAGTCTCCTAGCTGCTTATTAAAAATCCACAAGGTCCGGTCCTGGCTGGTGTGTTCAGCGGTCAGAGCATTGGCCTGCACGCCGAAGGGTCCCGGGCTAGATGCCCAGTCAAGGGCACCTGTGGGAACCACACCAGAGTCACCAGAGAGTCAAGGCAACCGAGGGTGAAAGGCCTTGTCGATGGTACGCCGGAAGGGCCAAGGCCACTCTGAGCCTGGGAATCGTAATCAGAATGTTCAGAGCTGAGATACCGTAAGCAGCCGCAAGGCCATCGTGAACTCCTGGTACCCTGTGCCCTTTCTGACGTCAAAAGGATGGATGTCATGGTTGGCCAGCACCTCCTTAGTCTAAATAGTATATTGCCGAGACTGGTTTGGCTCAATGGATAGAGCGTCGGCTTGGGGACTGAAGGGTCCCGGGTTCGATTCCGGTCAAGGGCATGTACCTTGGTTGCGGGCATATCCCCAGTAGGGGGTGTGCAAGAGGCAGCTGATCAATGACTCTCTCTCATCAATGTTTCTAACTCTCTATCCCTTTCCCTTCCTCTCTGTACAAAATCAATAAAATATATTTTTTAAAATAAATAAATAAATAAATAAATAAATAAAAATAAATAGTATAATGCGTGTACTGGCCGGCCCGTGTGCGGGGGAGAGAAGCTGGGGCAGACACAGAGGGTGCAGCTGCCGTGTGCAGGAGACGCTGCTGAGGCAGAGAGCTGAGGTGCCTCTCCCATGGGAGGCAGGGGGTCCCAGGGCCAGCGTGCGGCTGCTCAGAGAGTAAGTGTGGCCACCGAGACGGCTACCGCTGTGTGGGACAGCGATGTCCGTAGCAGCCGGCGTGCGGCTGCCTAGACGGGATCGCTGGGAAGGACTGTCTGTCCGATGGCTGTGGCTTCTGCAATAAAGACTCGTGTTTTTATACGCCCACAACTTCCCAGGGCTTCTCCATCTGAGACACCCAAGAAGGTCCAGTCCCTCGGCGGAGGGGCTCAGACCCAACCGTGAGTGCAGTGGGCAGTGAGTGCAGAGGGGAAACCTGCCCAGAGAGCTGGCCTAGTCGAGCAGAATTCAGAAGAATCTATGGACTCGGAGCAGCCGCATCTGACAGGCACCTACCTGGGCTACAGCTCGGATCCCTGCCTCCGTGGGCGTGTGCAGGAGGCAACCATCTCTCTCTCTCTCTCTCTCTCTCTCTCTCTCTCTCTCTCTCTCTCCCCCTCTTCCCCCCCCCTTCCTCCCTCCCTCCCTCCCTTCCACTCTCGCTAAAAATCAATGGGAAAAAATATCCCCGATAGGAATAACAACAACAGAAGTGCACAGAGCCCAGGAAATCTGCTTCTCCAGGGAAAAGAGCTGGAAGCTGAATTTTTAAAAGAAAAAGCCTCGCCCTAGCCGGTTTGACTCAGTAGATAGAGCATCAGCCTGCGGACTGAAGGGGCCCGGGTTTGATTCCGGTCAAGA